>QNUK01001070.1:120000-130849 GCA_013621035.1 Clarias magur | reverse complement strand
ATTTTTTTTTATATATATATATATATATATAAACAGGATAGACATCAATAATTTTTTAGTCATCATTTATATATATATATATATATATATATATATATTTTTTTTTTTTTTTTTTTCTTTATATATATATATATATATATATATATATATATATATATATATATAAACAGGATAGACATTTCAATAAGACTTTTTTAGTCATCATTTATAATAGTCTATCCTGTTTTTTGAATATTAATTAAAATTTCAGCTAAACAAAAAATGAAGCATACTAATACTCTTTAAGGTTTACTTTCTTGTCTGGTCTTTATCTTTTATGTATACAGACACATTATGCTATCCCCACTCTTCCACTCATGGGTATTCTGTTGGATCTTCAGGATTAACACACTGGGTCGTTCACTTTGGGTCTTTTTAGACTTTTTTGTGCTTTTCTGTGATGAGCCTTGGGTGTGCTTGGTCTTGTCACCAGTTTGCTGGTGTACTGGAGATTTCAAAACTATGAAATAACACATATCGAATTATGTAATTAAATAACAACAACAACAACAACAGCAACAACAACAGTCAATTGTTATTTTAAGACACAAAGGTCAGACCGTGGAAGACCATCCCAGGAAAGCGAGACCGAAACTTACCTCTGCTGAAGAGGACAAGTTCATTTAGAGTTACCCGCCTCAGAAATCACCATTAAACAATCAGATTAGAGGCATTATCAAGGCTGCAGATACATCTCAATATTAACTGTTGAAATTACATTATTGCATATTGTGGATGCCTTCAGGATTGTTCTACAGTGTAGATAAAAAAAAAAATTATTGTAAAAAAAAATCAGGAAATGCCATGGAATTAGAAGGTGTGCCCAAGCTTGGAAGTGTAGTTGGTGATTAATGTTGTTTGGTTCACTTGGCAGTGGCGTTAGCGCTATAATTGTTTATTTAATGTGCAGTTTGTGCATATTTCAGTTTGTTATGGTTATTTCTTCAAGGTCCATTTCTGTAAGCCGTTCCAGGTGTAACTCTTGATTTGAGAAATAGTTAAATAAATTTTCTCTACAGTTCTCTATGATTCAGACATTCCATTATATTCCATATACGTCTTTTTCTTTCCTCTAATTCAAGACTCCAAATTTAACACATGCCTAAATAATTATATCTGTATTGCTTTTTTTTTGTTAACCGTTCATTAATTACATATATCCCTAGAATAAAAAAAATGTTGCGTCAACCATTTGCTATCTTCATGACTATTTCCTTTCTTTAAACCCCTGATTGCTTGTACATTCTTTTACTGAAAATCGACACTGTGGTTTCTGTCAGCCTTCTGTTCCTCCTGTAGTTTGCCTCCAGGCCTCTAGAGGTCCCTGGTGTTCCTCGTAGCCCGAGTTCTTCCTTGTGTTTCCTTGTTAGTTTCTCAGATCACCTGTGTCTTGTTTCCCTCCAGTGTATATAAGGTGTTCATTTTTTCCCTCCTCTCGCTCTGTGTCCCCATGCTGAACGTTCGGTGGGGATGCAGACGTCCCCGTTGCAAGTTCCTCAGGCCTTTTATTTCTGGCTGTCAATTTCCTGGCTGTTTTCTCCCCTCGTGGAGGTTTTGTGTTTCTTGAGAGTTTATTGTTTTATTTTCATTGATTCCTCTAACTGAGAAGTTGATTATTATTCGCCTGGGGCTATTTTGTTACTTTTTGAAATAAATCTGCTCTACCTGGTACTTTTTGCCTTGAGTGCTGTCACGTCTTCGGCTCAGTGGTAACCTCCTCAGCCATCACCCAGAGACTTGGGTCCAAGGCCAGAGCTTGACAGATTTCAAACATTAGACCTTAGCTTGTTGCAATTTCTTAAGAATACCATCGATGATTCTTCCTCTTTCTTAAATTTCACAATCCTCTTAGAAGGCTGCACTGTTCCTTTTTTCTAATTCTGAGAGTATCAAGTTTAGTGTTATACTAATTGAATCACCCTTAACATCTGGGAGCATGATGGGCAGATGTCATTTTATTCTGAATCTACTGCTATACAGTATATACGTTTAATGGTTAAATCCATATCAGATTCATGTGCAAAAACATGCCCTTAGTATATAACTTGGATTATTCAGTGTCATTAGCCCTGGTGATGGACCTACTTGTGTAGACTTCAAAGTCCTCTTAAGTTCAAAAGATGGTGTCATGGTTTGACCTTGTTATAAATCCTTCTGCATACATAGGACGACCAATTAGATGAAGGAATCATGCAATTGCCCCTAAATGTAAATGTAGGATGAACCTTAGACTAAAAATTCATGTGTGACAACAGTTTATCTGCCACGGTCATAGTCCTGCTTAAAAGAGGTGTAAGAGTGTTAAAGTACTATTGTTAAGGCATTCTGCGGTAGGCTTTTTGGACTCCCATCTCTATGGCAGTATGCACTTCTCCATCACATTTTTTTTTTGTCCAGTGCATCCCGTGCATACTCGATTGGATTGAGATCCAGCGGGAGTTTGGATGCTTGATCGCCTGCAATTATTTATTTATATATTTTAATTGAAAATCCCCGAAAACGTAAACTGTGATTTGATATATCGGTCATTAGCTGGTTGCAGTTTCTTCCTCTTTCTCAAATTTCACAATCATCTTCAAAGGTTCCCCTATCTAATTCTGGGCTCATCATTTTCTAAAGAATAATGAGTAGAAGAACAATAATTTTATAAACAAATATTATTATATGAAAAATCTGCTGTTTTATCTATTAACGAGAGAGAAATAGAGAACATTCTTGCAGAGCATCCTATTTTGTAAGGAGAGCAGAATGTCTTTAAATAGCATGGCATGTTAATAAACATGGATTATATTGGTTCTCTGCTGAACAGTCTTTCACCCCAAAACACTGAAGCTGAAGCTGAGCTGAATTAGTTCATTACATGCAGTATTGAACCAGTTGTCTTAATCTGTCAAGAATTCTTTTTCTGTACATTTCTTTAGTACATTAGGCACTTTCTATAAATGTGAAATGATAAATTGCTCTCAGTTAAATCATCATTTAAGAAGATTTTCATCAATAGGGAGGAAGTGCTACTGCTGCTCAACTAATAATCAAACAGCATGCTTAAACAGGTGAAATGTGCATTTATTTGTATATTTATCATATAGTGACAGAGTTTTTTTTTTACAATGGAAAAAGAATAAGGAAATGAACAGGGTCAAGAGACAAAGAGTGGAAGATGAGTAAGACTGCATGATGCAACTGTAGGAATTTCCTTAGAAACAATTGCTATGTAAACAAAACAGTGAGGTCCTTTCCAACTTGTCCTTGTGACTAATTCTGCATGGTTATGACAGATGTACTGTAAACATTGGATACATGACTCATAATGTAAAAGGGGGATACCCCCTGTCTAGGATTATACTGGGTGGCTATGAGTGAAGAGCCCAATGAAGTTTGTAGAAAATCACCCTTGGGGGTCATAATTCAGCTCAGCCTTAGTTATAGGCGAGTACAATCTTGGATGAACAGCTAAATATAACTTTCTTCACTGTGCCATTATTTATAAATGAAAATCAAGCAGGCAATTGCAAGATTCTACAGAATTTAAGGGGGTAAGTTGGAGCCAGATGATCTTCAACAGTGCTTCAGAGGACATATGCATATCTGCTTGTCTCACTCAAATCAATTTCCATTGAATTTTCAACAATCTCATGACTTCCTGAAAAACCTGTCCAGTGAAATGAATAAATGTATTCAATGATTCCCTAATGAAAGAAGTTGTTTTTGACCAGTTATTTAGCAGTTTGCATGGCCGTGCATGTTTTAGTTGGATAGGTTTCAACCTAATCTGCATCCATTTAACTAAGCATGATAATTGCTCAACCATCACCAACGCATTCTGTTTACCTTGCAATGGAGAAATGTGTTTGAACAGGCCTGCAGGTGGGTGTTTGTGTGAGCTGCAGGAGTTCTCACTCCAGGCTGCTTGGTGTTAGCCTGACACAGAACACAGTGTTTCATGACATCAGATGCAAGTACATGGAACGAAGGGTTCCACCACGTAGAGGAATATCTGTGAATCACTGTTTTTAAACACCATCATGTCCTAAACATCAGCCAAAGCATTTGCTGAATTATCAGTATTTTGGAAGTACCTTGCTTTACGAGCATAATTCGTTCCGGAAGCAAGCTCGTATTCCAAAACACTCGTAAACCAAATCAAACCTTCCCATAAGAAATAATGAAAACTCAAATAATTCGTTCCACAGCCCAAAAAAATTAATACAGAAAAATAATTAAGACAATATATAAAGTAAAAATAAAACAAATTAACCTGCACTTTACCTTTTAAAAAAAGGAAAAAAAAATCCCAACAGATAAATAGAGAATAAAGAATCGTGACAGAGCAGAGTTTCTGTGTAGAGCAGAGTGTGTGTGTCTGTGTGAAGCCGGGGACGGGGGGTTGTAAATGCGAGAGAATGTGTGTGTGTGTCGGTGTCAAAAAACTTGGTACTCGTAAACCAAGACACCGTTTTTCAAGTCAAAATATATTAAAAATCTTTGCTCGTCTTGCGGAACTCTCGTAAACCGAGTTACTCGCAATCCGAGGTTCCACTGTAGCCTGCTTTATCCCTTATAAATGTTTTAGATGCTCACATGCAAACAAAAACTTTTGAACAAGGTTAAAAAATAAAACGAACAAGCCAATTTTGACCGCCATATACTGGCATAATCATGTATTGTCAGATAGCAGTAATGGCCACCTGTGTAAATTGTGACTGAACATCCTGTGGCTAGAACACATGCACTAGTCCAGGCTATGAGATCAGCCACTGCTGATCAGGCTGAGCTATAACTGCATGTAAAGAGCACACAACCCATCTGGCATACCTGTATTCATTCAGCTGGGCTGAACCATCTGTGAGTAAAAATCATATCTGGATTTTCAAGAGGATTTTCAAAAAACTTTTGAAGATGATGAGGGTGCAGCATGAACAAATGAAGGTGTTTCACTCTTAATAGTGCAGTGAACATTTGTACAGCTCCACCACGACAGGGGAGGATGGATCCCTGTTCTGCTATTATCGATTATCCTAGAAATGAAACAGAAGTGGCAGCCAGCTGAGCTTTAGCAATGTAAATTAAGAGACCCATTAGCCATGTAAATAACTCAAAATACTGTATGTGAACTAGTGAACTGGTATGTTTATAGATGCTGTCCTCCCCACTCTCATTGATCACTCGAGTTTGTTGATGGTGAGGTGATTGGTTGCTTTACATCTCAGTTCCCCCTCATGTTTGTGTTTCCTTCTGGCTCTCCCTTTTAGTTATGCTGTTATAGTTAGTCCTGTCTGAGTCCCTTCTTGCACTCGGCACTAAATATACATTCACCTTATACTGTACATTGTGTGACTGTGACCAGACCTAACTGTTATCTCTCCTCTTCTCTTCTCTTATGCTCTCTTCTCTTCTCCTCTCTCTCCCTCTCTATCTTTCCCTCTCCTGGTTTCTCTGTTGAGCTATACATGTCGCTCCTGAGCTGCCAGTAATCCATTGATCTCTAGAGCTGTCTGATTCATCCTGGTGTCCCGCTTCTGTGCAGTGTAGTGACTGGGGACGGTTCCACCTTACTATCGGCCAAGGCCAGGCCCGTCTACGTGGAGACAGCTGTTCACTAAGGACTTGTGCCTCCAATAACTACCTGGACTACCTATTAACATCCAATTAACATCTGTTAACAGCTGGTTATACTGAACTGCCTGCCACCCAACACACAGATCAATTCCTGCTTTCTGTTTCGCCCAAATGAGGATGGCTCCCCTGGTGAGTCCGGTTCCTCTTAAGGTTTCTTCCTACTGCCATCTCGGGGAGTTTTTCCTTGCCGCTGTCGCCCTCGACTCGTTCATCAGGGTCTATCTGACCATTTTGATTCATGCACATTCACATTCCATACAAACTTCAATAATTCTTTCGATTGTGTAAAGCTGCTTCGCGACAATGACAATTGTTAAAAGCGCTGTACAAATAAAAATAAATTGAATCGAAAAGTAAAAGAAAACCACATAATCTTGAACAATCTCAAATTCGCAGTATGGGCCTAAACCTAGCTCATTCTATTGAATCTTTGTTTAAATACAATAGGACTATCATGGTTGCATTCGGAGTTTGAAATGTTGATAGTTTTGCGGTGACATTTTTTCTTTAGACATTGTTGTTCAGTTGTTGTCTTCTCAGGTTTGTGGTACAACCCAGTAATTCATGTTGACGACATAAATATTGACATAAAATAACCTGCAACACGCTAGAAATGAAATCTATGAAAACACTCTTGAGGTTAGGCCTACTGTAGGAGTGTAATCTGAACATGAATGTAAAGTCAGTGGTGAAAGTCAGTACTGAACTGCTGATTGATTTGGACTGTGTTGTATTGCGTTTATGTGCTTAACTGATAATTGACCATTTAAGCAAAGAGAAGAAGAGTGATGCACGCTTCAATCAACATTTTCTGAACAATTAAATCCGAGACGCTCTGGATCACCCCCTAGTGGCGCATTACTGTAGGTGCTCTTTATGTGTCTCATGACTTTTTAAGTTGTCATGGGTGGTTGGGGTTTCGTGTTTTACAGTAGTTTCCCAGGTGTGTTCTGTTCAGTTCCCTAATTAGTAATACTATTTAAGCCACAGTGTTTTCCACAGTCCTTTATTTCCTAGTTTTGTGTTTGTTTGTTTGTTTGTTTTGTTTGTTTGTTTGTTTTTCAATATACAATGTCAGATGTCTGCAGTTATATCATATCATGCAACCTCAATTTGTGACTTCAACAATGAAATTTTTTTATTTTAAATAAAGTCTGTCTTTTGAAAAGGTTTTATGTCATACAAAGGAAGTCAAATTCGAGAAAAAGGTAATAATTCTGAAAAAAAATACAGAATACAGTTTTTGGTGGAAAAAATTAACAATCAAACGCGACATAATAATACATTGTGCATGGTACGTAACATCACCTGATTATAACCTGTAAATGTCTGTAAATTATACATTTACAGTTAGTGCTCAAATACTAAAATACATTGATAAATAAAATAAACTGGACATCTCTTGCAATTGTTAACCAAATTAACAAGAGTTATGTATTTGCGTAAATTAATCCCATAAAGTAACAGACCATTTAATTAAAATATTACAAAGAGAATATTTTGTTGTTAAATTATGTTTGTATATATTATATTCGGATTTTTAATTCTCGGTTAAGGTAAACACTGCATTAATAATTATATTAGACAAGTA
The DNA here is from genome assembly GCA_013621035.1 of Clarias magur. Lineage (NCBI taxonomy): Eukaryota > Metazoa > Chordata > Actinopteri > Siluriformes > Clariidae > Clarias > Clarias magur. The sequence goes on along the minus strand of QNUK01001070.1, from coordinate 123,600 downwards.
CAGTGTACTTTTACTGTATAAAAGCATTACCAAATGATTCGTATGTAGGCATAAATATGCATATATTAATTACATTAATTTAAATAAATAACTGTTGTTGTTGTTGTTGTTGTTGTTGTTGTTTTTCATTAAAGCTGCACAAATTGGTAAAGTGAGACTCCAATATTAAGCAAAAGGCAAATAAAAAAGAATTCCGCACTATGAGGTAGGGTACTTGGTGCAGCTGCAGCTGATAGAGATCTAAAGCAGGTGGCAACATTTCCCACCGAATCCACAGCAACCAGATGCAACTCCTTGGAACAGCAGGATGTGTTGTAGACTACCAAAGTGACAATCGTGCCTGTGTCCCTTATCATACTGGTAGTGGTGAGCTGGCCGTTTCCCTTGAGAACTTTCAAACTTGGGATACCTGATCCATATCCAGACGTCACGTTGGCGATGAGGTACCATGAGGAGAGGCTGCAGCTTCCGGAACAGTTAGCGATTATTTGAACCACATTACATTCTGGAGGGACGTATTCTGTCACCTTAAAAAAAAAAAAAAAAAAAAAAAAAAAAAAGAAAAAGAAAAAAGAAATATTTAGATGCTAGAAAAAATGTCTTTAATGATTATGATGCGTGGCAGCATGCGAAACCCTACACATGAAGTTTTGACCATGTGACCCATGCAAATATTTGGATGTAAAACTACTTAAAAAAACAATTCCTATTAAAGCATTGCAATTTTAAAAGATATAAATTAATTGATTACGCTTGGGTCAATTTTGTTACGGCATAGGCTACTCCAAAAATGCCATGAAATACATGATCAGATTAGCAGCGGTAAGAAGGTGTATTGGAATGGGTAGCTTTGAAACCTAAAAATCCTGTTGTAATTACCACATCAATAACATCCAGACGCAGCACAGCGTAGTTGAAGTCGCTTCCATCTGCTGCTTCAGCAAAGATTGTCATAATGGCTTCAGTCCCAGAAGAAGCGTTAACAGGAGGAAACACGGCTACCGTTTCATTTGCGCTTACGCCATTCTCGAGAGTTATGGATTTGTTAAAAAGGATGTCAAAATTTTTATCAATGGTGACATTGATATTAAAGTTTCCTTCAAAGCTGTTGGCTGTAACATTAAAGGGCAGACTGAAAGGTACTCCTGGTTCCAAGTGATCGAAAGGTTGAGCCTGAGGGTAGAAAGTAGAAAGAGTTTTAAAATTGGTACATTTTTTTTTTTTTTTTTAGCTCATTGACAAAGTGTAACCTGCTATTTTTTTTTTATTAATCGGAAAATAACATGTCCATCTGTATGTTTACTTATTAAAATTATTTAAAAAATATGCTGTAATCATGTTTTCATTAACAGTACAATATGAAAACCATTTTAATTAATAACACTATTATTAAATTAAAAAACTTACAGCAACCGTCACATTTGATATTTGGAACCACGATTGTGACTGCCTCTGATATGTCAAGACGACATCAGCTACGAAGCTGGCCTGTCCAATCACTCCTACAGAAAACTGTCCTGCTGGAACGCTGTTGAAGGACACCATGTGCTGCCCATTACCTATCGTTTCTATTGTCCCTTTAAAAGCGTTTGTACTTGATGATTTTATCAGATACACCTCTGTAACTTTAATTTTATTGCTTCCACCAAGCATGGACAGCAACATCTTGATACTGGTGTCTGTATGAAGGGAAGATAAAGCAAGCTTTTTGAATTAGCACAATTCATGCAGGATAATTAAAACTGCTTACGAATAAAAAGAAACTTGTCTAGGATCAATTGATTTTAAGATATAACAATAACGAATACATTGTAGATATACAGTATAATGATGAAAGACTTTTAGTATAGACAGCATAGAATGCTGAAAATTAGAAAATATTAGAAAATTAGAAAAAAAAAAAAAAAACCCCACTGTAGACCAGAATAAATGAGAACATCTTAGAAAGATTAGGCACACCAAGTTTATATGAAGTCTGAGGTAGTGCCAGCCAGTTACAGAAGTTCTACAGAACATTTTGGTTTGCAGAGCTTTGGTTAAATATTCAACAGTCTTATCAAGCGTCAAAAGGAATTAATGAAGTAGAATGTAGGGAACTTAGAGTTTTAAGTATCACTGCTTAGACTCTGTTTTTTGTTTTTGTGTCTGACTCTTCGTGACCTCATGGACCATAGCTTGTCATGCCTTTATGTTGTTCATGGGTTTTTTTTTTTTTTGGCAAGGATACTAGAGTGGGTTGTGCAATCTCCTTCTCCATAGGACCACCTACCGGCAATTTAAAATGCCAATTAGCCTAATGTGCATGGTTTTGGAATGTGGGAGGAAACTGGAGAACCCGGAGTAAACCCACCAAGCATGAGGAGAACATGCAAACAGACCCAGGACCTGGAAGATGCAAGGAGACCGAGCTAACCACTAAGCTACCGCGTCGTGCCACTCCTGCTCTGCCTTAATTTTCACTTAAAACAGGTTGTTTACTTACTTGCTACTGGCCTTCTGTTTAATTCTGTATAACTCGTATGAAGCCCTTGATAAATTTGTACAAAGTCGAAAAGGAAGTTAATGATGCTTTGACCTGGATTGAGAATAAAAAAAAACAAACAGTCAACAAACTTAACGTAATTTCTTCCATTCATTTATTCACAGCTTCATAGAAGGATTCCACGAAGACAGCTGATGTTACGTACCAGTAACTTTGATGCTGTAGGGCTCTGTTGAGTTCATTTTCAAGAGCCAGCGTCCAGCCTGGTCCTTTTCATTTGGTTGGACAATGAAAAGGTTACCAAAGCTCTGAGTAGGCCATGAACCCGTGTTGCCGAGTGCTGTGGAGTTTAGTGACACTCCTTGGTAAGAAGAAGAAGAAGTGAAGAAGAGGAAGAAGAAGAAGAAAAAAAAAACATTATCATAAAGTTAAGCATGATACTGAGTAACATTTCTAGGTTTTATCATTGGTTTCGTCCAATTTCCCCATTAACACACCTGTGGGACTGGTGATGGTGTAATCTGGAGAATTTCCAGTGATGTAGATTGTCAGCCTTTGCACAGAAAAATCCACAAAGACTGAGAATATTTCAGCCCTTGGTGGATTTATTACAGCCTGAAATAGAGTGACCTGAAGAAGAAGAAAAAAAAAAGTGTTTCTTATTACTCAATGTTGATCTAAATTAGTTTAGTCCAATAAGTTAGTTTTTTGCAAGTTCTATAGAAAAATTACATATCAGCACAGTGGCTGATTAATACAATCATTGCATCGCCTAGTTTGACTAATAAATAACAAAACAGCATAACATGTCTTCCTCTGTACGATGGTATGCACCATAGGTTGCCGTCGTGGAGTGACTTGACTTGCCAACTGCCCTGGTACGGATATTAATGAGGGAAGTGCCATCTAAACAGACTGGATGTTTAGATAACAAAAAAAAAAAAAAAAAACTTTTTTTTTTTTTAATTGTTTGAATAGTTTTACCTAAATCAGTGGTTTCCAAAGCAGTATTATATTGTAATAATATAATTATATAATATATAAATATATATATATATATATATATATATATATATATATATATATATAATTTATATATAATATTTATATTATATATA
>QNUK01001070.1:100000-117500 GCA_013621035.1 Clarias magur | reverse complement strand
TTTTTATTTTGTACAATTTTGACAACAGCAGCTTCAACAGTAGTTTAGGTTTGTGTAAATGTAGTCATTGTAAGATGCTATCTAATGCAGATTCTTCATATAATCTAAGACTAATTGTTAATGGATTTTACAGACTTGATTTTACAGATTTCTTTTGTTCATCAAAAAAGGTGCATTAAAAATGTGGTTGGTATTCCTTTTTTTGTAAAAAAAAAAAAAAAGGGTTCCAAACTGTTGTATTGTCCACTCCCAAAGTTTTTTTCCCAATGTTCTATATGATTTAATTTTTATTTTATTTTATTTTTTCAGCCTAATGGTGGCTTCCTTCACGTTCACAGATATCACCATGGACCTCATAAAGAGAGTTCAAGTAAAGATAAACCAAATGCAATTGGAACACTCAAACACCTCCAGGCCTTTTATATTATCATGGAGTAATAATGGAACAGGCCACAACTGGCCGTTTGCTCCATTATTTATGAACCTCCTAAATGGGTGTGTGTATGGAAATAGCTGTAATTACTGAAAGGTTAATGCTAGACTTTTGTCAAACCCCTAGAATTAATGCTGAAAGTCTTGACTTCAATCACATCTTGATACCCCTATCTCACCTATGCAGGTTGATTTCATGTTGAGACGTGGAATTATATATATATCCCTATCTCACGCAGTTTCGCACGGCAGCTGTAAGTGCGGTTCATCGAGTAAAGTTCACTTCGAATTTTGGGATAGCGACTACATTTTCCAAACATGTTTCATTTTTTTTGCGGAAGCTTGCGGACCCTGCAGAACCTTGGGGAACGTCAGACAGTCACTCGCGGTGCCTAACACCACGTCTCACCGTGAGTCAAACCGCATAGGTGAGAGAGGGGTATTAGGCACCGCAAGTGACTGCCTGATGTTCCTTTTTTTAGTCACTACTCCAAAACCCGAAGTGGACCGTACCCCCTGCATCTTCAAGCTTCCACGAGGATTGCCAAAAAATTATTCAAAAAATGATTCATTTTTCATGCAGAAAGATTGGAAACAAAGTTGCTACGCCAGAACTCGCATGGAATTGCGATCAACTGTACTTACTGTACCGACCGCATATAGGTGACATAGGGGTATAAGTGTTTAATTCAATGTGGCACAAAACGCAAAACAAAACAAAACTTAATCATGTTATAGCAATATGGCAGACATTATAATTAATGTCTAAAAAAACAAGCTGTGATACAGGAATTAGACTTACCAGGGTCATTGAATGTTACCAAGATGTATTCTAATGGTTCAATTGCAGAGCTTGTTTTGCTATCAATGATAGCAGAAGTCACTTTTCTGAGGCTTGCAACATTATCAGACATGCTGCCAGTGGTGTCAATAACAAAACACAGCACTGCCGTCTGCCCAAGTCCCAAGAGTCTGGCGGAAAAAAAAAAAAAACATATTTGAACAAATGGAAGACATACAAGACCACTGATAACCTCCCTCGATCTGGGGCCCCACGCAAGATCTCACCCCATGGGGTCAAAATGATCACAAGAACTGTCAGCAAAAATCCCAGAACCACATGGGGGGGACCTAGTGAATGCCCTGCAGAGAGCTGGGACCAATGTAACAAAGGCTACCATCAGTAACACACTGCGCCGCAAGGGACTCAAATCCTGCAGTCCCAGGCGTGTCCCCCTGCTTAAGCGCTAATTGACTTAAGCGCTAGTTAAAAGCGCTATATAAATAAAATTGAATTGAATTGAATTGAATTAAGCCAGTACATGTCCAGGCCTGTCTGAAGTTTGCTATAGAGCATTAGGATGATCCAGAAGAGGATTGGGAGAATGTCATATGGTCAGATGAAACCAATATAGAACTTTTTGGTAAAAACTCAACTTGTCAGGTTTGGAGGAGAAGAAATGCTGAGTTGCATTCAAAGAACACCATACCTAATGTGAAGCATGGGGGTGGAAACATCATGCTTTGGGGGCATGCTAAGGGATCAGGACGACTGATCCATGTAAAGGAAAGAATGAATGGGTCATGTATCGTGAGATTTTGAGTGTAAACCTTCTTCCATCAGCAGGGGCATTGAAGATGAAACGTGGCTGGGGCTTTCTGCATGACAATGATTCCAAACACACCACCCGGGCAACGAAGGAGTAGCGTCGTAAGAAGCATTTCTACTGTAGGTCCTGGAGTGGCCTAGCCAGTCTCCAGATCTCAACCCCATAGAAAATCTTTGGAGGGAGTTGAAAGTCCATGTTGCCCCAAAACGTGCCTGCTCTAGAGGAGATCTGCATGGAGGAACGGGCCAAAATACCAGCAACAGTGTGTGAAAGCCTTGTGAAGACTTACAGAAAATGTTCGACCGCTGTCATTGCCAACAAAGGGTATATAACGAAGTATTGAGAAGAAATGTTGTTATTGACCAAGTACTTATTTTCCACCATAATTTGCAAATAAATTCTTTACATTTCTACAATGTGATTTTTTCTTATTTTCTCTCTGATAGTTGAGGTATACCTATGATGAAAATTACAGACCTCTCTCATCTTTGTAATTGCAAGAACTTGCACGATTGGTGGCGGACTAAATACTTTTTTGCCCCACTGTATATACTGAGTAGACTAGTTTGGAGGTAATAACTACTAGACATAGGGTATATAGAACCTTTCAAAGAGCAATAAACCCACTGTTTTTGAAGAACCAATCTGTTGTTCTTTTCTTGCACTTTTTATCCTAGTGATTTTACAGATCCGAGCATTTGATCTCTAAAATCTGGCACAGGTTTTAAGCCAATACTCTTTCAGTCAAAACCCAATTATTTTCTAGCCGGGCTTGGGACTGCCACTAGTTAAGGGTTTCATCTAAGGACCCAACAGTGGTGACCCAATGGTGGCAGTGGTCGAACCCCCATTTCTTTGATCAGCAACCCAGAGCCTCAACCGCCTGAGCCACCACTGTCCCACAAGGTATTGTTTGTCAATGCCAAGTGGAAAAGATAATTTTCCATGATTAAGTAAGAAGATACCCATCAGTGTGTATGTATGCTATAATTTATATCATTACTGTAGTAAGAGACTTCCTTTCATACCTAAGAAATTCAGAATTTCCAATCGATTTTCGAATGTAGTTGAGGAGATCTATGGTAGCGTTAGTGGCTACCGATGCTGCTATTTCATGTAGATCACCATGACTGGAGCTTGTATTGTCCTTATTTATGCCTCCTTGCCCCCAACTTGACACATCATCATCTCCTCCATGACTGCACTTTCCTTTAAGTAAAATAAAGATATTTAAAAAAAAAAAAAAAAATGCAAGATTAGTGTATAAATGTATTTCTTTATTCACCCGACTAATCTGCTTAAAATTTTAAAGGCTTTACCCTTTGGCTTGGTCTCGCCGTAGTATCCTGATGTTAGTTTCTGCTGTGTAATAACCACATCCAAGATGTTCCCATGGCAGATGTCAAAATAACAACTACTGCATGTATCTGAATCTGGAAAACACAGAAAAGAAATGTGTATTGTAGGAAATCAAATCTCTCTCAGCTTTGCTCTTTTGCTTTCTCCATCTATATATATATATATATATATATATATATATATATATATATATATATATATATATATATATATATTTTTAATTTTTATTTTATTATATTGTTTATATATTATATGTTTATATACCCCTAATTTTATTAGGGGTATATAATTTTTTTTTTTCAGATGACAGGCCAGTAAAGGTTTTTCCGTTCGTATCACCAGTTTTATAATGTTAACCAAGTACAAGTACTTTTTTAGGTTAGTCAAGCAGAAATTTCATGTATTTTTACTTCACTTCATTGTTTATATTTCTGTCAATTTTCACTTTTTTCCTAAATAAAATGTGTACTTTTTTTTTTTTTTTTCTGATTTATTTCCCATAAGAATCTTTGTTACTCGTTCCAATGAAAAGAATCTCAGAAGAAGAAATTTATCAATTTACTGCAAGGAAGCTTGTTCGGTGAATCAGTTCACAGGTTAATGTACCAGTTCCTGTCGTTTTTGTCTGTTCCTGTCATTTTCCAACTGCAAACAGAGAACAGCCTCAACTAAAATGTACAGTGACCTTATTTGACCTTAAGTGTTTCTATGGGCTGGGATGAAAGATTCTTCCTAACGCATGAGGTGAACCCCCCGTCAAACGTGAAAAAGCACGTGGGGGTTAAATTGAATTTGGTTAAATTAGTTTTTAATTTGGGTAAATTAAAAAAGTTAAATTAATCGACTGAATCCACAACGTTTATTTAGTGAAATCAAAGCTTCAAAGTTAGTTCGTTCGTAAGTTAGTTACACTATATCTCGACAAAAGTATTTGGGAAACTCTGTTAGTTACTGAATTAAAATGTTTCAATCAGACCCCTTATCCTCAGTGAAGGACTATCTTAACGCTTCAGCATACAGTACCATGGCATCTTGGACAATGCTACACTTCCATTTTTGTGCAACAGTTTGGTGAAGGCCATATTCTATTCCAACATGACTGAGTCCCAGTGCACAAATCAATGACTATAAAGACATGGCTTGATGAGTTCGGGGCGAAAGAACTCGACCGGCCCTAAGACCGAGCCCTGAGACCTCAACCCCATCGAGCACCTTTGGGATGAAGTGGAACGGAGATTATGAACCAGGCCTTCTCAGCCAACATCAGTCCCTGACCTCATAAATGCTCTACAAGTGAATGGGCATGAAGTCCCACAGAAACACTCTATAATCTTGTCCAAGATTAGAGGAAGCTGTTATACAGTAGCTGCAAAAGGGGGGGAAACTCCATATTGAAGTGTACAGTATGTATTTGAATACAGTGTCATTGCAGGTTTGGCCAAGTACATTTGTCCATATAGCGTATATCATAAGCCTGATAGCTCATAATGTCATGGATTAGCCTGCAATACAGAATGACCTGCTTGCTTCATTGCTTCATGACTGTGACTTTTGAATTCACACCTCACAGCAAAACCTAATAATTCACACATAGCCCAATCAACTTCACACAAGTATGCCATTTTCTTATGTAAATGTGAGAGAAATTATAAAAGGCACCAAGACCAGCAAAATTTATAAAAAATAAAATAAAATAAAAAAGTATTTTATGAGCATGGATGAAGAGCTCATTGGGTCAGTGGGATTTCATTAAAGTCTGCTCTCCACTATTCTGTCCCCTTATGCAGCTTGTTCTGTCATAAGTCTGACAAATAAATAAGTTTATTTATAAGGCTGTAGTTCCCAAAGCCTGCCATCACAACTGATGTTAAAGCTTTTGCATTTGTATCATAAAAAAAATAGTAGAGAAACTGTTTACACACACACTGCCTTTTCCTTTTCAATTACATTATCTGGCACATCTCGGAAATGCCAAATGCTCAAATGGAAACGTGTGATGTGTCATCCATTTCCACGGATTTATGATTTTGGTCTTATTCTGCACATTCTGTTAGGTATTTGACATACCTCCTGAAGGCAACTGCTTGTACCAGCTCCAAAAAAGGGAGCCAGCAGCCTCATTGTACCCCGTCAATGATTGTTTTCGCCAAAGTGCCTAAATGTTACAAAAGGTACAAAGCTGCAACAAGGAGCCTCACCAGAATAACCCGGTTCCTTTTCACCTGTTCATTGAGCTTCTATGACTTTTTTTTTTTTTTTTTTGATTTCCAGGGTCACTCGATTGCCCGTTACAGGTCAGCAAGGTCACTAAATCCAGTGGTGGCCCAAGGACCGCTCAGTGAGCATGAATCCTCGTCAAAGACACAGACAGCAAAATCAGCCACTCATTCAAAGGTCAAGGTATGAATCTTCCCTTTTTCCTCCTCTCCATGTGCAGCTCTAGTTTCGCCATTATAGTGTTGTCCGATTTAATTATTTCATTAGAATTCATCCAGAGAAGGACCTGCTCCAGCTGGATTCTTCTTCATGTTGGTTTGGAGCTACACATGCTGCTCCTGAGCTCCCAGTGATCCAGACCCCCGTCTGCCCTCTGCACCTGCTGACTCGTCCCTGAGCTGAACTGGACTTTGTGTTAATTTAAATTAACTTCTGTTATATCGTACTTTCATCTGCATAACACACATGATGTTATACAATTTCTGTTATCCGTTATCGCCCAGATGAGGACGGGTTCCCTGTTGAGTCTGGTTCCTCTCAAGGTTTCTTCCTGTTGCCATCTCAGGGAGCTTTTCCTTGCCACCGTCGCCGTCACCCTCGGCTTGCTCATCAGGGACAATCTCATTATCTGGGCACGTTTCTCTTACACATATATACAAGTCTTCTTTTCATTTTCTTTTCATTTCTGTGAAGCTGCTTTGAGACATTGACCATTGTTAAAAGCGCTATAGAAATTAAAATTGAATTGGATTGAATTGAATAATTATAATTATTTTTTTTTCTTCTAAATCTCCACCCTTACTAATTGCACTTGCTAATGTAGTGATGTTACAATAACATGCTATTATGACTTCAGTGATGTGAACTGAGTTTCTTTGGCATAGTACTGACACATCATAACTTGACAATGGTATAATGATAGCCTCATCTAATTGGTTGATTTGTTAAATGCTGTGTTCGACCAGACACATATGCAGGTTAAAATGGAAAAGAGATGGCAGTCTGCAACAGAAAGACAACATTACCAGAATAGAATTGTCACGTACTCTCTGTAGCATTCATCCTGTACATGGTCGCAGGAACCCATTTAGCCCATCCCAGGGGACTTGGGGCAGCAGGTGGGATTCACCCTGGCAAGAACTTTGCCACTACAGACTGAAAAATGTTAAGGTTCCCTTGACCTCTGAGAGAAAACGCCACCAAGTACTCTACATTAACGCAGATTTTCCTTAGCCAAACACACACAGAAGAGACTTACCAATACGGAATTTCACACTCGTGTCTGCAAAACTGGTCTGTATAGTCATTTGGTAGTATCAGGCCTAATTAAATCATTAAACAACCCTGGAAACATTTGATATCGCCTTGAAACAGGGTGTGAGCGTCTTTTTTAACCAAAGAGTAATGACGCTGTACTGGTGGGTCATGTTGCACCAACACCTTACGTTGACAATCATGAATGACCTGATTAGATCTGTATGTGCCTTGCCTAACCCTAAGTCCAGCCCAAACTGGTCAAATTTTCGGAGTCCATCTGCGTTAGGTGCTAATTACTCATCGCCAAATTAGAAGATTTCTTTTAGATTTCTTTTCAAGATTTTCGAAATCTCCTTCTGTAATATAATTTTCACTGGATAACTTGTTCAAGATATACAGGACAGTAGCATTAGAAACTGTATTTCCTGAAAACAAAGGATAGTCAACCAGCTTTACCAGTCGCTGTGCATTGGCAGCTGCTACCGAACATTTTTTCGAATCATTTTTAATGGATGATTAACATAACACAGGTGGTGTATAGATCGTAGATTATGACATATGATAAGTACTAAAATAGTACGGTCATGAATACTTGTACGTTTGCAATATGTAAGGTGGATCCGAAGAACTGGAACAGGAAAGACGGGCATACAGAGAAAACACCCAAATACCCACACCTTGTTCATTTACCTGCCATGTTACTAATTAGACTGTCAGATTGAATCAGAGTTGAGTAAGGTGTTGTATATCCCAGCTCGATCCAGTTGCTATGACTGTAAAAATCCTTAGGGAGAGACACAAATCAGGGTCAGAAATAGACTTTATATTCTGTTTAATACGTAACAACTCAATTGCCGTTCGAGTCAATCCATGAGTAGAGTAGTGCAGAGTAATAAAGACAGTTGAAATGAAAGTATACAACCAATATAATCTCCTGCTACACTAATTGGCGTATCCCACACTTGGATTGTGCTTGGATACCATAAAGGTAGAACCTTTAGCCAAGTCCGGACTGCCTGCTTCATGTCTGAAACTGAGCTCCCAGGAACTCCTTTAACTTTCTACCTTGATGGTACCTGAGCACTAGTGAAATGCCGAGATACGTGCCTTCATGCGCTTGTGCTTTAGCAGGGGTTCAGCATATATAAAGGTAGAAGTCAAGGGCGTTTTTAACTCTCATAACTGTGTTGTATGATTCTACACCATAAAAAATCCCTGAACTTGACTTGACCGAGCCTTGTATTTGCATAGTGGCTTAAATAACGCGAGAAAGAAACATTTGAGAGGAGCCAGATTCGCAAGGGAACCCAACCTTATCTATATTTTCCTTTGTAAGAAAACAAGAGTATAGTACACAACGTTGTTAACTGTGTTAACAATAAGTATCTGAGTTAACAATTCAATCTTTAAGTACTTAAGTACTATATCACAGTCTTGATTACATAACAATAGCCGTTTTACAACAATGTACCGGGTGCCATACCTGCAAAGTGTGGAAGACTTTACCAAGTGCGTCTCTGGCAACTTGATAGTTCTCCTTTGAGACATACGTTATAACAGTAGAAATTCCTTTCTTAATAAGATCATGTCCGGACAAGAACTCCTCGTTGTTAAAATGGTAACTTGCAGTAAAGGGGTATTGAACATCGACCAAGGCATTGTATGCGTTTATCTCATTAATGCTTCTTTGGAAATCTTTGGTTGCGTTAGATGTGTAACACGCTTCGGCCACTGATTCCACTGTCAGTGGGGTTGCCTGCAGTAAAAAAAAAAAAAAAAGAATAAAAGACAAAAAAAAAAAAAGAAGATATATAAGAGCACATTTATTAAATTAGAAATAACCTTATATTATTAAAAATAAATATATGCCAGTTTTATTTACCGCAGTTTTTCCCATTGATTTGCAAACACTAGCTGTTGTCTGTAAAATTGCATTAAGAGTTATGTCCTGATGTGTCTGAGCGTTTGGCAACAAAGCCATGAAAGCCAGAGTCTGACTTATGAGGAATATTGTCAAATGCAGACAGATGAGCAACTTGATCGGCCGATTAGTGATTATCATTGTCAAAACTGTAAAGAAAGAAAGAAAGAAAGAAAGAAAGAAAAAAAAAGAGAAGAAAAATGTTTAACTTAAATATTCTCCAATACACGCGTACTCTGCTTGTGCTTTAGAAATATTTCAACAGTTTTTTTTTTTTTTCTCTTCTTGAAATTATTATTGGAATTATCATATTTAACTTGATTAAAGACGTACCTTAAATCTCGTTTCCTCAGATGACTCCAGTGTGAGTGCTTTGTACTGTAGTTGGGAATCCGTCATGTGCTTGTGGTTTAGGCAGCGCAGTAATTATGAGTAAGAAAAGTTTGAATGCCACGCCCATAAGGAAACATGAAAGCAGTGCAGTGTGATGAAATTAAACTGTTCGTTTAACAAACAATTTATTTGGACATATTGTATATTCAGGCTTGACTTTATTCTCTTTTATGTAAAGCACTTATGAATTATCATTGTGTTTGAAATGTGCTACACAAATAAACTTGCCTTGCCTTGCCTACTATGTATACAGTACATTCTTTCAAAAGCTTCAGCCCTTGCTCTGTTCCAGACCAGATGCTTGGGTCTCGTCACAAAGGTCCGAGAGCTTTAGAGGAACTGTTCAGTTTTGTGTTGCTTTGAAACATCTTGTCTAGAGTAGTACATGGACTTTAGTTCAGGGACAGGAAGCCTTTGAATTGGGATTTTGACTTTTAATCAAACTGAAATAGGAAATGAGTTAGAAATCCTGCGACAAGGTCGTCAGCAGGAACCGGCAATGCAAAAACAAGTCAGGTAAACACAAAGTGTCACTTCGTAAAAAGGGAGTGTGTACAGTATATGATCAGGAACACATTGTTAGAATTCTGGTGAGTGTGAACATGCCAGAGTGAAGTTTGTGGCGGCTCCATGGTGTTCTGGGAGGTGCAGTTTTGGGTGGACTGTAGCAGCAATTTCATATTTATTAAGAGTATCGTTTATTTTCTAGGGGAAAAATGCAAATAGCATTTATATATTATTTTAAACATTTATTTGATGATATTTTTGCAGATCTCTTGTCCTGATTTACTATGATCCCATAACGACAAGCTGTACAAGGCAACAATCTCTATATTATGTTCTAATCTAACAAATGACGTTATGACTTTCATTTCCAATGAAAGATGAACTTATGAAACATAAAAGATGTCTTTAGTGATGGAACAGGAAAGACAGGTAAACACTCCGTGAAAGAAGTTGGGTAATGAATCATAAGGAATGAGCTGAATGCCCCTAAGGTCAGTTCTGGTAAGAAAAATAAAACTGACTATAATCTGTATATACAGTACTATGAAAGCATCCTGAGCCACCCGTTATTTATTCATATTAGGGTGACTAGTCTCAAGGGTACCACCTTTAAAAACCAGGAGGAGGTCAGTAGGCTTTGGTCCTTGTTTTCAGACGGGTACACTCAGGTTTAGAGTCAACTTCCTCAAAACCTTGAGAGCTTCCTCAAGTAAAAGGCCACCAAATTAAATGTATTTTTTAATTTTTTTATTTTTCTTTAAGCCACTGTGATGGAACGATTCCTACTCCAGATTCTAAGCATCTACTTTCACAACAAAGGGTTTACACTCTATATATGTGTATACTGTATGTCTGGGTGTTTTAAGAAGACAGTTTTAGTGAATGCAGCTTTGAGTCTTTCAAAAGCTTCAGCACTTACTCCGTTCCCCAATAGATACTGGGTCTGTCATTAAGATGTACATGAGGGGATTGGCGATGGAACTCAAGGAGTCAAGGGATAGTTTATTGGCTTGGCAGGCCAGCTCTGTGAGTACGTCAAGATTAGGATGTTGATGAAAGGCACCTTAACATGCAGGCTCATTTCTCTTACTTCCTGCACCATACCATACCACTATTGCCCAACTGAGAGCTTTAGTCAGCAGGCAGAGGAACTATGCAATTTTGTGTTGCTTTGAAACACCGTGTCTGGAGTAGTACTGGGGCATCTGTAAAAGGAAGTCTTTGCACTGAGATTCTGCCTACTAAAATTGGCTAGATATGAAAGTAACTAAATACAATGTATAAATGCAATAAGTGAATTGGTATTCATAGCTACATACAGTAGAATACAGTAGAATGGTAAGTATTATACCATTTATAGTAGAATACAGAAGATGGTAAGTAGAATAACATGACTGAGTATGTTTAGATTGGCATCCAACTTGATCAAATGCTTTTCATGTTCTTTTATCAACTTCCCATGGGTGAATTCACCTGTCATGTCAGGGAGCCTAAGATGCATGCAAGTGAAGGTTAGCTTGTAATCAAACTGAAATAGGAAAACAGTTACAAATCATAAGGAGTTTTGGGTGGACTGTAGCAGCAATTTCATATTTATTAACAATACCATTTATTTTCGAGGAAAAAATTCAAATAGCATTTACATATTATGAAAAAACATATATTTGATTATATGCAGTGGAACCTTGGATTGCGAGCAAAATTTGATCTGGAAGCAGGGAGATGGGGGAGGAGGGTGTTTGCTGTGTAGGACGATTTTCACACACACATACACACACCAGTTTACAGAGTCTCTCTCTCTCTCTCTCTCTCTCTCTCTCTTTCTCTCTGTGTGTGTGTGTGTGTGCGTGTGTGTGTGAAAGTCATCCTACACACATACAAACACAAAATAAAAGATGCTTTACATGCACACACCTGGTCACAGTGTTATAGTAAACTGTCCAGTTTGATAGTCGATGATATTCGGTACTCATATATCAAGACTCGCTCCTTTTTCAAGTCAAAATGTATTACATATTTTTGCTCGTCTTGCAGAACGCTCGCAAACCGGGTTACTCTCAATCCCAGGTTCCACTTTACTTTCAATTATCTTGTCCTGATTTAATATTACCCTATGGTGACAAACTGTACAAAGCAAACATCTCTATATTATGTCCTAATTTAACAAACGACATTAGTTCCAATGAAAGAAGTTATAAAACAGAAAATATGTCTTTAGTGATGGAACAGGAAAAACAGCAAACACAACATGAATGAAGTTCGATAATGAATCATAAGGAATGAGTTGAATGCCCCTAAGGTCAGTGGGAGAAAAAAATTCTGATTATTACCTGTAGATACAGTCCTATGGAAACGTCTTGAGCCACCCCTTATTTCTTCATATTTGCCTTCCAAAGCTCCAGACTTAAAAAAATATATATATATATATTATTAACTTCTTCGTTTTATTATTATTATTCTTATTTTATGTAATCTTGATGAATAACTCTCCATGCCTGACTTCTCCTGAATTATTTTTGGCAAGTTTTTATCTTTCATTTTCAGTTCAATCCAGTTTCTGGGGAGTGATTTTGTTTGTTAAGTGACAAAGTGACCTACAGTATGAATCATTCAAATATTAGAAAGAAAAAAAAAAAATCTAATCTAAGGCAAGAATCAGTGAGAAACCTGAGCAGAAGAAGAAAAAGAAGAAGCATCATTTAATTTAATTTAATGTGAAGATAATGACAGAGGCTTAATAATTTTTTGGCAGCGCCGTATATGTATTGTTTCTTTAAATCTACATGAATCATGTCCGATTAAACATAACACATAAACAAATGTTTATATAAAACATGAGGGGAATATTAGGCTACCCACGATGATATTTTTTTTTTTTTTATGAAAAAACGTTTATGTAACACCAGTGTCACTATAAAGAACCAAATAATTGGCCTACTAAATGTAATAACTGGTTTTGTCACCTTTAGTAGCAACAACTGCAAGTAGGTACATGCAGTGGACTTGCTCTTGTGCTTGAGATCATTGTCTTACTAACTGTGTTTTATGTGTGTTTCACTGTTGTTATGAAGTATTATTACAGTAGTTCCTTATTTCTGCTCTTAAAATCACTACAGACTGCGCAACCCAAAGACCTGGCTGATGTCAGAGTGGGGTATTTTACTCGGGGGTCTAACCTAAAACCTTTAAAGTATAACCTCTATATACAAATATATAATAGGTCATAAGAAACACAACTGGTATTTGGAAATAAGTTTTTTTTAATACATCAAACAATAAATTGGTAGTGACATCACAAATTGAGACTATATAAATCATAATGGCACTTGAATATGGACATAATATAAGTCTTCGCTCATTTCAACCTGTTACAGTCAAATGTTTCAAGTTAAATCAGGATGTAATAATAAGTTCTGTTGGTACTCACATACATACACAGGATAAGTATTACACTCACTTCTGTGTAATTCTTAGTCACAGTTAACACATCCTGAAATATATATATATATATATATATATATATATAAAAAGAGAGTCTGCATACCTACCCACTTATCAAAATGAAACCTCACATTCTCATTACATAGCACCACAATAATTGGTGTGTTAAACTGGGAACACTGGTGTGCTACAAATATACATACTTTTTTTTTTTCTTTTTCACATAAATGTTTGAACAAGCCAGCTCTCCTACATCTATGTCTATTGCAAACACACCTGTCACGCATTCAAAACAACGTTTTACAGATTATACGTAACGCAATTAATCTTCAATAAATGTGAAAAACAAAACAAAACTCTCAATCCTGACCAAGATCACATTCTTAGTACAGGTCAAAATCCTGCTGACCTATCCTTATTGCTGCCTAAATAACACTGAGGTTTTACAAAGAGAGTTTAGTACAAAAAGCCATTCTTGGTTTTACTTTGAAATGTTAACACTTTTTTACGGTGGCCTTTTTTTCTTTTCTTTTCTAGAAATTGCAGTTAATGTAATTTTTTGGGCTCTTATGTCATACAGCCTGGTTATCAAGGTAAAAGGCACAAGGATGTATGAAACTAATGCCACATCAACACTATGAGCAATTACTTTTGAACAAGCCGAGTGATCAGGTTGGATAAGCCTAGGAGTGTATACTGGAAAGCAAAGTCATTGGTGAAGAAAGTAAGATCCAAGAATTAGTTTCTTTTCTTCTGTTTCTTCATTTCTGAATCTATCACGTCCTCTTCTCTCAGTTAAATGGCCATGGGCTGAAGGCACACTCATGACAGGCAGGTCAAACCATATAAACGAACCAAGGAAGGCCTTGTTGCTGATTCCTAAACCTCAGAACTGTCCCCACTGTATCTTGTGCCTGGAGTCTCTCTACTGTTGCTGCCACTCCCGTAGGCAGAGCAAGAAGATGTCGTGTAGGGTGGATACTTTTTCTCCTTCCTCTTATGCCTTAATAGGAGAGCCACTAAAATTATTATTAGACACACTAGGAGAATTAGTCCAGCCACTCCTAACAGTGTGGGCATGCCGGAAGGCAGACTGAAGTCATTGCCAGGTTCTTTACCCGAGCTCCCCTCCACCAAGGGGCGCTCTATGTAAGTTTCACGACCCACTGGCTGCCACTGGTTCACTCTGAGCCGGTCAGAGCGGTCCAGGGCAATGTGCTGGATATTGGTGCCAAGGTTGTTTTCCACACCAATGTCCAAGGCCTCTGGGTCTGGCACAGCCCGGCGGTTGCGGGTCATTTCGCCAGGATTTGGAAGGACAGATGAAATGCCATGGTGGTACTCCAGGCTTCTTCTACCGCGGATGGCATTCTCTCTAGAGCGGACGGTATATATAGTATGGATAAACCACTCCCGACCAGCAGCAACCTAAAATATAGAAAATGTATTGTTTCATGTGCATTTCTTCTGTAATGTAGCCCTCAGAAAAGTCAATATATTGCACATACACACGTAGACAAAATTGTTGGTACCCTTCGGTCAATGAAAGAAAAACTCAATGGTCACATAAATAACTTTAATCTGACAAAAGTAATAATAAATAAGAATTCTATGAATGTTAACCAATGAAAGTCAGACATTGCTTTTCAACCATGCTTCAACAGAATTATAAAAAAAAAAAAAGAACTCACGGAACAGGCCTGGACAAAAATGATGGCACCCCTAACTTAATAGTTTGTTGCACAACCTTCTGAGGCAATCACTGCAATCAAACGATTCCTGTAACTGTCAATGAGACTTCTGCACCTCTCTGCAGGTATTTTGGCCCACTCCTCATGAGCCAGCTGCTCCAGTTGTCTGGAAAATGCACCCTTCAAACCGGAAACAGCAGGGCTCATAGAAGGCCACTTTAGAATAGTCCAATGTTTTCCTCTTAGCCATTCTTGGGTGTTTTTAGCTGTGTGTTTTGGCTCATTGTCCAGTTGCAAGACCCATGACCTGCGACTGAGACCCAGCTTTCTGACACTGGCCAGCACATTTCTCTCTAGAATCCCTTGATAGTCTTGAGATTTCATTGTACTCTGCACAGATTCAAGACACCCTGTGCCAGATGCAGCAAAGCAGCCCCAGAACATAACAGAGCCTCCTCCATGTTTCACAGTAGGGACAGTGTTCTTTTCTTCATATGCTTCATTTTTCCGTCTGTGAACATAGAGCTGATGTGCCTTGGCAAAAAGTTCCATTTTTGTCTCATCTGTCCATAGGACATTCTCCCAGAAGCTTTGTGGCTTGTCAACATGTAGTTTGGCATATTCCAGTCTGGCTTTTTTCTGATTGGTTTTCAACTATGGTGTCCTCCTTGGTCGTCTCCCATGTAGTCCACTTTGGCTCAAACAACAACGGATGGTGCGATCTGACACTGATGTTCCTTGTATCTCTTTAGAAGTCTTTCTGGGCTCTTTTGTTACCATTGGGATTATCTGTCACTTTGATTTGTCATGAATTTTCCTCGTGCGGCCACGTCCAGGGAGGTTGGCTACAGTCCCATGGATCTTAAATTTCTGAATAATATGTGCAACTGTAGTCACAGGAACATCTAGCTGCTTGGAAATGGTCTTATAGCCTTTACCTTTAACATGCTTGTCTATAATTTTCTTTCGAATCTCCTGAGACTTCCTCTGGTCCATGTTGAGTGTGGTACATACCATGTCACCAAACAACACAGTGACGACCTGGAGCCCTATATATAGGCCCACTGACTGATTACAAGATTGTAGACTCCTGTGATGCTAATTAGTGGACACACCTGAATTAACATGTCCCTTTGGTCACATTATTTTCAGTATTTTCTAGGGGTACCATCATTTTTGTCCAGGCCTGTTCCATGAGTTTATTTTTTTAAATAATTCTGTTGAAGCATGGTTGAAAAGCAATATCTGACTTTCATTGGTTAACATTCATAGATTTTTTTTAACTTATTACTTTTGTCAGATTAAAGTTATTCATGTGACCATTGTGAGTTTTTCTTTCATTGACCGAAGGGTACCAACAATTTTGTCCACGTGTGTATGAGCAGAAGGATATTTTTCATCAGGAATGTACACTAAAGACAATACAACACATCATGGCCTGAGTGGCAGTAAGTATGGCTTAAATCCTAAGTATAGGATTTAAAGACATAATAGTTAGTCCAAGCAAGATCCTCACCTGGAAAAGGGGGGATGAGGACAATGTAAACCCATCTGATCCAGCCTGGCGGGCGAGAAGAAGGCCTTCTGAAGTATCTCGTGCCAGTGTCGCATCAAACCGCACATCTCCAAATGAGGTAGCTTGGGTCTCAGGCTGGGCTTTGTCCTTAAGGACACACACACACACATACACACACATATGCACTTGTCAGTTAAAAGTCAAGCTTATAAGTGACAAATGAACAAGAGAATTTCCCAGCAAGCTGATTAAACCATAACAGATGTTTGACTACGCTTGCCATAAAATCAATCACACTTTACCGAGCTGATTCCATACAACAACAACATACATAGATCTACGCTATACTGTATATAAAAAGGAAATGGCATACCAGAATCTTGAACCTGTAGAGCAGTGAGGGAGCGTCAGCCAGGCACCCGTATTCTTTATTGGTAGGATTATATTTTGGCACATAGCCATCTGTTCCTGTACAAAGGAAGACCTTCTCTATGCTACAGGAGAATGAATCTCCCAAGTTCTGCACTGGGTCCACCATGACGCGACCAAAAATCGTGGAACCTATAGGAACAAGCAAAAGTATTTGCATCATGCAAGGTTCGTAGTGATAATATGTGGAATGTGGAAGATGATAACAATAGATTGTTTTATTACGTACTGATCACAGTTTTTGTAGTATATTACAGTGAATATTACAGTGAAAAGTTTTTTTTTTTTTCATAATCAGTACCAGTGGCGGCCAAATAGGGGAAGCTCATTTTCGGCCTACATCATAAAATTTTCTATTTATTTAAAAGTAAATTCTGCCGTACGCTCCTTTTCAAGAAAACGGTCTGTGACCCTGTTGTACCAACTAGGCGTCTTTTCCAGTGACTTGACCAGTGTCCTCTCAATGGCCAGCCAAATGTACGATGAAAATCAAGCAATTTCGCCAAGCAAATATAAAGCAGTAGGTTGCAGCAGTTTTTATTTCGACTGAACTTCAGAAATCCGCGACGGGACTTCAGCGATTCCTTATAGTACAAAATTGCTGTCAGTCAAAAGGAGACGCGGTCTTTCGACAGACCCTCCAATTACCACGCAGAAGCTCGGCGTCCGGGCCCGCCCACTCCTCATTCACCCCCAGAGACGCTGAGCGTCCGTGGGCGGGACATAA
>QNUK01001070.1:0-95000 GCA_013621035.1 Clarias magur | reverse complement strand
CATGGCCACGCTGTACTGGTAAGGAGCGGTCTCGCCGATGATCTCTGGGTTCTTGGTGGCATCTGTGATGAAGCCATGATCTGTCTGGATCTCGTTGAAGTCAAGCAGGTTGGAGCAGCGGTGGTTCCCAGCTCGGGTACCATCCGGACTCAGGGTCAGCTCAAAGTTTGACAGAGGACGCGTGGAGATGACAGGCAGCATGCCTGAGCACAAGAGCATAAATGAGCAGAGGTTCAGTATCATGCTAGATGTTGTGTTCAGAGGTTGCACTGTTCTATCAGAACTCGTCCATTCACCTCAACTCATGAAGATTTCATAACGCGAGTCCTTTACTAATGATGTGTTATCATAAATATTATTGAGGTGTTCAGGAATAAACGGCCTTATATCTATGTTGCTTATTCAAATCACTTAAAAACACACATGCAACATGCAATTTTGTAGTGTTTTTCACAGGTTCTTGGAATAGCTGCTCTGGACATTGCCGATGCTTTGGGTCGATATGGTTGTGTAAATGATGACACTCACCATCCATGTGTGGCATGGTGACAGTTAGTTTGATGAGGTTGGGGTAATCGGGGTCATCCGGTCCGGTGTAACGGATTTTTGCTGAGAACGGCTCAGCACCGACGGTTCCAGGAACGCGAGGCTGACAAAGACCTATTGAAAATGTGTGAAATGATTTACAGATGTTTATTTTATTCCAGTTTGGTCAGATGCATAATTATAATAGTTTATATAGTTAATAATATAAGAAGTTTTATATTAGAGAAGTTATTCCAAATGAACATTTAATATGAATTGAAACTCCATTAGGCAATAGAAAATAATAATAATAATAATAATAATAATAATAATAATAATAATAAATTGTGGAACATTTTAAGAAAAAGCAATGAGCTGTTACACTCCTGGTTACTGTGTATCACTAAAGATTAAAAATATATAGCACAATCAAACAATATTAAACCTGATTCGAACAAAGTCCATGTGTGAAAATGGGTTATTAAAGAATTGCAGTGTTAAAAGATGCCAATTGATCCTGTGCTCACCCTCTTCCCGGCTGATGACCACAATAGGGGAACTGAGCTCCAGCCCAGCATCTCCATTAGCGTTAAAGGCCCGGGCAGCACACTGCACACGTGAGCCTGCTTGGAAGTAGATGGAGTCCAGCGTGATGGACTTGGTGTTGGTGTAGAAGGTGTTGGTATCGACCTCGCGCATGGGGCTGGTGACTCCGTCTGGTCCAGTGGGGGCGCTAACAAGCCAACGGTACTGAGTCATGGTGTCGTTAATGTTCTCCACAGCACAGATTGAACCGGTCTTGTCAAAATCAGAGTATTTGGGGTTGCAGGCCTAAAAAAAAATAAGAAGGGAGTCGAGACATGAAAATCCAGAATGAATTACATACTTCACTACTATTTCAGGTTGCTAAGCTAGGGGGAAACTTTATCTACTGTATTCAAGGGTAATTATTTATTGATTATTTTCCGGTAACAGCATGTCCAGTACCTCCACTTGTGATTTCAAACACCTGCATAACTGCTACATGTAGTTATGCATAATAGGTGACACTGCTTGAAATACTACACACCACTCTGGTTACGTAATGCAACACTATGTAGAAATGTTGCGAATTAAAACGTACAGATTTTTGTTGAAGGACGTAGTAAAAGTAAAACGTATAATATATATATAAACTAATAATTCTACTCCGGTACTATACAGATATGTAGAATATATACTACAGTAAATAAATAAATACTACAGTAAATAAATATATATTGTACATTTCTGCTTCTGCAATACACAAACAATTATAACTATGCTCCTTTTACCGCTTACCATATAACACCATAAATAGTTTCTAGCTTTACTCATGACTTTTATAAAGCACCGATACTGGAGACTCCTATCAATGCTAAATAAACATAAACTGTTACAACAGAAATGCTAATTTATGAGAACAAGCACATTAAGAAACTTTAATCAATTCGCAACCAGCCAGAACTACAGCCGGAGCTGCTGTTTGTAGAAAATGAATCCGAATCTTTTGGCCAATCAGATTTAAGTATTCATCAGTGCTATGGTATAAATGCACAACAAAATATTGTGGTGCAAAAGGAACATGTGACAAACGTCTAATATGCTTCGTGGAGCACAATCCGGGTAAAGGTAATATGAGGTCGTGTAAGGATTTGTGTTCCACTCACCGTCACACACACAACAGGGTAGCCTGTTGAAGGGTGTGGGTGCTCCTTTGCCCGAGCCGTATCATCATACATGAGCAGGGACACCACCTGGGGCACTGCTGGGAAGGTTACATCAGCTACACTGTCCATCTCCTCAATGTACACAATAGCTTTGCTCATCTAAAGGGAACAAGTGTGGGGGAAAAAAAAAAAAAATGTCACATCAAAACAGACCTTAAAGACATTATTAATTTTGAAAGGATTATGGAATTAGGTGCACATCATAAGACCTGGAGGTTAATTATGCAAACCATAATTATGCAAAGAACTCCTGAAAGCGTGCATGTATTGTATTCATGTTTATCTATGCTTTAGAGAACTTTTCATTGGTGCTCCTGTGTTAGGAAGAACTTCAAATTCTATTGTTATAGACCTATAAACCATAGATTATAAGAATAGGGATATGTCATACATGGTTTTTTTTTTTTTTTTTTTTTTTTGAAGAGCATTTTTGAAGCTCAACTGCAGGAGCTCCGGTCGTCGCCATTCTGGCGGGCGCTGACTCCGCCCAGTTAATCCATAAATAGTTAGTTCGCATTGACCACAGCTGCTACTGTACAAGTGCAATTAGCTTTAGCTGAGCTAAAGTGCTATGGTGGCTATCCTTCATTTGTACGCTAATGTTAGTTTGCATTTGATTGAATTCCGTCATCCATAACTAGCCCTTGATCCAGCACATCCTATTAGGTAACATTTATGTTTATTTATATCAAGTACGGAAAACAAACAAGGAGATTTGAAATGACTGGAATTGGGATAAGAACCTTTCAGCGCGTCACTAAACCCTGTAAGGAATGTGAGGAAACATCAGCTTCATGGAAAAGGTGTGTGTTGGAGCAATGGACAGTCCAGACTGACCGTATTTCAGAGCGATGGGCGTGTAAAGATAAGAAGGGAGGCACATGAAGCGATCATGCATAGTGTCCACTGTACGAGCCTCTGGAGGCAGTGTAATGTCATCTGGCGTTGCTTCATTTGGTCAGGCACAGTGTTATGTGGTAATAAAATAAAGTCAGCCAATGACCTGAATGACCAGGTCATCACATCTATCGATTTTTTTTTTTCTTTCCAGATGGAGCTGGCATATTCCATGATTTCAAATATATGAAGCAATGATATACTAAAATCAGGTGCATGAAAGCTTAATATGGTATGTAGATGGAAACACACATTTTGGTGTGTTTAACTTATGGTTACGTCAATGCATTTAAGAGTAAATCTAGACACCCTTTGCTCAAGATGAAATTCAGGGTCAGACTCGCACATAAATGAGACACACTCCAGTTGTAACCTCTGAATACCGATGTGCATAGTGTCTGCATGAGCATCTGATGTATCGTGTCTGGATACAGCACACTATGCCGAGCACTGCGTTATTAAACCTTAACGTCCATATGCTGAGCCATACATTAAGCCATACTTGCTTTTTGTTGTACAGGAAATAACACACCGAATGCTTGCATATAGGTCAGGGTGCCCAGTGAGACGCATTCATATTACAAAGAGCACACGAGGAGACAGCGGCTGTCTCTACTGGAGACAGCAACCGGCCCCCGCTGACAGAGACAGCTGCTGTGTGGCTATTTTAGCAAGTGAAGCCAAAGCACATTGCTCCGTGTCAGTGTGAATATTTATACATTTAATGAACCCTGACCTGTGTCTCAGCCACCATGTATTCATCAGGCTTCAAGTGGACGGTGAAGGCCTCGCGGATTTCCCTCTGCCCATCATACAGGACCTGGACCTCCACCACATGCTCCGTCTCGCCTTCTTTAAACTCCACATCTACAAACACAGGCAGCCATAAGCATGATATACGGCCTATGAAAACAAAATGCGCTCCAGATCAGGTGCTCAAGCCGTTTCTCTAAAAGACCAGACTTCTTAGATTTATAGCTTTGGATGGAGTCTCTGTGTGTAATGGTATCTGCTGACCTTGAGACAGCGGGTTGTAGTCCTCTCCTGAGGTGGCAGAGCCGTCTTTGGTGTGGACTCTGACCACCGAGACCTTTGAGGTGTCGCCCAGGCGTACGACAGGGATCCTCACCACAGCGATCTCTCCGGGAACCTGAGGCTCCTGGACGCTGTATTTAACCTCAGAGAATCTTATGATAGACTCTGGAGGATAGAAGCACAAAATGGTTGTGTTTGATTATGATCATTATGGTTTGGTACTTTGCTGAGTAATTTGCTGTTGAGTCTTTGTATTTGTCACACCGTCGTGAATAGAAGAAAAAAAAACAACCAAACATATTTTATATATTATATGTATAGTATAGTATATAGCACTTGTCTATACCTATTTTTCATGAATCAGTTAAAAGTTGTTTTCTACTGTAAGTTTATTTAATTCTAGACATTTCAATTCTACTTCTACTTCCATAGTTCCAAACTATTTCTGAACAGGCTTTGCTTTTACAAATGCTGTCGCCGGCGTGGCTTGGGACCCACTGAAGTCATTCAAAATTTCCAAGGATCACTCGCTTCCAACTTGCGGAAGAGACATGTACACCACTCGACATTTGTGAACACCACTTGCACATTCCAGGAACTCATCTGGGAGTTATTGGCACATCCTACTCACAGTCCCGCTCTTGCTCCCAATCATTTCCACTTGTTTTCTGCCATTAAAGGAGTTCCTGGGAGGCCAGTGTTTTCAGATATGAAGCAGGAAGTCTGGTGTACTGAGAATAGTTTCTACCCTGATGGTACCCAAGCACTAGTGACATGCTGGGATAAGTGCATAAGTGCATAGCAGGGAATTATATAGAGGAATTTATTTTGTTTTCACTCTCACAAATGCGTTCTGTCCGTCTGCACAATGAAAAGTCCTAGTTTGACTCGAGTGCCCTCATATGTGTTAGTATGTATATGTACATTGTGTAAGACTTTGGAATACTTGACCAGAATGCATGAGAAATAATTAACATAGAGTTACGTGACCGTTAGAAGCTGCTTAAAGTGCCAGCGTAAGCACTCCCTTGATAATCACCAAATCTACTACTCACACACAAAACTGCTAGTATCAACCACGAGAAGAGTTTTGTTTTCCCCTCAAAGTGGTACAAAAGTGTACACACGCAGATTTATTTTAACCAATGCAATCTTTTATTTTAATAAAGCACCAACAATCAAAGGGTGAGCTGAACTCCTACAGTATAACCATGAATGATTTTCTATGAACTGCTATTCGGAATATATGGAATTTGTCATTCCACAATGTCATTTATCCATAATTGCACTGGATACTCCTTTTGACATCAATAATGCCTTTCCTGAGCAGTTCTAATTCCCGGTGCTCTTAATACGCTTCCCACTAATTGTCGTCACCCTGCTTTGTGGCTATGTCTACTGTTGATGCAGTGTTCGTGAACTCACTGTCTTTCTTGTCAGTGATGGTGACCAGAGTTTCCTTCTGCTCGCCCAGTGCGGCTCCATATTTTGACTTGCTTTTGGGCGTTCCCAGAACTAGCCTCAGCTCTTCATCATCCTCGTGAATGGAATCGTCCAACAAAGTCACCACGCATGGCTTCTCATTCTCACCTACAAATGGACACACACAAGCACACATGTAGAAGAACAGACTGTGCGCAAGCTTTCAGGGCTCGGAAAAGGAGCTAGATACTGTAGATATTAATAGATACTTAGTTATCCATTTGTCTATCCATTTATTTTGTCAAGTATTTTATCCAGGACTGAAAGGTGGCGGTTCTGTAGAGTGTCCCATGGGATGTGGGAACCAGTTTACTGCAAGGAATCGTGTAGTAAAAAAATGAATGAATGAATGAATGAATGTAATCAGAGACTTGCTGACCTGGCAGGAAGGTGATGATGGACGCATCAGTGTTGGGACGCTCATTGTAATCCATCATGACCTGGGCAGATCCTTGGCGAGTGTAGCAGCGGACAGTGGATTTCTGGCTAATGTCACCACTGCGGTACACCATGGCAGTCACCTGTCCATCAGCTTCATCCACCTTATACTCTGCATCTTTAAACTGCATTCTGGGAACTGTTAATACAAAAACCACAAAACATCTGTGCTCTCATTTAAGTCTTAGGCATACCACATATTCCATAAATCACTTATATAAGTACTATACTGGTGAGAAGCTAGCATCCTGGCTACTGAACACAATGGGCTGACTCACGGTCAGTAATGGTGTCATTAATGGTGATGACAGTCTTGCTTGGCTCTCCCAGGACAGCGTTCATGGGCATTCGCAACACCAGCTCGAATGTCTCTGGCCCTTCCAGCTCTGGGCGGCCCAAGTCATCCAGGATGGTCACACGGAAAGTCTGCATTGTGACGCCAGGGGCAAAATCCAAGTTGCGACTGATGCCAACATAATCCAGACCAGCTATAGACAGTCAGAGAAAAAAAAAAACCAACAACAACAACAGTGTGTAAGTATTTACCCACACACACATACACAGACACACACTCACATAGACCCATTTATATATTTTCTAAATGTGTTTCTACCTTCAGCTGATACAGGCTCAGTCTTCCGAGAGCGCACGGTCACCGTGGCTGCCTTAGAGAGGTCAGTACCAGTTCTCCATACTATCACCTCCACATAGCCAGCACTCTCATCCACTGTGTACTCTGTCTCTCCAAAATATAAAGCTGGCTCTATAGAACACAGAGAGATCCAAATCACTGATATACAGTGTACAGAGACAGTTATTGTACTTTTCTACATATATTTTTATATTAATGAAAGGAATTTGCATTTATGACTGAGAATAATTAGAAAAGAAAAACTAAGAGAATCCAAAAAATGTATATGCACTTCAACATGAAATATATATGAAGCTCTCCTGACGGTTACATGATAGCATTAACGGTGGTGTCACTACTGATATCTTTAGAGGAAACATAATACTACACATTGCTGCCATAATTCGGTTAGAGTTTTAAAAAGGGCATAAATAGCAACTGTTGACTGTCTTAAATATCTAATCAAATCCAGATTAATTCTTATGCAATTCATAGGACAACATCTTAAGCCTAAACACTTCCTGTTGATCTCACTTGCATTTCATGCATCAAAGTTAATTAAATGAATAAAAATCCTGATTTCACAGGAATCTTTGAGCAATTTAAGTGTGATAAGGGCCAAGTTTTGTTTCATTCAAGCATAGATAAGATAAAGTATGAACTATGTGACCACACATAACCCTAGCCTTAGGAAGTAAGTCATGCAAATTGTTAAAAATGTGTGAAATACAGTACCATGAAGTAAAAATGTTTTTTTTCTTTATTTCTTTCTTTATTTTTAAATGCATTTTGAATTGTTCCCTCAAATATAATTTTTGCTCATTTCCAATTATATCATCACATCAGTATCAATTTTACCAATGGGATTTTTTTTGTTGTTGTTGCATTTTCCTAATTGTTTTTTTTTTTGTTTTTAATATGTGAAAAGATGAAAGCATGGTGAATGAATGAATGTTTATTACTGCTTTAATGTAAATGATACAAGAAATTGTAAAAAAAAAAAAAGAAAAATGCATAGATGTGACTCATGATTCTTAGATGGAGAAAGGGAGGGGGGGGAGAGAAAGAAAGAGACCTTGTGTGTCATCACCGTCTAACAGCAAAGGAAGAACCGTTCCCCTACATACTTCCTGCCAAAGACGACAAGCAAGACAGGTCTGGTATTTCAGCTAATGCATGTTTGTTAGAGCAGTGAAATGAAATGAAATAAATTTTACAGGTAAAAAAAGGGAGAGGTGCACTGGGGGGGGTGGGGGGTGGGGGGGGGGATGGATATTAGATACATAAATGATAGAAAGTGACCTTTTCTCTATTAACTTCCTACAGAAGCCAATCCAGAAAATACATTTGGACTAAAAGACCCTGATTTTGGGCTCAAATCCAAACCACAGACCTCTTGAATTGTGCTTCCCACATCCTTATTTGACCCCTCCCACACACATATACAACCACACTAACAAGATCTGTGGGACCTACCAAGACGTTTTGGCCAGAGTTGTGACTTACATTGTGTACATGACTCCTCCTTAGTCACAACAAAGGAGGGAAGTCTGGGACTGTGCATAGATTATTTATGTATGAATCTGTCTCAGACTGTTGTTTACTGGAAAGATACCCTTAGATGATGTATAATATACCATCAGTGCAGGTCACACCTGTGGCTATAATTGGTTGGACTTTGTGCTAGTGATCATGAGAAAGTAATTTTCTAACTGAATTTTAGAATCTTGGAAGACAGCACATATGTTGTTTATTACATGAAATCCGTTATTAATGGTAGATTTACTGTAGGCATTGATGATTTGGGTTGTGCATATTCTTCTGATTTTTGCTTCAAATATTGTATAACCAGTGTGAGTTTGTTCATAAGGAGAGGCTAGGAAAAAGAAAATTGAAATCCTAGTGTTGGAATATTTAATTGAGGATTCCATGACATAATAAGAATAAACAAACCTTCAGCCTCATTCTGTCACTAGGATTTCAGGATTAGCCCAGAAAATAACTGCATCGGGTGTTGTGCTTTTAAAAAGGGAGGGATGCATGTTTTTCTATGACAAGTATCCAGCTTAATAGAGTTTATGAAAGTAATTTAAAATAATGTTAAACTTTGTCAATTCTGTTGAAGATTCAAGAAGATAAAATATTCATCAACTGCTGCATTTCACCTACTGAACTCTAAACTAACCTCTGCGACTTGGTACGTCAATATGCATTACGCATAAACAAAGTACAGACATGCATTTAGAAAATGCTTAGAGGCTTAGTTGATTACATAAATGCTAATCTATCTATCTCACTCACTCAATCATCATCTATACCGCTTAATCCTGTATTCAGGGTCACGGGGGGCCTGGAGCCTATCCCAGGAGACTTGGGGCACATGGCAGGGTACACCCTGGACAGGGTGCCAATCCATTGCAGGGCACAAATACACACACATACACTCACTCATTCACACACTACAGGCAATTTGGGAACGCCAATTAACCTAACCTACATGTCTTTGGACTGCGGGAGGAAACCGGAGTACCCAGAGGAAACCCACCAAGCACGGGGAGAACGTGCAAACTCCATGCACACAGAGACGGGAATCGAGCCTGGCCGGGGATCGAACCCGGTGCAAGGCGACAGTGCTAACCACTGCACCACCGTGCCGCCTAATCTATCTATCTATCTAAATAAATAAATAAATAAAGACTATATGTTTTATAGTGCTTTATCCTATTTTCTGGCACAACTTTCCCAATATTGAATATTGACTGCAGGCTGATTGGATTCTCGCACTCAAGTCCAAATATTCTTCTTTCAGAGACTGGTGCATGAATGTATTTCTCAGACTTTACTATGATTTTGCCTAACTTTTTTTCCATTAACTATCAGACACTTCACAGGTGTTGGTTAGAATGTCCGAGGTTGAGACAAAAAAAAAAAAGAAGAAAAAGAATAATAAATACCTCTTTGTATCCTCTCTACATGTATGGACATGCTCAGACTGATCTGTCTCTGAGTTATAAGATCTCACCCTTACATTCTGCTCTTTCTGTATCTTGCCCATGTTTTGGGTTCTCAGGTTACGAGGCCTTTAAGGACAAATGAAAAACTGGCATGCAGCTTTCAACCATCGAGGAACAAATATAGGAAAATAGAGAAGAAATGAGGTGTAAAGAATGGGCAAGTGCTCGAACCTGGAACTACAAACAGGAAATAGTCAAAGGCTCTTGAATGTGAACAGAAATGAGGTCATAGGTGATATTGCTATAGTATACTGCCTTTCCTCAGCCATTTCCCCTTGTAAATTGGTCTCCTATTCCCTAACATTTAACATGAATATATTTTTCAGATGGATTCCATGAAGCTATTTAATAAAGAATAAGAGAATAAGAATAAGCCCTGTCTTTTTAAATGTACGTTCATTTCCAGACACAAGGAACTTTATTCCCCCCAAACTGAATGTATTTACAAATTCAGATTATCCACACAGATACGGTATACTGTACTTTCCTTGTGGTTTCGAGGCGTATAGACTGCCCAAACCTTATCTCCTTCTCATTGGCTTTCCCTTTGATTCCAACCTGGCACAAGCTCACTCGTTCTTTACATGTGTGTATACAAGACTTCACTAGCCAGTGCAGTTGTTCGGTTACTCTTTAGGTAGGCAGAACAGAAACTGCTAAAAAAACTAATACTGTTATCAGATATGGCTGTAGGTTTGGGCTAGCTTTTACTGTAAAATGCCAGCCTGAACTGACTCAATCAGATGGCTGCCTTTCATCTTCTAAACTCTACATTGTGATGTGATTGGATGAGTGGAACACAGCCAAAGCTGTGAACTCAATAGCTCAGATAAAAGGTTTTATGTCACAGTTAAATGTTTGAATTATCAATTTATTCCAAAAGTGTAGTGTAGGTTTTTTTTTTTTTTTTTTTTGATGACATCGGTTCTGTATTTATTTCTATAAGACAAGTCACAGGTTTATACTTTTTCATAGAAACAATATAGAGATTGTTTATAGCTGTGATACCAGAAACTTTCTTGCTTTGTGACTGTTCCATTAAATTGCATGCAATCATAAATGTCTAATAATGCAATGGGTCATTAGTTGATAAAAAAGAAAAAAAAAACAAATCATTTTATGAATTGATGTTATATAAGTGAAGAATATATTCTCTCATTGGAAAATAATCAAGCAGCTACAAGTAACTTACTGTAAATACAGAATATAAGATGCTGCTATGGACCGCTTGATCATCCTTGGTCATTTTCTTCTAACAGAATGCCTCCAATTTTTCTATTTCTCCCATAGTAAGTCCAATATGAATAACCAGGCCACACATGTACTAACAAAATACACCATTTGTCCTCTAGCAACCTTATAACCTCATATACTAAGTGAACTAACAATGGTTACTATGGTTACTACGGTAGATTACCTTCTATGTACCATCACTCACCGTCATTGCTATCTGCCAGGATGACCACCTTGGCACTGGGGAAGCTGACTCCCACCTGACCTCCCATAGGCATGCTCAAGGACACGTTAAAGCTCTCCTCTTCCTCGTACAACGAGTCGTCAATAATGATAATACGGCACAGCTTCTCCCGCTCATCCTTGTCGAAGCGCAGTACACTGCTGTGGTCCTCGGGCCGAGTGATGTAGTCAGAGTAGGAAAGCACCGTGCTCGGGATTGTACCCGTGGCACTGCCTGAATGAAACACAGTGTTAAAGAAAATATGAAATGAAACAATAAACCATTAACTGGGTACAATGCAAGCATTTAATTTCATGCAAGTCCGATAAATTTTTAATACAGCATATGGACAACGGGTAGGTAAAGTGCAAGCTCTCACCTTGCTGTGTGTAACAAATGACCATAAGCTCCTGGCTAACATCTCCAGATCTGCGCACAGGAACCAGCAGTTCTCCAATGTCTTCCTCTATGAGGTATTCAGCTTGAGGGAGGAATACTGTGGACTCTATATATACATATAGACATATAAATATAGATCTTGATATAGTTTGAATATTGCACTCAACACTTTTCAGAATTTGGGAACCTTATATACACTATATACATTAATGCCAGTTCAGTATCAATCTTTGGGAAAACAGTTCCTACCATCACCAGGGTCCACAATCTCCACAGTGGCTTTATCCGGGTACTCTAGTACCGCCATAACCGGTTCAGAAAGTTGGATCTCAAACGTTTCTGAGGTCTCAAACTCCTGGTCGGTAAAGATTTTGACTCTCCAGGTAGCAGTAGTCTGGCCTGGATTAAACTGGACCTGTTTCTGGGCTTTTCCACGAAAGTCCTTGTCCTTTTCAGCAGTGCCATCCTTAGTGGCAATGCCTGCGAGGAAACAAATGGAACATATCTGATGATAAACATACTCTGTCCTGTACTTATCCCAAAATTAGTTGTTACTGAACAACCTTTCTATACACATAGTACTCCTCGTCTTTAACATACACCTGTATGATCTAATGACTTATGGTCTCACTATCTGATGTCTCCCATATGACGATGGGTGTCTTTTTAAGTCATTTTCATCCTCAGGTTTCTTTCCGAGCTTACTAGGGATCTAAAGTTGCATCGAAAAATGTACAAACCAAAAATTCACGTCTGTGAGGTTGTAGTTCAAGACAAAATAAATCACTGTTCCAAAAGAGCCAACTCACTAACAGACACATGATTTAAAGCAATGGTTCCACGTTGACTTCGGTGGTAGCTCCAGCTTTTGTCTTGGACATTAAATAACAGTGTAATGAAGTGCTAAAGTATTATTCACTGTGTTAAATCCAATCAACACACTCATATAGTGTGTGTTTATTAAACAATTATGTCAAAATCACTGCATCTAATTTAAGTAAATACTTACTGACAAATGATGTCTCTCCTAAATATCCTCTACGCTTGAGCGTGACCTCCAGGAACTTAGCATCCTCATCCACCAAGTAATACTCCTTCTCCAGGGAGATCCAGGCCCAGTTCAAGCGGAACGGCTGTGCCTTCAGTTTGTTGCCCCCTGTTTTAACAAAAGTAAGTTAGAAAAAAAAAAAAGAAAAAATAGAAGCCATATGTTTTAGCTGTCAAACTAATTGTTATTTATTTATTTATTTATTTATTCGTTTATTCATTCAGTCATCTTCATTAACTCTTATCCTGGTCAAGTTTGGAACATTTCAAGAGTCTATCCCAGGAACAAAGGATATGCATGACATCCCAGGTATCTATGATGCATCTGAACGATGCACCAAGCACCATGCCTGCACACTTTCACATCTTTGGCAAGCCAATCCACTTCCCGGCATGTACATGCTAGGAACAATCAGGAGAACCCGGAAGAAAATCTGCTAGACATGTGAATCTCCAGACAGATGCTAACCCCCGAACATTCTTCTCATTCTTCTGCGTCACGCTGGAAATCATTTCAACTTCTTGTAAGATAAAATCCCAGCTGACCCCAATTCAAACGATTCAAAACGTGCCCAAGGAACAATTGCTCCTCCTTTATCTCTCCCCCATCTGGGCAACTTACAGTCTATTCACAATGTCTTGTACCAGAGTACGCTTGAGTATTTAAACCCTCTGATTCAATAGGTGGCAGTATACACTCACTTGGCTTTTAACTCGCCAAAAAAAACCAAGTCGTCGACACTGTGCCTAATATTATTGATATCTTGGAAACAATCATTCATTATCAAACAACATTCTCTGTTATCTCGCAAATTGACTACCCGACTTACAACTTAGCATCGACACTACAATTCCCAGTCAGTTTACCAGATAAATAAAAAATAAGTGGTGAAATAAGAAGAAACAGCACAATTGACGACTGGAAAAATTAATAAAGGTGATATCGTTTGTGAAAATAAAAACTTATGCAGAACTGTTTGTGACTTCTCACTAAATATACTGTATATTTTTCTTGTTTCAAGCTCTGTTCAAGCAATTACATCATCGGTTTTGTGGTATTCATCGAACCAATACTAAAATAACTGAAAGGAAGAAGGGAAGAAGGAAGGAAGAAAGTTGATGTCATGGTTACTGGAAATTGAGTTGCGAGTAATCCAACCATGCGAGTAAGATGATCCAGTCAGGTCAATGTGATGCCTGCTCTAATTCCAAGGAATGCCTGATCTATTAAGTATGGGCCAGTATAATCTGCTGTACTGTCCTTCAAGTGTGAAAAGACTGGGATGACGACAAGGAAGCTGGGTGAATAATTTATGGGTGTGTATTACCTAATGAATGGAGCATCTATACGCAGTACAGACAATCCACCTGCATTTAGTCCACCTATGCCCTTGGTGTTGGGTTTTCAGGTATGTGACTTTAAAGAAAGAAAACCTAAGCATGGATGTTGGAGAGAAAAACAGGATGGGGCCTACTCCTCGTTTTGCACATCAAAGCACAGAACCACAATGGTTTTGGAGACTAAACAGCTCCTAAAGACATTTGCCTTGGGTGTAAACTAGTACGGTATGTAGGAAGTAAATATCCTGTAATATGCATAAAAAGGAAAAAAAAAAAAAAACAGACATACATTTCTTCAACTTTTGACTGTACATCAGACTAGTTAGAGTTTGAATATGGAATGGAATCTTTATATATATATTGTAGACGTTTCTGCCAGCTCTGCTCTCCATTAGGCTAATATACTGCACTTTACTATCACTCCAATGTATTTAATGCAAATTTAAGTTTTAACATTGCTTTAAGACGTGATAAATGAGGACAGTTCTACTTAATATTCATGAAGATGGCATTGCCCCAGTCTATTGTCACGACCACAAACATAATGTACTTAAGGGTCCATCAGCGAACAAAATGTTAACTGAAGCATATTTCCTATTACACAGCCATTTAAACCAGAATTGGTAAATGAATAAAAAATAACGAAAAGAGTACATCTTAATTTGCAATTCAGGCAGAAAAAAAGTTCATCAGTGCTGCATGAGCATGGTCGTCCAATGTGGTATTTCTTTGCCGTAAAATCTAAAATCTACAATTTCATGTCACGAAGAAAAATGAATGAAAAATGAATGGTTTAATCTAAAAATCATTGAAGCTGGAAGTGTACTTCTAGCACGTCTAGCACTTTTAGCATGTGCCTATATTTATAATATATATATTATTATATAATTTATAGTATATATATATATATATATATATATATATATATATATATATAATAGGTTGCAAGTTTTTATTTTTTAGATTACATATAGTAAAATCACAGAACAAACAGCTGCTTGTTCTGGAGAATAAAACGTTGATGTGGGCCGTGTGCCCAGTCTGAGAATGAGTTGATATTGAGCTTAGTGACTGTGTACCAGAGGATTATCATCTGAACAGTCCTCAGACAAAAAGCTCTTTTTCTGTCTGGTATCCGGCACAAGGCCTCGTTATGCGCCCTACAACATTCCACTGACCCTGGATACCACGTTGTTTGCAAAAAATATACACTGATTGATTAAAGTGGACCATTACGGCTAATTTATTGAAAGTATGTGTAGTGTGTGTGTGTGTGTGTGTGTGTGTGTGTGTGTGTGTGTGTGTGTGTGTGTGTGTGTGGATAGTTTATTGGAAGTATGTGTAATAGGTCAAGCCTATCATTGTTGAAGATATTAAACTTGAGCCGTCACGGGCACAACTGAAGCTGTACTTGAAAGACTGCTCTCTCTCTCTCTCTCTCTCTCTCTCTCTCTACTCAAAAAAGTATTCTGTATATAGTAAACAGTTTTGCACCCAATATGACTGACAGGTGGTGTCATTTTTAGGCTTAGGCTAATGGTGGTTCTCTCACACTTCTAACTGGCCGCCACACACTGTTTGGTTTCCATTTGGTAATGCTATAAAGTTTTTATGTATTTATTTATTTATTTATTTATTTATTTATTTCCCCCTCACACTACACAGACTCCCCATTGGTTTTCAGATTCCAAGCCACAGGGACTGACAGCTGTAGCCCACCTCTACCCTGCCATACGCTTTCCTTTTGTCAGCACTGAATGGAAAACAAGCAAGGAGGACAGCAGGCACTTTCTGGGTGGGCCAAGACCCACTGCCATGGCGCGCTTGTTCCTCCTCACACAGGAGAATTAAGATGGGCTGAGCTTTTCCGCTTCAGGGTTTTGTCTTTCTCGTGATTAACGAGTTTGAAATCGTAGTGAAACGTCACCCCGAGTGTACTAAGTGTATAAAATACGA
Organism: Clarias magur; assembly: GCA_013621035.1. Taxonomy (NCBI): domain Eukaryota; kingdom Metazoa; phylum Chordata; class Actinopteri; order Siluriformes; family Clariidae; genus Clarias; species Clarias magur. The sequence goes on along the minus strand of QNUK01001070.1, from coordinate 79,031 downwards.
AGGCCTTAATGGGTGAACAGAGCCATAAAGTCACCTTCTTAAAAAGGGTGTCAGCGTAACTCAGCAGGGCAGAGGGAGTCTCAGTGAATGAGGAGTCTTACAGGGTTCCTGAGGTATTTATGGCTGTAATAACGCGAAGGAAGAAAGAATGCATAGCTCTGTAATGGCTACACTCTCCAAGGCGCACAATGGGCTTTAACATGAAATCTTAGATTCTATTCATTTATTTACGTTTAACATCTCTGATGCAGATTCCAAATGTAACATTTAGATTGCGTGTCGAATCTGGCGGGATTATTCCAGGTAGACGTTAAATGTTGTATTTATTTATTTTATTTTTTGACAATATTAATAGGCAATACATACTGTACGGTATATCAGTCGTTCCGGTTACTTTTTTTCGTTTTGTTTTGTTTTCTTAAGATTTGATCACGGTGCAGCTACACATATGATATTTGAGCGCATGTGTTTTGCTGTGACGCGAACATCTCCTGAGCTGTGCAAATTTAGCACTGCTGTGTTAACCATCCCCTTGGCCAAGATTCTTAAGATGGCTTCCTGTTGGACATCTAAATGCGAGGGCATCTATATTTAATTGTATTTAAATTTATACACAAATTTAATTCATCATCGGCCATATACCATCGACATGATCAGAGCCCCTTGCTCGAAGAGAGATCCGTAAAGGTCTTTCATAAAGTCGCATGATCGACTGTTTAAACAACACTTTGCAGACTTCTGCAGAATGCAGTGGCCATATGTACAGTATGAGAGATACGACACTACAGAGGTCAACCTTTGCCTCATGGAGCATGATGCAAGTGTAGGCAAGAGAGGGTGTGCGTGTGTGTGAGTGGGAGTGGGAGTGAGTATGTTGCTATGTATATCTACTCCAAATGAGAAGGAGGGCAATTATAATGGTCCTAGCTTTCTCTTTCCATTTATACTCATCATAAGGCCATGTTAGGTATCCAGCACATAGCCAGTTCAAGTCGATATATTGTATGGAGGGCAAGATTATGCAGACATACCTGCAATTTGCTAATTTACCTTTTGGGTCAGTGTGTGTTTTCTATGATGCAACATAATTGTCTGAAAAGGATAAACTGCACAGTTCAACATCTTTCTTTAAAAAGAAAAAAAAAAAAGAAAGAAAAAAAGAAAGAAAGAAAAAAAAAGAAAAAAAAGAAAATAATAATAATAATAAATAAATAAATAAAGAAAAGAAAGAAAAAAGAAAGATAAATAATAATAATAAATAAATAAACAAAAAGAAGGAAAAAAAAGAAAAATAATAATAATAAATAAATAAATAAATAAATAAATAAATAAAGAAAAATAATAATAATAAATAAATAAGTAAAAAAAAGAAAGGAAAAAAAGAAAGAAAAAGAAAAGAAAGAAAGAAAAATAAATAAAATAAAAAAGAAAGAAAAAAGAAAGAAAATAATAATAATAAATAAATAAAAAGAAAAAAAAATAAAATAAATAAATAAATAAATAAAAAAGAAAGAAAAATAATAATAATAAATAAATAAATAAATAAAAAAAGAAAGGGGAAATAAATAAATAAATACGGTGACCTTTGTTAAATTTCTGGAGATTTAATCAATTGTAATTTAATATTAGTACATATAAAATCATAATCTGTAATTTCTAAGAATGAATATTTATATTATGTTGGGCTTTGTGCCTCATTCCATGATAACATTCACATCTGTACAGTTTGATTATCCATCTGTCTAGCCCTGACTATTGCATGAACATTGTCTCAACCGAAGATATGATTTTACTCTCTTAAGAAAGTAACTTTTCTTTTCTTTTCATCATCCTAGACATACAGCACTCTGCAAAAGTCTTGGGCCATCCTCATTTCTTTGGATCTAATTACATTTAAATGTATGTAGATTGAATTAAAAAAGAGCAGGGGAACAAATGTTTGACCGCCTAAAGATATTTAGAATTTTAAAAAATGATCGCAGCAACCTCATTTCCCCTCTCATCTGATCCAACCGCTCAGCATTCAGCATCACCAGTATGCATTCCTTAGACTTTCTCTAAACTACAGTACCATGAACTACTTTAACCTAATCCCCATAAGAGGTGTGAGGTGGCGTGATTTAATGATGGGATGACAAGTCATCCTCATCTAACATCTGAGCTGAGCTGGGGCACCGGTATTAAAGGTGATACCTCACACCCCAGGCTTGGACAGAAATGACCCTGATATCAGAGTGATATCAGCATCCTTACAGAGAATCCTTACACAAACGTGGACTTAATATTGGAGAATGCAAGAGGGTACGAGACAAAACAAGAGCATGGAGGATGCAAAATGCAGTATCTACAGAGAATGTGAGGGCATGACGGATCAGACTGCGAAGGATGCACTCACTGTGAGTGTGCGTGCCTCATGACAGAGAGAGAGAGAGAGAGAGAGAGAAGGGAATATAAATAACTCCAAAGCCATACATCATGTTATCAAGGGTGCTCAAAAAAAATAAATAAATAAATAAATAAAAAACCCCTCCATAAATCTCTATGCTGATGCATGAAGAGGGCAGACTGAAGATGAAGTTCAGCAGTTATGGGCAACATTTAAATCCTTTAGCAGCTGTTGACATGAGTGACAAGGCAGATCATGGGGTAGCAAAAGATCCTGCTCTGTCCGGGGATGTCCTAGGGGTCTGTTTTGCATGTCAAGAAGCCAACAGCATTGTTTATGTTTTATATACTAACTGGAAGAAATATATAGTTAAAGGAAACTTTTCACTGTATTGCTATTTATAATTAACATGAGATCTTTGATTTTGGAAACAATTTGTATGTTATGATATTTCGAGTGGCCCGTTTTTGGTTTAAAAAACGACGACTCTGTCTGTTCTATATTTCCTAAATGTGCTTTGATGACCTGCTGATAGTTGTGTCGATATAAATGAATTTTGTCATAAAAAAAAAAAAAAAAAGGCTGCCTCAAACAGAACAGCGTCCAAAGCAACTCCATCCAAGTCCAACGCTTCTATGGTTCTTTTTTAAATTTGTTTGAAATTCATGTGCTAGCAATGTCCCAATTTACACTCTGACGGTAACATCAATCATGCAGCAGCAACCAACAAACTGTAATAATAATCTTTAAACACAGCACAGATATTTCAACATATTTAACGGCGTTGGATGACCTGACTCAGGCGTACTATAATATAGTAGTGGTATACTGTAGGGTCCCATGGATTTTGTTAGGCATTGATAACTTGTGACTTTCATCCAAACTATAATAATAAGCCGAGATCAACTATAATGATCTCCGCTTCTCCGAACGTCTGAAGCGGAAAGTGCCTTTAACCTGAGTCGAATGGAAATCCTGGGGTTATCAGCAGATCTGGATTTGTGTTACAGCGTTGATGCAGAGAAGCATTGAAAAAAAAGATCAGCAGGCAGACCAACTCTCCATTACCTCCCCTACCCCCACATCCAACAAGACACACACACACACACACACACACACACACACACGCATACACACACACACACACACGTCTGATGCGTCTTCCTCTCCCAGACCAGGTTAAGTGGCTATAGGAGACACAAGTCTTGGAAAAGTAATGAGATCCTGCTCGTAACGGGTGACCTATCAAATGACCTGTTTCAGGTTTGTCTCGTACTTGAAGTGTGTACACAAGATTTGGTCCTGAAGACCGGCTATTTTGCATAGTTTACTTTCTTTTCAGCATAAAAAAAGGGAACATTAAGTTGATACAGTACGACTATCCGGGGATCCATTTATCGCCGCTCTAAACGAAGTGCTCACGACCAAATGTCTATTTATGGGCACGACCAGCAGCTTGCCGCTGGATAGAGCCGAGGTTCCCGAACTTAAATCTTCTGTTCATGTCATGAAAATGTGACCTCGACCTGGACTATTTCGATTCGTCAGTTTCGCTATAGTATACTACAGTTTCCTATAGTAGAATTGCTCAGTAATGAAAATATATAAATATCATTTACGTACTGGTATTTCTATTTCTATTTCACGCAACATAATTAATGTAACGGAAACAGTGCATGCTTTATGAGGGTAAATTAGCTTTTGCCTTTAAACCTTTTATAGGCCATTTAAAAGATTAAAAAAATAAATAAAAATCTCAAGATTAAAAAATTTATTATTATTTTTTTTTTACAAATATTGTCGATTTTATGTTATGTTTTATGTGGTTCTTCACCCAATTAAGGGTTAAAACTTTTACTTTATCTTGTACTAAACTTTCTAAATAAATGAGTTACTATGTAGAAAATAAAAAGGTTTAGTTCACTAAAAGCAATGACTGAATTGTAAACAGCATATATTCGTAACTGCATATCAATTATTCTATCGCTCTATTAATCTCAGTGACTTCATTATCTGATGGCATCTCTAATATGTAGCTATTATTTTTAATCATGTGTGGGATTTTCTTTCTGTTCTGGAGTTTCACTACGTCTGGCAACAGAGCAGGGTTCTATTGCTTATCTAGGATTATCACAGTCAGACACACCCTACCTCAAAGACATGCCTGGTAGTGGAAATAAATAGCTTATTTTTTATAATGGGGAAAAGGGCAGTGCATCTGGTGAAACGTAAATGTCAATTGTATATGAATAGAGAAACAGCAATTAAACGGTGTATATAAATCTATAAATATATGATCATACGGACATTATATGAATAAAATAAGAAACAGCAAATGGGTCGAACCAAATGCAGAATACGGGTGCAATTATACAAGGCAGTGAAAAGGAAGTTGTTCCACGGGAAGCACTTCATTTGGATTGTTTGTTTTTATGAAGGGAAGTTTATATTGCTGGACCACTCGGGCATGTGCGAACATGATACCGCAATCCCGTACAGGAAGAACTACTGATACCAATAAAGTTTCAAACAGCTGCTGTTGCCAGTCGATCAGTTCCTCCAGGCTTTCCTTCTTGACTTACAGCATGTAGTGTGTGATTCCTTGAATTCGTTAATATCAGATATAGTCCAAATCAAAATAAGCCATGTTTGATTTATTATTGGGGTCACGTACTATTATAAATGTGTCGTATACTTTTGAGCAGCCTTGAGCAGCCTCCCTGCGCCTCTGACTATCGGACAACTCTCCCTTTTCAACAATGCTGGCTCCAAAATGAAACGTCTTTCCAGCTGACGAATTGCCCAAATCTGAATGACCAAATGCCAAGCTGAGTCTACCGTAGTCAAGTGAGAATTCCCCTTCTGGATAAAAGATGTGCTGGGTTTCAACCAGAAAACCTCCAGCAATAACTTTTCTAACTGGGAAATGAGGCACATTAATAATGACAGCATACTTCTTAATTTCATTTATAGTTTAAATGAAAATTAATTCATAGTATATTCACATCACAGTTTAAAAAAAAAAAAATAAATAAAATTATCTTTTCTTTCATCTGTATTGTACGTTCTCAGTCATTGCAGCCATGCTTGGCCAAGCTATGTGGATTGTTGACCACCAATTATCTGGAGTCTTGTCCAGGCACGCTGTCAGCTCTGCCTAATCAGACAGCAAGTTCCCGTTTCTCCTGTCTTTTTTAGGGTATGCATATGGCAGGGGGTTGGGAGTAGGGCAACTACCAGTATAATGCCCTTAAGTCCAGAGAGAGAGAGAAAGAGAGACTTCCTAAACAGACAGTCAAAACCGACCATCTAAACAGCATGAATACTGAGGCAGTGGTAGCTCAGTGTGTTAAGGCTCTGAACTACTGATAGCAAGGTCACGGTTCAAGCCCCAGCTCCACCAAGTTACCACTGTTGGGCCCTTGAGCAAGGCCCTTAACCCTGTCTGCTGCTGGAACACTGTATAATTGCTCACTCTACACCTCTGACCCCAGCGTCCTAACAAAGCTTGGAATATGTCAAGAAAAAAACTAAATATATTTGAAGTCATGTATATGTGATGCACAAAGGCTTAACTGAGCTATTTGGTTCACTTATCTATATATGGACATCCACTTAAATACATACCTCGTTTGCATTCGGTTATTCAGTTCTTTAAAATGACTGCATCGGATAAAATTGGATATTTTAAAGGTAGAAGGTAATTTTAGTTTCAGTTAAGTTCAGCCTTTATTCGTCACATTACAGCACCGCGAGAGCCTTCATTCTTTGCATATCCCAGCTTTTGTTAGTGTTCTTGGGTCCAATTAGTACTCAGAGCCTTAACACACTGAGCCACCACGGCACAGTTTTTAGTTGCCTTCATTCTGAACCTGAAATACTTATTGATGGTCAAACACATTCTGTTCCTGTCTTTTGTTATCATCATTTTGTATTTTTGTTTTTGTTTTTGTTTTGTTTTGTCATCTAGTTGCTAGGTAATATGCTGTCTGCAAGATTTTACTGCCATCCAATCATATCATCTTTCACATGTGGTCCAAAAATCTACAGTTGCAGTTAGTGGACAGTTCCATTTTGTCATATCAGTCTGCTAGACCATTTGTTATTGCTAAGCTCTCCAATGTATTCCTACATCTATGTAAAACCCAGCAATAGCGTGTTGAGTTTTGCAGTATTTTATACTTTAACCTAATAATCCCTGTGCGCTCTATGCTTGCCCATAGTATACATTTAACTAAATTGGTAAATTACGTAAAAAAAGTATGTGAATTTTGGTAGGAATGTAAAATAAATCTGAGCACCATGATCCATGACCATGTTCTTCTACTGATGTCCAAGACTACATAAATATAGCCCAAACGTTGCAATGTGGATTGTATTTCAAAACCTCAGAGCTCATGCACTATCTGTGTACAGCCAAGGTTAAAATAGCCAAGCCCACACCTATGACATTTTTGTTTCTCTTAAAAATATTAAATACTGATTTTTTTTATTATTTTTTTAAAACACATAAGCTAACCTAATAATAGCATAGAAGAACATTGTCAATTTCAAAATAATCATCATGAGTGGAACAAACCGTCATAGGCAAAATGCAGTTCAGGAAGAAAATCAAATTTACAAAAATTCATATTAAACCTAACATTTAAAATGACTGTATGATGAAATGTAAATTTAGAGTGGAAACTTCAAATGTTCTTACCATTATCTTCCACTGTGAAGTAGAAAATATCATTTGTGGCATTGGATGTATCGCGCAGCACATAGCAGATCTTCATATCATCAATATCAGCTATCAAAGGGAAATATGTTTGAATTTCAAAACAATCTGCAGATTTGTCCTTCTTAAAATAAAACCAAAAACTATACAGTATGCTGTGTGTATGAGTTTACCTTGTGAAAAGGTCTTGATGCTGTCATTGCCCAACGCAGTGTTTATGATGAAACCGTGTAGAGGGGCCTCCAACACAGAGTATTTTAAAACTTTGTTTGGGCTATCTCTGTCCTCGGCCTTTAGAGCTTTGCTTGTCATTAAAAACCCAAGATGCCCAGTATTAAGAACCCTGAGGGTCGATGCAGCTTTGTTGACAAGAATTTGAGGCATGCCATTATCCACTGTGTTAATCTGGATAGTCATCATCTGAGGCTTACGTGTCTCATAGACCGTATCAGGGAAAACATAAAAGTCTGTGTGGGTTCCATCAGTAACAGTAAAGGAGAAGCTGTCCTCATTGGTCTCAGTGCCATCATGTTTATAGCTGATCAGATTCTCATTTAGGTCTTGCTTGCTAAAAGTTGTAATGACCCGAGTCCCGTTGTACAGCAGTTGACCATGCACTGGCACCTGAGTAACTACAAAACGCAGTAGATGATCCGGAGAGTCACGGTCTTCCACAGTCAACTCAAAAGGTGTGATGAGTTTTGCTTCACCCTCTTCCACCACTAGTCTGTTAATAGTCAAGACTGGCTTCTTGTTGTCCACGTCAGTGATGGACACCCGGAAAGTGCGAAATACTGGATTGTAGCCATCAGTAACCTCAAACTCAAAGCTATCCATCTTCACTTCATCATCAGAAGTGTGTATGTAGTAGATTTTGTTACCAGCCAGTTGCAACTGGGTGAAGGTGGAGATGGGTACACCAGGATGGTCAGTGCTCTCTAGGTGGCCCCTGCTAGGAGCACGTGTGATGGTAAAACTAAGGTATTCATCAGGACTATTAATATCTGTTGTACTGAGGAGATCTGTGGTAAGGGTCACTCTACCGCCTTCTTTGAGGGTTACACCTTTGTTGATGACATCAGGGAAGACCATATCAATACTGCCAATGTTGATATAAAAGTAGCGGTCAATAAGAGGGTTGATACCATCAGTAACATCAAATTTTAAAAGATCACGAATGCCCTCTTGACCAGTGTGGACATACTGAACGAGCTGTTTATCAATTTCATCTTGTGTGAAATTCATTCCGATGCTGATGTTGCCAATAACGTCTCCATGTTTAGTAATTCTCTGAAGGTAGCCTTGGCCAGGACCGTAGCGCAAAACGTAAATGAGCTCTTTGTCCTCAGAGTCCAGATCTGTGGCTTTTAGGACTCTGTTGCTAATCACTTTAGTTTCTCCAATTTCTACCTCCAGTCCATCATTAATAGTCATCCTAGGGGTCTCATCATCAACAGGAATAACCATGATCAGAACCTTCTCTTCAACAGTGTGTTTTCCATCAGTGAGTCTGATTTTGAAACTATCCTCTTTGGTTTCAGAGTCATCATGTTCATACACAATATTAGATGCCTCTTTGATCTGTTCCAATGAGAATTTCACTACAGGGGTACTTCCAGTACTCAACTGCTGGACAATGTTGCCATGTTTGGGATTTTTGATGATCTCAAACTCCAATTCATCACCTGGTATATCAGCATCTGCAGCATTCAAAATTGGAGTGTCTATGACTAAGCTCATGCCTTCCATGACTACAAACTCACGGATAAATATTTCTGGTTTCTCATCATTGGCAGGCATGATGACGATAGGAAAAAAGTGCTTTTCGGAAAAGTTAATGCCATCAGAGCAGTGGAAAGTAAACCTGTCTTCCACTGGCTCCACACCTTTATGGATGCTCTGTACATAATATATATGGCTGAGACTAACGTCTTTGATGCTAAATGCAGTGATGGCAGTGCCTGCTCTTGACTTTTCCGATCCAGGGGCTGGAGAAATGTTCTCCACATAGCCAGATGTTGGCTGGACTATAATCGTACAGAGAATATCATCATTATCTGTGTCGACATCTTCAGCCCCGATGTGTTCCAGTGTAATAATATTCTTTTCTCCCTCTATTACCACAAACTGGGCCCCGACACTAACAACAGGGGCATTGCTGTCAACTGGAAGGATGGTCACATGTACACGGACTCCTTGAACTTTGTTTCCGCCTACCACCCACTCATCTGACAAGTCCGAGATGGTGAGGTTGAAAGAATCATGTTCCTTAATGGGTCCAATCTCACCACTTGTATGGACGTACACAACGACACCATTGATAATGTCTTGCTGAGTAAATCGTTCAGCAGGAACACCGTTTACCATGATCTCTCCTAGTCTTGGAGGTTCCTCCACTATAAAAGTCAACATTAGATCATCTGTGTCCTCATCTTGGCCCTGGATGACATTGCTGGTAATTTCTGTAGCTCCATTCTCAAGAACATCAATTGATGTACCTAAAAGACCTGCTGGGAGCATAATAGTTGGGCTTTCATCATCGACTGGCTTAATATTAATTTTAATAATTATGGGCACTTCATGAAAACCATCACTGACATCAATTTTGATGACATCACTAAGAGATTCTTCCCCACTATGGATATAGGTCAATCGACCACTTTCTATATCTTCTAAAATGAATGTCTTGCCGTTAGACATATCAATTCCTAAATACTGTAGGTGCCCGTATCTGGGAACTTGAATCACTTTAAAGATGATATTTTCGTCCTCTGTGTCCTTGTCCGATGCATTCAGTTCATTCTTGGTTATTAGGTAGGTACTTCTCTCAAGCACAGTAAAGCCAGTATTGGTGATTATAGGAGGCTTATTGTCGACTGGCTGCAAGAATATTGTGAACAAGCCATCCACTGAATTTCCAGCAGTGTCCTCAACAACAAAGGTGAATTGAACCACTTTGGGAGTGATACCCAGTTCCTGGTCAGGGGGTTTGTATGCTACTTTATGGTGATTCACCTGAGCTTGAGTAAACTCTGTAAGGATAGTGTCGGGACTGTCAGTAAGTACAATGGCTCCAAGAGACACTGGGTTGTTTTCATCTGTATCTGTTGGAGGCTTAATAATGGTATACTTGAGATCCCGGTCATCACAGTCTAGGTCTGTGTAGCGTAGAAACTTTTTTCTAAAAAATGTCAACTCATATTCTTTAACTGTCATGTGCAGAGTAGTGTCTGGGTAAAGTGATGGTGGTATGTCATCTACTGGATGTATTTTAATGGTGAAAGTGTGTTCTCCTGATTGGTTTGGAGGGTCATTGTCATCCTGAACTCTGAAGACAAACTGGTCAGTGACGGTGGTGGTGCTGTGGGGGCCTTTGTGGCGGTAGAACAGTTTCCCATCAAGAATATCCTGCTGGGACCATTCTGTCACCACCTGTTCAAACATTTCATCCGTCCCGCTAAACTTCCAAGCAGAAGCATCTGCAGGGACCTCCACTTGTCGAAGAAGCAGTTCACCAATGGCTGAATAAGGCTCCTCCAGGATAAACTTAATAGTTGAATCCTCCGAGTCTATGTCAGTCGCACTCAGAATAAATGGTGAAATTTGCATCATTTCATTCTTGAACAGCACAATACCAGTATTAGCATTAATGATGGGTGGCTCATCGTCGGTAGGGGCAATTGTAATGGGAAACAGAAACTCCACTTCATTTTTTCCATCTGTCATTCTAAATATGATGTTGTCACTATAAGTGTCACTTCCATCATGTTGGTATATTACAATGCCAGAATCTAAATCGGCCGGTGTAAAGAATTTTCTACGAGATCCCAACACTGTCAGCTCACCATGTTTCAAGCCATCGATAACAGTAATCTTCACATCTTCAAGGTTATCCTCGTCACTAATTTCAAGATTCTGAGAGCTAGAAAGAGGCCTGGACTGACCCTCAAACAGCAGTTGGCCTGTGTTCTTGGTCACCACTGGGGCTAAAGTGTTCATCGGTTTCACAACAATCATAAATGCAAAGGTATCAGACACAGCTCCATCGGTGTCGACTATTTCAAATTCAATCTGAAAAATCCGCTCTACATCTGAATCTTCAGATGGTGGCTTATAGGCAATTTTTAAATCTTTTACATCTCGTTGATAAAAAGATGTGATTGGCAAATTGTGGTTATCTGTGCTGATAATATATCCCTGTCCGGGGCCCAAGGGAGATGTTATGTTAAAGATTAAATCTTCAGGAACTGATTCCACGTCTTCAGCTCCCAGCATATCAGATGTTATAGCAGTCATTACAAACTGATCTACCTCCATCATCATCATCGCAGTAAAACTGGCTTTTGGGGGTGTGTTTTCAACACCTTCTTTTATTCGGACCATGATCTGGAAGTGCTCTTGCTGAATAGTGTTACCATCATTGTCTTGTACTTCGACTAACATTGGTATGTAATCTCTGTTGGGAGACTTAGTGGTGGCAGTATGCTGGTATCTTATACCCCTTTTCACAAACTCATCACAATCAATCATCTGTCCATTAACAGAGTTGTCTGTAAGTGTGCCATACCTGGGAAGGCCACCTGTTCCAACCAGGGTGGTCACCTTGCACTTTGTGACACCATCCTCAAAAGCAAACTCCAGGACCTTTTTATCAATGGGGTTGCTTTGACCATTAAGTTTTTCCACAACAAGAGGCATATTACGGGTTAAGATCTCCAGCTGCTGGAAGACAACCTCAACTTCTAGCATGAACGGGATGACAACAGTGTCAGTTTGGGAGTCATACCTTAGCTGTAGCTTCACCTGATCCTTGCTTGGACTCCTTGAGCCGAAATGAGTGTATTTCACTTCCTTAGCTCCAAATTGGCATGGGAATTTCTTGGGAGACAGCATTCCAGGTCTCTGCGCCAGTGGGTCATTGTCTAGTACTGTGATGTGGCAACGATCTCCTGGTTTCACTTCAGTGACAAGGTCATTGATAGGATCCAAATAAACAGACCGTCCAAAAGGAACTCTAATCCCACTGTTGGCCACCAAAATGGTTTCAGCATTCGGTCCAGATCTGTGCCTGTAATGTAAAGCTGAATCAAAAGGCTCTGCTTGCACTCTGCAGACGCAAAGACCTAACGAAAAAAATACAAGCAGGCACTGTAGAAGTGTCTGGGCTCCACCAAGTCTTGTTCTTTGCAGACAACCAGCCATGTTTAAAGCTAGTTGCGCTGCAATCTTGAAAGTCACTGGCCAAAATAGACCTGTTTCAAGCTCCAGCAAGAAGTCTCCAAGAAAACGTCCTCTGTTGAATCACGTCAAACTTGGACTGTGCTCTCCCACGGGGGTCCCTCTTCTCTCTGTCTCACTCTCCCGCTGCACTTACTTATTCATTCACACAGCACAAGTGAACTCCTCCTGCTGAAGCAATGCAGGTAATACTTAAGCAGAAACACAGTGACAGCACAAGACTCCACCCTCAGAACAACCTCTCCCATGACTAAGTTAAGGCAGCGACTTCAACAGCCATCCCAACATCCTCCCCCCACCCCCCCTTCAGAATGGCATTCAGCACACCCACAGACTGCCCTTCTCCAGAGACAGGGATTTAAAGGACTTTCAGAAACTTTAAAGCAGCAACAAATAAAATGAGTCTTTGATGCACATTGAAAAGTAGTGATTTTTATTTTTTATTTTTAGATTGTTATTATTCACAATTAGGGGGGAAAGCTGTGTAAATTGGGATCGTGGCAGAACGTTCTGTAATGTTAAATAACACATTTGTAGTTTGTACCTCAGCACTACTGAATGCACAAATCTAGTTATATGTAATTGACAATAGCTCCAACTTCAAGGTTCATATTGGTGCATTCAATCTGTTTTTTTTTTTAATAGCAATTTCTTATTGTATGCAAAAGAGAATACATGTGAAACTTTTGATATATTTTGCTAAATAATTTTTTTTTTCTTGCAAGTAGATGTTTTTTTTTTTTTAACATTTACAAAAGTCTCGTCTTCGACGTATCTATTAAGTTGAAGTAGTTATTTTTACATAAAGGAGTCATAATGCAGGGTTTTTGCTTCGTGATTCATCAGTCACAGCTCCAGTTGCATTTGTTCTTCTTAATGTCAAGAGAGACTAAAAGCATCCTGCAACCTGAATGTTGATTAGCAAAGCATATTCTGCTAGTTACTAAGTACTTATTGCCATTACATATCATTTATGCTTAATAATTGCACCACTCCACATCGGTGTTACCTTCATTTTCATCTACTTAAATCTCAAGTAATAAATGCAGTATTTGAATTTATTCCATGCATCATTTAATCAGTTGTGTCTATATAATTCGTATTCACTCACTCGTTCACTGCACCACTTATCCTGCACATGGTCACAGGAGCACTAATTGGGTGCCAGCCTATCACAGGGCACACAAGTGCACACGCACACGCACACGCAGGCAATTTGGTAATGCCAGTCACAAACCTTTGATCCTGGAGGTCCAGGACTTTATCACAAAACAATAATAGTTTCTTCTTTGATTGGAAACCGGTATGCTAGGACACGCTGTGTTTGGTCCATTTACCATTGACTGTATTTTCATTAGCTGTTGAAGATGGATCATTAGTATGTACAGTATGTCCTGCTGAAAGGTACTCTTTTCTCTTCATTTTCTGATATTAATAGGAAACTTGAACTTAAAGTGTACGTAATTGTGAATGTTCTCTTCTGCAAACTAAGAAAGCTAGGCAGACTTCATATCGGTCTTGCAACTCCCTCATATACGCTAAACAGTGTCTGATGGCACAGGTGGACAAGAAGACTACAATATGAAAATGAAGACAAATTAAAGGTAAAATGTATGTAAGTAGCATTTATTTTGCTACTATTGTTTTATTTATTTTGCCGTCATCATTTGTTACCTTTTGCATCACTGCAAGGCAATACAATGCGAATGGACTCTTTCAGGATGATGTTTCCCTCATCCACAGGACATAAGGACACAGTTTGATGAGAATGGAAAAAGACACGTAATCGCCTTCATAGTCACAATTCTCACCCTAACTGAACACCTATTGTAAATTTGGGAACAATGTGTATCATCATCATCATCATCATCATCATCATCCAGCCATCCATTCATCCATCTAGAAACCTCTGTAGCCCAGGTAGGGACCGTGGAGGCCAATGGCGACCGTTGAATGTATTTCCATTTTATGACCATGGTAGGACCTCCGGTCAACATTTAACGCGCATATACATGCTACGGGCAATTTGTGAATGCCGATTAGACTAATGCGCATGACAACCCACCAAGCACGGGCAGAACATGCAAACTCCATGGACACGGACCCCGAGGTGAGAATCGAACCCGGACCCTGGAGGTGCACGTAACAAACCTGCTACCCTCTTTAACCAAATACCTCTCGTATAATTTTATTCCTAGAAAGTCCAAATATATCCTTTGCGGTTGCTGTCACTGGGGATGAGATTTAAATATGTGCAGTGCCTAAAAATGGAAATCCTGTATTGCTGTCAGGACAGAAAAAACCTTTATCCCATAACATGACACATGATCTAGAGCACCAACACAACTCCACAGCATCCAGTGCAAAGGACAACGGTTTGTCCATCAACTCTGAAAATATGCAAATTATTTGGAAACGTACTGTAGCATGCAAAAAAACAAAACATGCTCCATTTATCATTTCAGTACGATGTGACCCAGTGTGAGCTAAGCATGATGAAATTTGGGCTAGATATTTGAGATTACACACTGTCACACTGTCTATGGAAACCTGATGGCCACTTCAAGATAAAAATACACTCTTTCCATTTATGGAGCAGTGTTTCAAACGGACAAGGCAAACGAGACCAGACTCACAAATGTATATGATTGAAACATATCAAGTATATAAATACTGTATATATATATTTTTTTATCAAGGTATTCTTAAAGTTTTGTAAATTTTATTTCCATGGGAATAAAAATATGAGCTATTCAAAATTACAGTATATATATATATATATATAGTCAAATCTGACATAATTCAAACCTTGATTAACAGATCTGGAATTTTGGAATAAAATCTTAAATTATGAAAATATTATTTATTTATTCAAAATATATAAAATGCAATTTGCCAAAACGGCTTTTCATCATTTCCGTTCCACGTCTTAATCATTCAGTTGTTTTGCTGATTTTTTTTTTTTGTTCATTCTTTTGTTGCTTAATGAAAACGTGGATGGAGACACTTTTTAAATATGGCGCACGTTGATGTGGACCCCTGATGCTATAAAGGCCATGACTATACATTATGCATAAGATAATTACTGGAAGAAGAAAAAAAAAACAAAAAACGCCCACACACAAAGAACTGAACAATGTGGAGCATGAAGCATTATCTTATGATGCCTTTGATGAAGGGGGCAGAAATAAAGGGTACTCCATTTATTCTAGTGCATGGTTGGGACCTCTCCATTCTGTTCTTAGTAACGCTTGTGAAAGCCCCCCTGTTAGCATAGTCAGAATACCCAGAATGCTTTTAGAGTTCAGTGCATCTATTTTGCTACTTTGCTAAAATAACCTTTGGAGTACTCTTTACTTATGACCGGTCAAGCTCCTAATGTGGGCACAAAGGCCTACTGAAAATCTCATAGCCTGCAAAAGGAGAAGGAATGAATAAATAAGTAAACTAATTAAAAACAAACAAACAAATAGGGACAAATAAGAACAAATAATAATAATAATAATAATAATAATAATAATAATAATAACCAGTCAATCCTACATAGTATCAATTTACTGACTAGTTTACAATGTAGTTTTATTATTATCAGAAATAAATATGAATTAAAAATTGCTATAGTTCTGTGAAGCGTTCCCGAAATTGCACGTAGTGTGTGAATGAATGTGTGAGTGAGTGTATGATTGTGTGCGCTGCGCTGGATTGGCACCTTGTCTCCTGGGACCCTGAATACACGATGAGGAGGTTCTTTGCCTTTACTGTGCTTTGAATGTAGAACATTAAAAAAAAAAAAGAAAAAAAAGAAGTTGCTTGGGTGACTTGACTTTGACATCTTTGACTATCTGGGAGGACATTACAATTATAAAACATTACAATGCAAAAATTTTAGCAATGAAATATTTTAAATTAAATGTGTTTTATATATATATATATATATATATATATATATATATATATATATATATATATATATATAAAACATCTTATATTTGCTCTATATTTGTTATATACATGAAAATATTTATTTATTTCTACTATGTTGGGAAAAGAAATGTATTCCAAAATACACGGCACTGCATTTTAAATGTGTCCACAGGCCACCCACCTTGCAGGCGCTCCCTATGGGATTAAATGCCAAGTGTGAACGCTTCAGGAAATCATATAAGGAAATGACATAATATGCTACCAGTATATCCCAAAATATAAATAGAATATGGTACAGTACTGTATATAATGTGATGTATATTACAGCTGTTGGAATCTCCACCCCCCCAAAAAAATCTGTCTGAACAACCGCTACAGATAAAATGTTACTGACACAGCTAGATTCTGCACAAGAAGTACCGGACTTCAAAGGTGAATTTATGTTTTTGTTTGAAGTTTTTATTAATTAAATCCTTGTATTTTTCAGGCACCACCATCATCCAGGGTGGATAGGACTGCTGAGGTTTAAGTCCCTCAATAAATCTTATTTATTTATTTATTTATTATATATATATATATATATATATATATATAAACTCCATATTGCTGTGTTGATGTACGACTCAAGTGCCTCCACCTGCAGAGGTTGTTTTATACGTGTCACTGTCTACAACTGCTACCTTGAATGATGAACCCCTTTCCCCTGCAGTTATTGCACAAATATGCTAATATGCACATCATTTTGTCATTGCGGTCATGGTGGATTGTTATATTGCCTTCTATCGTCAAATGCACGCGCATGTCAAGCTTGGTGAAAGATAAAAATCTGCCATTCAACACTTGTCACTTCCAAGAGTATAAAAAAAAAATCCCTTAAATATTTTATGGTGGTCGAATAGAGGCCTACTTAGCTCTGGGTCCAAATGTAAAACTGTATAAAAGGTAAATTTGGATAATGTTTGCATAACATCATATCCTGAAGAGGTTTATTTCTTCAACTCATGTTTGTCGTCTTATGCCATCGGGGAAACTATGTATGAGATATCTTACACATGTTTTGAAACAAATTGTACATTGGACTTTATTACTTAAAAAAAAAATTTTAATTAAATATTTCAATTTCAACATAGGCACCAGTGGTGTCAACCAGTTTCCTCAAACGGCTGGGGATGGAATGCAGAGTCTTCTGAAGGAAGTCACTGGGGATATTGCTGAGAACCTCCCGAATCCGTGCCTGCAAGTCTCCTCCTGTGTGTAGGACTTCATGGAGGCCATTCATGAGGTTTGTGTCCTTGAAAATGCTGGTCAAACCACAGACCATTAATCAGACCATTAGCTGGGAAGATACCATGACCAACATGACGCTGGAGGTACCAAAGATTCTGGTGCCACGCACAAGTAAGAGCAAAATGGAGTGGTGCACCATGGGGGTTCATGCACCCTGTACATTATAAATCCTGGGACCGTGGGATACGAAATCGCTAGGTAACAGTCATAATATTAGGGTTGAATTACCTTGACCAACCGTGTTTAGAATATTCTTCGCCTGGCCCCAGAATCTTTGGTACCTCCAGCGTCATGTTGGCCATGGTATCTTCCCAGCTAATGGTCTGCCAAAGGCCTGAACATTTTGTTGCCATAGCACATGCAATATCTGACTCTGATTACCGAGAAACTATTTTTGTATAAATAGTTGTAGAATGGTTACAGCCGGGCATGAACCATGCTCTGAATGTCAGTCCAGGGCAAGGCTTTACTGCCCCTCACCCTGAAAGCCCTAGCAGCGTCACCAACACCTCAGCCTACACCTCTTGCTCAGAATAACTCTCCCCCATTAAGGAGGGCAACACTTTCTTTTTGCTTTCGCACATTGCAGCATCCGAACCATTCGCCACCGTAAATATACACACTGTATAAATAGAGAATCCTGGGATACTTTACCCATTTGGATCAAGAGGTTGGAGAGCTAGGAAAAACTTTTGCATGTGCCAGGCGGCTGGCACCGATCTCGCAGTGTTGTGGGCTTCTCTGCATTCCTTCGCTACCTCCACCCCTCCTTCCTCGCTACTTACTTATCCAGAGCTAATAGTCCATGCTCGTTCAGAAACACTCCAGTCTTCTGCATGTTGGATCACGCGGACGGATTGGGTGTTACCAGATCGTCACCAGATTTAACAAGTAGACGCTTAGGATCCAGATCTCTGATATATCAACTCGGTAGAATTTTATTCAGCTACTGTATAAAGCTGGCATTGCTTCGACGCAAGTGTTTAATTCTTGATTCTGATTGGGCACCAGGTGGCGATTAAGCTTTTATCATGTTTAAGCAGTTTTTAGCCTAATTTGGACTGCAGTTCTATCGCATATCTACTTAATATGAGCTTTGCACATTTTTCTCATTCCCTAGCAATCACCAATCGACACGTCTTTGTACGATATGTTGCATGTGCCACATGAAGTAAACCTGATCAAATGGTTCTTTTTTGCTTCCGCACATTGCAGCATCCGAACCATTCGCCGCTGTATAAATAGA
Organism: Clarias magur; assembly: GCA_013621035.1. Lineage (NCBI taxonomy): Eukaryota > Metazoa > Chordata > Actinopteri > Siluriformes > Clariidae > Clarias > Clarias magur. Next base: position 60,230 of record QNUK01001070.1, on the reverse strand, counting down.
GAATCCTGTGATGCTTTAACCTGAAATCTGTATCATCTTTAATGTGGTGAGGGAAGTTTCATGTAGAGAGATTATTTATAACATTTACGAAAAAGGCTTTTGCATTGTGAATGTCTCCATTCGTTCTTCAAAAAGGTGTGTGAGGTCATCCCTCCTTACATAGTCTACTGTATACTGTATGTGATGATGTGAAATATTACAGATAAATATAAAGACATAAAAAGTGCTACATGATTTTTAAAGAATATAATTCCTGGTTCAAACATGAAGCAGACTTTCTTTTAACACCCCGAGGTTGAATATCTTCAATATAACAGTCCCGTACAAGCACTTTTTTTTTTCACCACTTTTTTTTCACCCCATTGATTATTTTCCCATAACGACACACCGTAACACGAGTTGGCATCTTTTTCATGTTATCTGATGAATTATCTATATCTCCACATTAAAATGGGCACTGTGTTCAGGTGTGCTAAAAGGTTTTTTTTTTTTTTTTTTTGCAATGGCAGCTAATTCCTGTCTTTTAGCGTTTGAGAGTATGCTTGCACCTGGAGTTTATGTTAGGTGCTGCACGGAGAAGATGTCTTAAAATGTTTAAAGAGACACAATGAAAATGAGAGAGAGAGAGAGAGAGAGAGAGAGAATGGATTTGATGTTAATTCTGCTGAATATCATAACTATTGCTTAATGGAATCTTTTAATGGAATTTTTTAGTACCTACCAAAAAAGAGGTGCCATTATGTTTGAGCTAACCAGTGTAAATTTATATATATATATATATATATATATATATATATATATATATAGTACCTAGTATATATTCTTAAATGTAAGCAAAAAAAAAAAAAAAAAAAAAAAAAAAGGTTCAGCTGCATTTACTGCATTTAAGTGAAATCAAAATTTACTTAAAGAATACAAATACACGGCACACTTAACTTTTCATTTTTATTTGTAAAATATTTGGCAACCCATGTATCTTTTCCTTCCGCTTCACAATTACATGCATATGTGGTTCAGTATTTGAGGTTGTAACGTGACAAAACGCGCAAAGCGTTTGTAACTTTTGTAAGGCACTGCAGACTGTTGTTTTTAATAATATATTTATTCGGTTTTAACTGCATTTATGATATGCGGTTTTATTGCATGTAAGGACCGCTAATGTAAAGCAAAGTAAAGTGGCACAGTGATGTATTGTTTAGCACTGTGGCCTCGCACCTCCAGGGTCAGGGGTCGATTCCCACCTCAGGTCTGTGTGTATGTGTGGAGTTTGCATGTTGAATGTTGCTCCACATGCTTGGTGAGATTCCTCTGGCTACTCCGGTTTTCTCCCACAGTGCAAAGACTGGCATTTCCAAATTACTCACCGTGTATAAGCGCCCCGTGGTGGTTTGGCACTTTGTCCAGGGTGTACCCTGCCTTGTGCACAATGTCCCCTGGGATAGACCTAAGGCGTGCATAGGATAAGTGATGTAGAGAGTGAGTGAGCGAGTGAGCGAGTGAGGACAAAGATCTGGCAGTGTCATGAATTTTCTTTGATATTTTAATTCAATTTGTCTGTGCTAAGGGCATTAATAGTGTCCCACTATTATGCTTGTCTCCTGACATGAGGCGGGCCCGGGTTCTAAAGCGAGCTCTGTTTTTGGAGGCCTTTAACTTACCACTAAAATGACGATGGGATAATGAATATAAGATTTTGTTAGAGAAAACATATCTTTAATACCAGTGCCAACCTTAAAATTAGACAGAGAAGAATGCTACTTTAACATGTAATTATTTAACATAACAATTATTCATTTTAATAATTAAATAAAGTAATTTAGTCACAATATTCTGCTGTATTTCCTAATAGAATTTATTTACAATTTAAAAAAACCCTCAAAACTGTATTACGTTCTTTTGTGTTTGTGCACGCATGCGTTTTTGAAAAGCATGTGACTTGAGGCTGAGCTCTAATTGGACTTCTTCCGATCGTCCTTGGGGCGCAGCACTGTGCGCCCCAAACCCTCCCACTTTTGTTCTTAGCCAATCAACATTGTTTTTAAATATTTGGGCTCATGTGATTGGATCATTCTCAACGAAGAAAGCAGAGCAACATTTCTTTTCAAATAGAGCCACTGGCCTGTTGTTTATGCAGGTTTTGTTTGTTTTTGTGCATTTGTTTGTTTTTCATTACTGATAATAAAACCCACTATTGCACGATTTTTTTTTTTTTTTTTTTGCACCAGCCGCCACTGTTTAATAATCCAATTTTCTAGCACATTTCTTTTATTTCAGGTCTATATATAGAGGTTTTAGCACCTGTAATTTGACCCTGAGAACATCTTACCACTCAGTCTGACTCCAGGATCGAGTCCTCTAGAGTAATTAGCTACAAAGTCGAATGCAAGTTTCCTCCACTGCATAGCCGAGCGGAAACACCTCATGAAGCAAGCGGAGAGAGCTTGTAGGTTACTAAGCTTATCTAAACTTCCTATCAGCATGGGAGCAGTTTTATGGCTGTTTGCCTCACAGCAATCCGTCTCCCAGAAGCAGGCGTCATACAGAACCGATATCTGTTTGCAACAATTTCTAATAAAGATTTGGAGCTGACACTTCCTGAACGAAAAAGAAGTGAGGTGACAAATATCACAAGTCTAAATATCATTCTTGTGATCAGGTTTAACCTGCTCACCACAAGATACCGGATATTATTGGCATGATCCAGGGTCAGTGAGTTTGATATGTCACAAATATAGGTGCTGAGGGGCCTCTTAGTTTAAACCAATGGACTTAACAGTGGTATTATCTATACGTGCAATGCATATTTAATTATAAATACCCATAGAGTTTAGGGTTATATACAGCAGTTACAGCATTTAAAGTTATACACATATACATCTAAAACATCACAAAGTAAAATAGATAACAGAATAGACGATGCTATGGTAATGCACTAATGAAAATTAATAGAAAGTAAAATAAAAAAAAAGACAATTTTAATATATAAAATGTAAATGAGATTAAAGTAGATTTCTCTGAGAAGGCAGGGCTGGATATGCAAATTATTTATTATAAAACCGCAATGCTGTTGAATTTTCAGATTAGACGTAAGCTAAGATGACAGCAGCCCAGACCGTTGTTCCTGTAAATCATCAAACAGTTTGACTGCAAAACACGATGAATCCTATTTAAATAATAAAAAATAAATCACTCCTTCTGACATTTTTTTTTCTTCCCTCAGACACACAAGATAGAAGTTCTATAACAAAATATTGAATTTGCAAAGTTGTGCATGTTCTTTTAGAAGCTTACAGCTTATAGGTTTTTGGCACAAAAATGACAGCAAAATGTGACTAAAAACTAAATGCATTCAGTGGATTTTTGAAAAAAAAAAAGAAGCATGAAATTATTATTAATAACAACAACAATAATAACAACAACAACAACAACAACAATAATAATACTAATAATAACAACAACAACAACAACAACAACAATAATAATAATAATAATAATATTATTATTATTATATTATTGTTGTTGTTGTTGTTATTAGTATTATTAATTATTGTTGTTGTTGTTTATTATTATTATTATATTATTATTAACATAACAACAACAACAACAATAATAATAATAATACTAATAATAATAACAACAATAATAATAATAATAATAATAACAATAATAATAATAATAATAATAATAATAATATAATAATATAACAATAATAATAATAATAATAATAATAATAATAATAATAATAAAAGTTGTTTACATTCTGTTACTGCTATACTCATGGACTTCTTTGATAAGGTGCTTGTGTCATCTACTGAAGTGGTAGAGGAGGAGGGGGCAGTAGGTGCCAATTTGGCAAAAGTCAAAGGTTTTTCCTGCACCTGCACTCCTAATTAACTCCTAATTAATTTTACTAGGAAAGTGCTTGACTTTTAATTAATTAATTTATTTATTTATTTATTTTACTTAGATTATGGGGTGAAAAGTGTCCCTTTAAAAGTTGGGCAGCTCCACTGTTTTTTGGAGCAAATAATAATAAATAATAATAATAATATATAATAATAATAATAATACTGGGACTGTTCGAGCCAGTACTAATTATTGGAAACTATGAATTCATTAATTTATTAATTATCTGACCATTTTGATTCATACACATTCACATTCAATACACAACTTAAATAATTCTTTTGAATGTGTAAAGCTGCTTTGCGACAATGACAATTGTTAAATGCGCTATACAAATAAAACTGAATTGAATTAATTTAAAAAAATTGTGTTATGTAGTAGAGGTGTGAAGCAATAGCTTTTAAACTAGCTACACTTATAAATACTTCATTAATTTGTGTATGGAGTAGATACCGGATATTTCCATATTATAAAATGTATGTGCACAGCGTTGAATCATGTCAACTGAACTTCTTATTAGTTTGAAATGTTGCGTTAATCATCCACGTACAATGATTTCTTCAATCTGGGAAAAGGCTGGTTAGAGAAACCAAATATATCATCCATGTGATTTTTCTCACATGAAAACATCACTGATGGACAACAGACAAAGTGAGGTTGAAAGGTTAATTTGTTAAGATGTAATGGACACACTTACTCCTGAAAGAGAATTGTTAGATTTGTCATTCCTGGTGGATGTGAAGAAGTAAAATATCCCTGATCAACCTGATGAAACTACTTGGGTGAGTAACGAAATGTTTCAAACCAACAAGAAGTAGTTCATTTGACATGACTCAACTTCCAGAAAACGTCTCCTGGAAGACAGAGAATCTTCACCAACATTTATGTGCATTCCTTATATACAGTAAACACCATTGTATGAAAATCATAAAACGCCTTACTCAAATATAAATAAAAAAAATTACATTCATCAATTTAAAATAAATCCTTGATTCATATTGTAATGGAAGTAACATACTGTACAAGGACATGCAAACGCAATTACACTATAGGTCCAAAAGTATGCGGACTCTATGTGGAATACTGGAGTATTGGTGAATTGTGCTAATAATTTAGGCACAGGATTGCATGAGGACAGGCAATGATGTTGGATGAGGAGCACATTTGACATTCCAATTTATTACAAAGTGCTTAATATGGCTGAGGTCAGGGTTTTGTGCAGCCCATTTATATTTTTCTACTCCAACCTCAACAAAAAGTGATTGCTTTGTGCACAGGTGAATTTTCTTGCAGGAAGATATTTGTGCATCTTAGTTCTAATAAAAAAAAAAAAAAATCATAAGGATACAACATACAAAGATATCCTATAGATTAGTATGCTGCAGAGAAGTCTGTTGTAACCGTTTGGGGAAGAGCCAGTTACAAATGTGATGGTCAGGTGTTTATATACTTTGGGTCAAATGGTGTATACATTTAATTTTTCTAAAAAAAAAAAAAAAAAAAAATTCTGTTCTGTTCTGTTTCTTGTCTTTTCTTGTTCTGGCTGTGGAAAAAAAATAGTTGATGTTAGTTGTTGACAAAAATCGCATATGCTATGAATAAGTTACCTACTAGTTAAGATACATTTATATTTAAATTTACAGCATTTAGAAAATGTCTTTATCCAGAGCAAATTACAAACCCTATGTTTTTTATTTATTTATCATACTTTCTAAGAGAATCTGCTGTCAAATATGTTTTAAAAATGTTTATTCAGTGGAACCTTGGATTACGAGCATAATTCGTTGTGGAAGTGGGCTCATATTCCAAAACACTTGTAAACCAAGTTTTTCCCATAAGAAATAATGACTCAAAGAATTCGTTCCACAGCCCAAAAAAATAAATACAGAAAAATTATTAATACAATATATAAAGTAAAAATAAAACAAATTAACTGCACTTTACCTAAAAAAAAAAATAAAAAAATAAAAATCCCAACAGATAAGTGTTTCCGTTTGTGCGCGCAGGCTCCGTGTATTTGTGTGTGTGTGTGTGTGTGTGTGTGTGTGTGTGTGGAATTAGCCCCTTCCCTCGCCTTGTCTTACACAGTAAAACTCTTCCTCCCTCCCCCCACCTCGCTTTTTAAGTTTCACAACAAACACACACACAATGGAAACACTGTTTTAACGAGAAAAAAAGAAATCTCTCTAATGACACTCGCATGAGAGCAGACTAACGGAATCACTGCTGTAAATTAAAAAAAAAGAAAAAGAAAAAAAGGAACCAGAATCTTACCTTTGAAAAGAATCGCGACAGAGCAGAGTTTCTGTGTAGAGCAGAGTGTGTGTGTCTGTGTGAAGCCGGAGAAGGGGGGGTGTAAAGGCGAGAGAGCGTGTGTGTGTGTGTCTGCACTCTTAAACCAAGACATGCTCGTTTTTCAAGTCAAAATTTATTACAAATCTTTGCTCGTCTTGCGGAACACTCGTAAACCGAGTTACTCGAAATCCGAGGTTCCACTATATAATATAATATAATATAATATAATATAATATAATATAATATAATATAATATAATATAATATAATATAATATAATATATCAGTATATATGTCTTCAAATACACATGCATGACACACATGCTGCTGACTTGCTCTTGGTTGAAATTACAAATACAGAATACTGAGCATAATGCAGAGATAAGGATCAGACCAGCTTTGACCCAGGAAAGTGAGCAGCAGCTGAAAAACCTGGCATTCCTCAGGGGATTTATTAAGGTGGGAGAAACCTGGGGGCTAATCCAAGAGGCACATTCAAATAACCTGCTCCAACTCTGTACTGGCCGTAGGCATTAGGTTTCATTGACTGGATTTATTGCGTTTGGTCTGGAACTGGAAACGTTTAATAAAGTGACTAATTAAATCTCTTTTGTTCTTTTTTGTTGGCTTTATGTTCCAAAACAGTCTAGTTCAGGTATGTACGTGCAAAGGCCTGAGAAGGAATATTTCTGAAATGTAGCAGGTTGATTTGGGTCCCATGTCTTACTGATATTACACAGTCAAATATGTAATGGTTTCTTCAAACAATCACTGTGCACATTTCAGGGAAAAGAAATCACCTGCTGAATACTTAGAAAAGATTTCGTCAGTCTCATTAGAGATTAAGAATCTCATAAGAATCTCATCACGGCACTACTGTATGCTTGAAGTGGTTGATGTTGGGGGGAAAAAAAATGTATTACTGCAATCTGGTGAAATGTGTACTGGAACAAAGCTATCAAATGTCTACGTAAATTAATACATTTTTTCCCCCTAACTAACGGAGATTCCATTGCTTCATAAATAACTGTCCCAGTGCAAGTGTTACAGTATGAGGAACGCTGGAGGACCTGCTGAAACACTGAACTTTCCCCCAAATTTTTATGCACAGATTTCTTTATCGACATTATTCAATTGTAATAAGAAATAACATCTATAATAACCCACATGAAGTTGAATAAATTAGTCTTTGCACTTGACTTCCTCGACATTATTCAAAGCGGTCTCACTTTTCCTCCTTCTTGAGTGAAGGAATGGATGCAATGTTGGTGATTTCTGGGCTCGGGCTGCCAGTGCTGGCATGTGGAATGTGACCGTGATGTTACAGATACGGACAGAAGAAGTCGTCTGTCTGTCAGTTCCCATTTGATCACAGCTTGCTCTGCTATGCTGCACAGAACTCTGAGGGTCAGTGCGGATGAGTCCTTAGTAGACGCTTGGACTCCATGAATGTTCTCAAGAGATGCACAGTAATATGTAAAAAGCATAATGTGGGGTTATTTATTGTTGATACTATGAACAGAATGAAATTCCGAATAGAGATTTTGTCACATTGCCAGGAACTGTGGCGAGTTAGAAGAAAACCAGTTACTTCACACTGACTTTAATCAGAGAAGAGATCAAACCTTACAGTATACTCCAGAGATGCAAAGCACTAACACTCTGTACTGCACCACCGTATCACCCATGGTGTGGGAACAGGTGACACTAACAACCAGTAGAGAAGAATATAGAATCTAAATAGAGGTCAGTCTGGCTGAGTACTGAGATGGTGTTAGCTCATATGGTAAGTCATAAAAACCTGCCCCGTGGGAGTCATTACTCCACAAACAAACCCTCTTGCAGATCTGCAGGCTGCAGGGTTTTACTGGAATGCCTGAGCGACTCAAAGCAAACTAAAAACCTGTGCCTGTACCGCAAGCCCAACCTCAGGCAATCAGTAGAGCAGATTTAACTCAAGACTGCAGCGACAAGAATGACTGCAGCGTGCTCCGAGCACCGCTCAAATGTTTTACTGCAGCTCCGTCTCATCACCCTACTGCACTTGTAAATGTCAATCATTGGTGGCACTAGTGACTCCTTCCATAAATGTAAACGAAATACCACATGACAAACAAACTTTAAACATGCAATTGTTAATGTATAACACAGAGAGCAAGAATCAACCAGCAAAAAAAAAAAAAAAAAAAAAAAAAAAAGTTTGGGAAAGTTATATAAGGTGCAGTTTTCCTACACCTGGAATGTCAGATGTCTGTCAATTACAAATCAAAGCAAATAGTTGTTCACGTCTGATAAAGTTTTTCAAGAGATTGAGAAAATAATAGAAATCTGACAACTCTAGCCTGGGAGATGACTACGGGCATATCTGTCTATCAATGCTCTGCGTGCATGCATGTGTGCGTTTGTGCGTGCGTTTGTGCGTGCCTGTGTGTGTGTGTGTGTGTGTGTGTGTGTGTGTGTGTGTGTATGTCTTCAAGCGGAACTTTCCTCTTTCATCCGACACTCTTAAAAGAGAAGTCTCTTTGAAATCTGAAACTGGTATCTGCAGCTAACAAAGCAAATACAGAGCAAAGATCATTTAGAATAGCTGACAGAAGAGTGTGTGTGTGTGTGTGTGTGTGTGTGTGTGTGCATGTAAATATAGTGATGCATGGAAAATTATGCATGCATATATCCCTATAAATCTTCGTTTCATGATAAGGCAGAGTCTATATATTGTGCCTACCTCGGAACTTCATGCAATAATGCGTAGCAGTAATAATACAAAACTTTATTTATATATTACACTTCAACTAGTAGTTGGAGGTCTTAGCAATAAAAACAATATGCAATTTAGTTTAAAGCTGATTTTACAATTGGTCATTTACGTGTGTTATAATAACAGTGGTGGCTCAGCGGTTTAGGATCTGAGTTCCTGATCAGAAGGTCAAGGGTTTGAGCCACAGCATCACCAAGCTGCTGCTCTCGTGGGCCCTTGAGCAAGGCCCTTAACCCTGTCGGCTCCAGCAGTGCCATATCTCTGGTGACCCTGTGCTCTGACCCGAGCTTCCCAGCAAGCTGGGATATGTAAAGAGAATAGCTTGTCTGTTTTGTAATGTATATGTGACACACATAAGATGTTGGTTGATGCTATGTGGCAAAACTGTTTAATAAATAAGCTCCATCCATCCATCCATCCATCCATCCATCCATCCATCCTAGTAGTTTGTGCTTTTTGTTCATTTCAAGGACAAGATTGGAATTAGGAATGACTAAAAACTCAAACATTTAATAATAAAAAAATAAATAATGCTTCGGTGGAGGCTTAGTCTGTTAAGGCTCTAAGCCTCAGCTCTGCCAGGTTGCCGTGATGGGCCCTTGAGCAAGGCACTTAACCCCTGCCTGCTACAGAATAATGGCTCACTCCAGCCTATTAATAAAGCTGGGATATGCAAACAATAAATAATCTCAAACTGATAATCAATATAAAACCATAAACTGTCACCTTTGTCATTGAACAAAGCACTATATGAGCTTCCATTCCAAACTATTACGTTTAGTAAGTTGATGACAAATGTTGCATAGTAACCCCTAATTAGGACTGTCTGACATTTGACCTTTGACATTGATGCCTGATGGCAGGTCATGAGGTCTAGCAGGAAGCAGATGTTGCTTGAGTAAATATGTCAGCAGATAGATAATGACCTCCTACACTCCTTCACACTGTACACGTACACTGATTTTGCCCCAGGTTTTAAAAAAAAAAATTTTTTAAGTTCCTTCATTCTTTCCTACTTAGTTGTGAATGTTCTGAAAAATGCTATTTATTCAGCTAATGACAAACTTCCTTATGACCTGTAACTGCATGCATGTATAGACAACTTCATGAGACATGGCTGCAAAGGCTCAAACTACCTCTTAAAGTAACCACATGCCAGCGATTTAGTGGTTTAGAGAAGGCGCCACTGTAAGGCTGAGTGTGAGAAGCAGTATCTTTACTACAGATCGGTTTTTCTCAACCCTGGTCATGAAGGACACCCTGCGAAAACATGAACATGCGCAGGACAGAGGGTTGTCCAGGACCTGGGTCCTGGACCTATCAACATAGGACAGTGGTGGCTCAGGTGGTTGAGGCTCAGTGGTGCTTATCAGTGGGCCACTTTTTGGCCCCTGGGCAAGGCCCTTAACCATAAATCTGACACCCAGTCACTGAGATGCAAGGCATCCTTAGTGTCAGCCCCAATCCTGGAGAAATGGGTGGGTTGTGGCGCCTCAAGAAAGGGAAAAAGCCCAAAGGAAAAATAAACAAACTGAATACCAAAGCTTTGGTCACGTCAGCTGCATTAGGCATTTAAGTCCTCATGAACAGTTGTATTCCTGAGAAGGTCTCGTATCTGAGATTCCATCTTAATTGGTTTGTTGTAAATCAATCATTTTAGTTTCAGCATACTGCAAATCAGGAAATTCTCTTCCGTTCTACAACCATAACATGGTTGCTCTGTGTTGCCAAATTCCTTCCTGCCTTACAGACGCCACTGCAAGGAAGCTGTCGAAAAGTATGAGGCCACTTGGCGAAAAGAGAGTCAAACAGTGAAGGCTAAAAGCAGAACATTCACTGCTCTGGCACACATACAGGAAGTCGAACACCCTGCACTCATTTGCTGTGGACTAATGATCACCTCTCTTACGTGGCCCGATTGTAAAACAGCTCCTTGAGTCCTTACAAATTTAGCCTTTCTAAAAACACACCACATTTTCAGGATGGCCAGCAAAGGGTAGGTAAAAAAAAAAGCCCAAGAGAAGTGACAGCTGGAGGAAGAAAGATGATGAACATACAGTCAGATGAAGCCAAACTATATCATATCGACACACAGCAATACCACGGTATACGGATACCGGGTACATTTAAAATATATTTACTGCTGAGTGCCTCACATATTTGGATATAATCAGCTTTGGATAAAATGTATTAACCATTTATTTATTGCTTTACGCTGTCTAAAATAATTTTTCAACAGAGATACAGAGAAATCACATCTTCTTGATTTTTGCTGAATGGCACGGATGAATGAATAAAAATGCAAATGAAGGCATAAAACATCAAATCGATGGCAATAGACCTCGCGGCACTTAATTACAAGAATGTTAAGCATTTCATAATGTGACTCTGAAAATGAATGTAGTTACATCTGAGAGATTTTCCAGGGGTGAGTCTAAAAAACTGAAGCCAACTGATGTTAGGCAAGTCAGTTGAGTCATGGGGATTGACATAAAATACAGTGTAGGAGACAAGGAGACAACATAAGGATGAAGACTTTGGGGCCACTCTGTATAGCCATAACCTTAAAACTATTGACAGAGGAAGTGAATAGCACTGTAATAGTCAGTTCTCTAAGAAAATGTGTTGAAAGAATCAACAATAAATAAGTGTAACCATCTGAGCAACAATGTGTCCAATTGGGATGGTTAAGATGGCTGGGTCAGAACAATTCCAATATTACAGGGTGTTTCTAAGATGCAGTGGTTAGTACCTAACAACAGTTGTCCAATGAAGGACAATTGGTTAACCTGTGGAAGGGTCATGGGCACCCAAGCCTCACTGATCAAACTCTAGTCTGTCCGGTCCAATCCCACGGAAGAGCTCCTGCATCACCAATTTCTGAAAAAAGTACATACTGGCTGTGATAAAAAGGTGTCAGAACACACAGTGCATCACATCTTGTTGTTTATGGAGCTAAATATCAACACACGAGACAGAGTGCCCATGCTGACCCCTGTCCGCAGCTAAAAGTGTCTACAGTGGGTAAGTGAGCATGACTGTTCCCCTCCACCAGACCATCGCCACAGCATTATCATGAAACAATAGAAGATGAATGCCTGATCTGATGAATCACGTTTCCCTTTACAATATGTAGATCTCTGGGCAAGTACGCAAGGGGAAGAGATGGCGCCAGGATGCACTTTGAAAAGAAGGCAAGCTGGCAGAGGTAGTGTGATGCTTTGGGCAATGACCTAAACATTGTTGCTGACCAAGTTACAATCGCTTATGGAAACAACATCGCCTAATGGCGTTAGACTCTTTCAGAAAGATGATACGCCCTGACACAAGGCAAAAAAAGGTTCAGGAATTGAGGAACATGGCAAAAGAGTTCAAGGTGTTGACTCTGCCTCAAACTTTTTAATATGCCAATTTGATCGAACATTTGTGAGATGTACTGGACAAATCTGTTCCACCTTGGTGCCATGTTACACACGTGGACAAAATTGTTGGTACCCTTCGGTCAATGAAAGAAAAACTCACAATGGGCACAGAAATAACTTTAATCTGACAAAAGTAATAATAAATAAGAATTCTATGAATGTTAACCAATGAAAGTCAGACATTGCTTTTCCACCATGCTTCAACGGAATTATAAAAAAATAAATAAACTCATGGAACAGGCCTGGACAAAAATGATGGTACCCCTAGAAAATACTGAAAATAATGTGACCAAAGGGACATGTTAATTCAAGGTGTGTCCACTAATTAGCATCACAGGTGTCTACAATCTTGTAATCAGTCAGTGGGCCTATATATAGGGCTCCAGGTCGGCACTGTGTTGTTTGGTGACATGGTATGTACCACACTCAACATGGACCAGAGGAAGCGAAGGAAAGAGTTGTCTCAGGAGATTCGAAAGAAAATTATAGACAAGCATGTTAAAGGTAAAGGCTATAAGACCATTTCCAAGCAGCTAGATGTTCCTGTGACTACAGTTGCACATATTATTCAGAAATTTAAGATCCATGGGACTGTAGCCAACCTCCCTGGACGTGGCCGCAGGAGGAGAATTCATGACAGATCAAAGAGACGGATAATCCCAATGGTGACAAAAGAGCCCAGAAAGACTTCTAAAGAGATCCAAGGTCAACTTCATGCTCAAGGAACATCAGTGTCAGATCGCACCATCCGTCGTTGTTTCAGCCAAAGTGGACTACATGGGAGACGCCCAAGGAGGACATCATTGTTCAGAACAAATCAGAAAAAAGCCAGACTAGAATATGCCAAAATACATGTTGACAAGCCACAAAGCTTCTGGGAGAATGTCCTATGGACAGATGAGACAAAAATTGAACTTTTTGCCAAGGCACATCAGCTCTATGTTTACAGACAGAAAAATTAAGCCTATCAAGAAGAGGACACTGTCCCTACTGTGAAACATGGAGGAGGCTCTGTTATGTTCTGGGGCTGTTTTGCTGCATCTGGCACAGGGTGTCTTGAATCTATGCAGGGTACAATGAAATCTCAAGACTATCAAGGGATTCTAGAGAGAAATGTGCTGGCCAGTGTCAGAAAGCTGGGTCTCAGTCGCAGGTCATGGGTCTTGCAACAGGACAATGACCCAAAACACACAGCTAAAAACACCCAAGAATGGCTAAGAGGAAAACATTGGACTATTCTAAAGTGGCCTTCTATGAGCCCTGACCTCAATCCTACTGAGCATCTTTGGAAGGAGCTGAAACATGCTGTCTGGAAAAGGCGCCTTTCAAACCGGAAACAACTGGAGCAGCTTGCTCATGAGGAGTGGGCCAAAATACCTGCAGAGGCGCAGAAGTCTCATTGACAGTTACAGGAATCGTTTGATTGCAGTGATTGCCTCAAAAGGTTGTGCAACAAACTATTAAGTTAGTTGGTACCATCATTTTTGTCCAGGCCTGTTCCATGAGTTCATTTCTTTTATAATTCCATTGAAGCATGGTTGAAAAGCAATGTCTGACTTTCATTGGTTAACATTCATAGAATTCTTATTTATTATTACTTTTGTCAGATTAAAGTTATTTCTGTGCCCATTGTGAGTTTTTCTTTTACTGACCGAAGGGTACCAACAATTTTGTCCACGTGTGTACCACAGCTCACCTTCAGGGGACTTCAGGAGTTCATGCCTCGGGAGCTCAAAGCTGTTAGGTCAGCTGGTTTTAATGTTTTCGCTGATTTGGTATATCGACGTGCCGGTGTCCTTCACTACATAGTGAAGAGGTATGAACAGGTATGAAAATGGGTTTTCTGCCTCCCAACTACAGAGAAATATGAGCTGGGAGATCTGCACAAGATCCCATTGTATAACTCCAGAACCACACGTCTGGTCTGCAAAAATAGTGGCAGAGAAAGAAGGTGTAAATCTTTATAGGGAAGATACAAGAGCAGGTGGATGCTTGGTGAACTAAATAAGTTTGACCGGCTGTACCTGACTTAGAATTTTTGGTCATGAGCCGTTTGAATGATGCCAAATGTACATCAGACCGAGTTGACACACAAGGAAGCATGCACACACTGCAATATAACACTGAAAGTCAGGATGAATGTAGACAACTCTGAGATGAAAAGAGTAGTATGGTCCAAGAGTTATATTGAAAGACTAGCGATTAGCACAAGTCCAATCATTACACTCTAGGAAAACTGATTGCTTCTTTCATGATGCAACTTCACCAAGAGTTTAAGTCATCCCTGATCGCAGTTACTTTTATTCTTCGCTTTTTTGTTTGTTTTCTCTCTGTTTTAATCATGCCCAATTCCCATGCATCAATATTATGGCACTCACACATCAGCCACAGCTACCAACCAAGGAGGTCAAAGAATATCATCTGCTCTGAGCCCATGCTCATGCAATGTTGGGGACGGTATAATAAACTCAGAGGACAGTGCAATGGTAGACTTTCGCTTGCACAAGCTTAATGTTTGATGTAAGAGTGCACATCGGCCTGCCACCTCCACCCCCAAGAGTGCGCTGGCAATTTGCTGTCTGGACTCGTGGCTCAGCATTAACCAGGATTCAACCTTTTGCCACACATAAGCAATCTCCTTAGTTGTTTTCTTTGCTTGATCCCGGTCAAACACAGTGACATCTTTGGCACAACCATGGGATACACCTTCTGACATGGCTGTCTAAAAGCTACTTTCTACATCTGTTAGAATACGTAGAAGCTGAAATATATTCATTACTGCAGTAATTGATGTTTATGTTGTAACTTGTTTTTTGGCCAGGCTTTGCTGATTTTGCAAAAAAAAAAAAAAAAAAAACACATTCAAATCAAAATCAAAATCAAATTTCTCCTTTATAAGAATTATGTGAATATATTTATGTTAATAAGAAATAGAAATACATTGTATTATTTATTATATCAGTGTTTTTGGGGTAACTTTTCTGTTTCTTAATATAATATTAAAGTTCTAAAAATGCTCATGAAACCACTAAATACTTTAATGCGAGTCATATCACAAGCAAAGGGTCATTATACAGAAAAGGAATATTAACTTCTTCAATAGCAATAATTCTTACTTTTAACCTTTCAGAATTCACAAAAAGTAGAGCTTAAGGCGTTTTTTTTTTTAATACATTAAATAACTAGTGTTACTTCTCTTCTTGGTAACACCAATGACCTAATGACAATGATGCCATTTTGAGAAAAAAACTTAACTATCTACAAAATGGTTAAGACCACATGGTTTTTCAGTTTTGTCAAAATAAAGTTACATCAGAATAAATAAATTATTAAATTTTATTTTTTTTTTTTTATATATATATATATATATGTCAAACCTTTGACAGTTATAATGATCAAATCAGTAACACCAAAGCTGGACTTCACATAAAATTGTTAAACAAATGATGATATTACAACAAATGAAGCAAGATATCTGATAAAGCTTTTGCATTTATCCAGGGCTCAACTAGTGATCTCTGATGCAGAAACAATTTCAATTTGGCAAATGTCTTTCTTGTGTAACAGTAACACCAATTAGATAGTTTGGGGTGATTGCCATTAATTCAATATTATTGTTAAAAATATTATAATATAAATAAATAATAAAAATATTAGTACTATTTTAATCAATTAGTATTTTATTTAATTTTTTAATTCATTTTATAAGATGATGGTGTTATTTTGAATCAGCTTTATTTCATCTTTAGATGAAAAGTATATGGTCCCACTTCCATATGGGCCCAGTTACATGACGTTGGCCTTAAATTCTTTTTAAAAAACCTACAATTCAATATTGAGCATTAAAGTAAGAATATATACAAGTTATGTGGCTTTTATGTTGATTTAAATTATTTTGGCACCAACAAAACACCACTTTTGACAGCACTTTCCACCATTTTTGTAAAATGGACCCCACCAAAAGTTTACTTTATATCTACTTTAAACACAATGTAAAAGCTAATTTCATGCGATCAGTGCCACGCTAGCAAGACAAGAAGCTGCAAAGCACACCTGGCTTATATTACCACACAGACAGGCGTATTAGTAGTTTAGCTTTTGTAAATAAAGTTTTACTGTAATTATACTTTCCTCTGTAGTCTAAATCCAAAAGCTTATCCATCTTGATATGATGGAGAGATCAAGGGTATGAAGATGTGCCTTGTGCATCATTAGGTTCTTTGGGAGTTTTACATAAATAAATACGTAATCAACCAGGTTTATAAGTCAAGCTTGCACTTTAAAAAAACAAGGCCATGAAACATACTAACTAAAATATGCTGATGAGCGGTAGGTCGATACTGTAGAGTTCAAACTGTATAAATGTTTAGTTTAATATTAAAGGAACAGTTTTGTTGGGCAGGTTGATCACAGGTCTGTTCTTGATTCTTAAGTGCATTTAAGCATTTTGATACAGAAAGGGCACAAAATCTATTCGAATCCATCTTATGCTTTGTGCTGCATGTGACCACTGGCCTTCATACGGACACAAGTCTATATATAGTTTAGCTAATTAGAGGAATTCTTTAACCTAGGGCAGACTACAGTATACTGTAGCTCTGCTGGAAACCTTTAGCTTGGCTCATCTCAGAAAAGCAGACACGCACCACCTTCTCCAACTCAGCGGTGGAGCACTTAAGCAGCTCTTCAAGCAATGCTACAGGCGGCCAGGTGATAGATATAAAAGAACCATTACCACATCAAAACCCAGGAAACACAAGCACACTCACACACCCTCTGTTACACACATCATCTCCACACTAGAACACACACTGAAGTCATAAATGCTGCCTTTGTGACCGGACCAACCAACTGCTGTCTAACAAGACAATTAAATATCAGTGTCTAATTACTAGTTGTTGTTTTTTTCTTCTTCTAATGAGCACTGTGAAAGTAGAGTTGGGTATACTTCCTGTAATTCTACGTACTTAGAAATGTGGAAGTGATTCATTCAGCCCTGTTTTAACATCATGCCCACTTCCTGGACAATAATAGGGCAGGAACACTTATAAAAGTCAAGTCTAATTGCACAGGTCACTTCTGCTGAGTTCAACGCCAGCCAGTAATTTAGCATCTAAACCAGGTGGGATAAGTGACGGGTATCTTGGATTTATATGCATGGCCTCTGGAGAGTCACCCTTTTTTTGTCTTCCCGAGGTGTGTTTTCAGACTTTCCCTGACATTTTCTCAGGTCTTTCTCACTACGATCTATTTTTACGGGTTGTCGAAACGCACAGGTATGATTCTCTTTAGACTAGATCTGAGTCACGTCGCGGTCATAGATCGAAAATATATCTCATGTGACTTGTATGAGAACGGGCAGATCGGAATTCATGTGACTTTTTTTTTTTTTTGCGCCTCTACACGAGTGAGGTACTTGACGACATCATCAGTCAGCGGCAGCAGCAGCAGCAGCAGCAGCAGCAGCGCGTGGATTTCACAGCAGTGCTTCAGCAGCTTTATACCTTCTTCTGCACCGCAACAAATCCAGCCCGTCCAGAGCAAAACCCCGAGCATGTTTTTGTTTGCACAAACTCATCAAAGATGCATCGACGGGACAGACACGTCCACGTTAGAGTCAGATAAACGGCTTGTACTCCATATTAACTTTATAAAAAAAAATAAAAATAAAAAAAAAAACGTTGTACTGAACCTCCAGCCTCGTAACGCACAGTATGACTGCAGCCAAATGAGGATGGGTTCCACGTTGAGTCTGGTTCCTCACAGGGTTCCTTCCTACTGCCATTTCAGGTAGTTTTTCCCTGTCCTCCGCTTGCTCATCAAGAACAAAACTGATCATTCTAATTCATGCATATGAAAGCTGATATAGAGCTGCTTTGAAAAGCATGACCGAATAAAACAAAATGCAAATGATGTGTAAACAAATTGTCCTACTGTTTTAGCTAAATCATTATTTGGTGGAATTTGCAATGACAGCTTTCATGTGGTTTGGCATGCTCTCCGCCACTTTTTCACATACACTGTATATATATATATATATATATATATATATATATATATATATATATATATATATATATATATAAAATGTACTGTGTATATGTCTGCGTGTGCTCAGCATGGAATAACCCATGCGGTTATGTGTTCCATTTCACTGTGAGAGGTGATAGTATATGAGCTGGTATAAAATGAGATATCGAGCCAGCCTGGGATATAACGTTACACGTCGCTGCATATACGGGATTATAAATAACTGTGATAAAGCGATGCATTAAACAGGCATATTCTAGTCGCGCTCAATTTTAAGCACTTTAAATACCGTACAACGGGAATGTAACAGATGAATACTTGACTGATTCAGCAAACAGAATGATGCGCATTAACTATCACAGTTTGCTCCCAAGTGTATATATTTATGTGCACATATTCGAACACGCACCAGCTGAGAGGAAAACCTGAGCCCTGCTTTCCCCGGAATGGCGCCAAAGCAGGCATTAGCAGCCATGCCTGGTGTGGTGCGGGGTCAGGCTCTGACCGACACGGCTGACAGATGAAAGCAGTAAGTGTGCTCCATACAAAGACTGACCTGTAGCCAACACTTGACCCTTTCTTCACTTGGGCAGGAATGCATGGTCTGCCTTACTCAGATTCTGTTTCATCTATTACAAATTAAAATGGCCATCCATCAATACACCAAGGAAACGGATAGTATTACACACTTATGCTTACTAACGAGTAGTGTCACTTCAAAGCGTAATTCGACGAGCAATGTTCGGGAAAGATATTGTTCATCAATTCATGTATCTTTCCTAAATAGACCTGTAGACACTGCTTCAGTCAGGAAAACATCTTAATGATTTTTAAAGGCTTGATTTTAAGGCTAATCTCTTGTACTGTAGGTAAAGCGCGTTATGCAACAGTGTGAGGGAAGAGCAGCTTCCTGTCAAAACTCGCAGCCACTCGTGCTCTGGAATACGGCCAAGCTGGACTCATGACCATTTTCCTTTGTTCAAAATTCCAATCTTTGCTCTTCCTAGCAAATTCAAGCCTTTTCCTGAGTATGCTCATTAAACATAGTTGTGATTCGTACTGTTGATTTTCTTTATATATATATATATATATATATATATATATATATATATATATATATATATATATATATATATATATATATATTATGGCATGCCGTTTAGGAAAAAATTCATGAGAGAACGTAATGAAAACTCTGAATATATTGAATGAAACGTGAGAATATTCACATAACATAATCTCTATCAAATATTATATTACAACATAAATTCATAGGTTTATTGTTATGAAATATGATATAACTATTATAATTAACCCTTGGCACGTGACAGGTGTCGAGACCATGAATTCAAATTCTCATATAATGTATAAAATGAGTTTGTGGCACATTTATTTTACAGGGATTTGTCATGTAATACAAAAATGCTTGCACTAAATAAATATTTATGACGAAAAATTTAACTAAATGATTTTTATTATTAAATAAGCAATATCAAAAATACATCTTGTATATAAAAAATAATCATTTATATTTTTTCCCTATACTACATGTAATTTTTTTATAATGCTTATTTTATAATCAAATCCATTTGGTCTAATTTGTCATTTCTAAATCATAAACCTAGAAATTTCTGTTCTAATATAATATTCGACGGAGATTAAATAGGGGGGGGGGGCAGTCTGTGGCAGGGGGGCATTTTAGCGCATAACACCGGTCTTCCGCGGTGAAATAGCGAATATATTTCTTCATCCGTCGTCTGATACTGAGTGCGGCTTGTGCCACCACTTTGGGCCGGACACGCGCTCATCAATGTGTTCACCATCTCGTCATTTCTCACAACTGCAGCAACCAAGTTTCTCGCCGACTCACTCATCCTTTCTAAAGATGGCGCTGTGTTTCGATGACGTCATGTTTCAATCAATATATTCAGACTTTTCATTCAATATATCAGTTTTCAATCCATATATTCAGAATTTATTCATAAGATATATATATATAATTATATATATATATATATATATATATATATAATATATATTATATATATATATTTTTTTCCAATCATATTCGGAATCCATTCAATATTCTCATCGTCATTCAATATATTCAGAGTTTTCATTTTCTCATGAATATTTTCCTAAACGGCATGCCATAATATATATATATATATATATATATATAGCAACTATATGCAACTTTGCAGTGTGATCTCTGTTCATGATTTTTCATGATTTCCCCAAAAATCTCCTTGGTTGTTTTCTTTGCTTTTGCATTGATCCTTCTGAAATGTCCTACTGTATATAGTGTAATAAAACTTCAATAAATAATCCAAATCCAATGATCATACACAATTTGATATACAATTTCCCTTTGAAAAGGATCAAATCAATCACTAAAATAGATAGACAGACCGAAAACAACGTCATCTGTGTTGTTTCGCAGTATATTTTAATCAGGTGTCAGTATACAGTAAGGATATTTTAATCAGGTGTTCTATCTAGAATTTAGAGATACCCTAGTTCTTTTTTTTTTTCTTTTTTTTTTTAGTGCTGTTCTGCCACCGGTCATTAGAGAAGCCTGCATCTGCTGAAAGGTCAGTGATGCAGGTCTCTCATCAGCAGTGCAAAGTTGTGTGAATTCCCCAGGGAGGTGAAGACAGATGTGAAGCTACTTGGGCCTCTAAATGTTCCTGCACAGGTGAGCTGCTAACATCTTGTCACCTGTAGCGCTCTGACAGAGACGGGCCCTGCCGCAAGGGTCTGGAGACATGCAAGCTGGCCCGGACCTGCTGACGGATCGCTGAATTGGACGCGATGACAGTGGGCTCTTCTAAATTTCTGGTATGCAGCAAAGCATTTTGATCGTTCAAGATGAGTTGACCATGGAATAAAATATTTTGAAGGTAAAGAATCCTTTGAATTACATGCTGCTAGGCTTTTATACTCCTACTATAAGTTGTATTGTAGTTCAACTCAACTTAATATAACATTAACTACTATTTTCATCATTAGGTTCATACACTATTTATTTAAGTTTTAATGCTCTGGTTTGTGAGTGATGTGTTTGTATGTCATTATATCATAGACACCTGGCAAAGAACACCACAATGTTGGATTACCGTCTGATCGAGACACTTTATCTTGGTCGAGGCTTTGTACTGTATATACCGTCGCTTCCAACATTCTAACTAAATTACAGTATATGAAAACACCAAACATTAGTTTATGCATCGCTACATACTGTACCATTAAACTACCATCGATGTTATGAGCATACAGGATTGTATCACGAGGCTTGTTCTCTCGCTTTGTCCGTGACACTCATAACTCCTAACGTTTCTCATGCACTACATGAAGCAATGTTGCTTTTAACTAAAATCAGTATCATTCACACTTTTCCATAACACAGTATTGTTGAACGCGGCCGTCTGATTGGACAGAAGCTACAGAAGTGGAGTGGAACATGCAGTCCCAGGGCGTAAGGTCTCCTGTGTATTATACAACATTCAGCTCTGACTGAGTAATCTGATTGGATGAGAGGTGTTCCATGATTGGTGATAATAGAGCATAACAGCACTGCGACATTTTAAGGATATGCAAGTATAACCCACATTCAAAAACCAGTCACGGAACCACGTTCAGCAAGAAAACACATCTGATAACACTGTGTTATTATGAAACATCAGGCTGCCTCCTAAATAATTGCTTTATGAACTGCCTCTGAATTATCCATGTCGGGTATCTACCTTCTAACACAAGGCTGAATCCCAAATCCCTCTCTAATCCATGTTCAAGGGCACTACTTGGTGTGTGGAACATGGGATTATACACCCTACATAGTGTACTAGCCTTCCAGTTTACGCTATTTGAGAAGGAACCCTGGTAGGTTTTATGATTGTTTTACCTTGTGTGTGTGTGTGTGTGTGTGTGTGTGTGTGTGTGTGTGTGTGTGTGTGTGTGTGTGTGAGAGAACTCACCATTTCATTTTCATCTTCAGCTCATCTTAGAATTAGTCATTGAGGCAGATGTCAATAAAGCACACGCTAACATCATGCACTGTTAGAGGGAAAGCAAAGAAAGTCAGAGCAGCACACTAAGAGTTTTATTTGTAGCTTTTACACTCAACAGTCGAAACCTCACAGCGAACATCTCGCAAATAAAAATAGTAGAAATGCCTAGACAGAATAAGGCATTTCCATTGACCCCACCTGCATTGTTGTTGCTGTTGTTCTCATTGAGTCCATCATTCAGAGTCTCCACTGAGGTCTTGGTGGAGGGCGTCGCGTCTTCCTCACTTACGTCCAGGCTTTTCGGCTCGGCCGGCTTCTCAGCGGACGTCTCAGCGGTCTGGGCCTCCCCTGGGTTTTTCGTATCCTGACGATCAGCTTCATTCGGGGCTGCGCAGGAGAATCGGACGCGATTCATGTAAAATCATTTCAATGTGAATTCAAAAGCGAAGCAGGAAACATTCTGAATTCTGGAGCTGGGTTAACTGGAGCGTCAGCATGTGCAGGATCACAAGATGCAACGTGTTGAAAATGAATTTGTGATGCTGGATGCCATCAGTGTAATTTCATATGCATGCATAAAGAGGTCATTTAGTTTTATTGGTGTCAATCTAAACCCAACATACTCTTTTCTGGTCTTATAGTTATTAGTATGTTTTCTTGGCCAGATGTGAATGAAAGGCGGCAAAAGCTTCACGGTTACTTCACATACAAATACTCTATGTATCTCTCCTTTGTCGTACTGTATTTGATACTCTTTATTTGACTTTATGAATTTTCTGTTCTTTTTTTCTTTTTTCTTTTTTCTTCAAATTCAGTGAACGGAACCCCCGATCCTTGAAAATCAACAGATAACTCGTCTCCAATTTGCAATCATTCATCAACACCACTGGAACAGTACTTGCACATTACTTCACTTCAATCCCAGGAATTTTCATTTGTTTGGGTCTTTAAATGAGTTCCTGGGGGGCCAGCGTTTCAGACGTGAAGCTGGCAAACCCATCATGGCTCAGGCGCACTGAGAAAAGTTTCTACCATGATGAAATCCATGCATTAGTAGCAGTAGCAGAGGATTATATAGAGAAATAAAGGGAGTTTTTTTTTTTTTTTTTTTTTTTTAATCTCAGAACTGTGTTCTGTTCAATCAAAAGTCCCAGTTTGACTTGAACGCTCTTCCTATTAGTCCATACAAATGTAACTTACATATATACAGCAAACAAAGTAAATGGGGAAAAACATAGCTATAACTAAAGGTTTCCCACACAAATCACCATAATAAACTCATTTACCAAATTTCCACCACCTGTTCTCTAAAGCCACCAAACAAAACCATTAGTCCTCATTCCACCACACACGCGCACACACACACACACACACACATACATACACACACACATACCCTCCACACATAGCGGTTATTTTCATTGCTGATTTTCTGACTCACTTCCTCCATAATTATTACAGCCAACACTGAAACCCACCGAAGTGAGTGAACTCTGATTAGTGGGCGCGGTCAGACCAGCTGGTGCTGGTGGGAAAACAGAGGCACCTGCTTATTACCAGGGACCGAGTCCTGACTCAGCTGAAGAACATCTGCGTTACTCACTCATTGGCCGAGTGCAGTCCATGCCTTTGTCTCTTTTCGTCTCACTTTTCCAATATGTGCTTAATGCCTTTCAAAGATCAAACTCTAATCTACAGTTGTCCGACCAAAAGAGCTGAAATGACTGTTATTAAGCTTAACGCGGCTAATGATGTGTCTGGATCCTGACTTTCTGAGAAAGTCCTGCAGATGTTAATGGTGAGTCAGTGAACGTGAATTGGGGTGAAAGCGACAAGACACAGTCAGCAACATGCAAATTCTTTAAAAAAAATGTTTGTTTTTTTTTATCAAGAATTTGTTAGAACAGGTCTTTCTTTTGCAATGTGTATTCATATAGCGAAAGCTGTGTTTTTAATACACTTGGAAAAAATTATAATTTATTATTATTAGTAGTACTGTAGTAGTAGTAGTAGTAGTAGTAGTATTTTAAGTGTGAAGTATTTTTACCCTAAAACCTTTTTTTTTTTTACCTCTACAGTGGTTGCTCCACTCAGTGGTTGAAAGAGGCGTCACTATTTAGTTGATGAATTTTAAAGTTTGTCATATAAAGCATGCGTCTTTGGGATGGGTTTCACTCTACTATGAAGCCGGTTCCGGCGGTCACTCAATAGTTCAGGACTGGAATTTCCTACAAGTCTACCTGAGCCTCCAATAACTCCAAATCTGGACTCCATACTAACATCAATTAACATCTGTTCTGAGCTGTTATACTGAACGGCCTGCCACCCAACACACAGTATGACTGCAGATCCATTCCTGCTTTCTGTTTCACCCAGATGATGGATGTCGTTCCCTGTCGAGTCCGGTTCGTCTCAAGGTTTCTTCCTACTGCCATCTCAGGGAGTTTGTCCTTGCCGCTGTCGCCCTTGGCTCGCTCATCAGGGACGATCTGACTATTTTGATTCATGCACATTCACATTCTATACGAACTTCAATAATTCTTTTGATTGTGTAAAGCTGCTTTGCGACGATGACAATTGTTAAAAGCGCTGTACAAATAAAACTGAATTGAATTGAATTGAATTAAATATGCCTTAATATTGCACCTACACTCCACGGCCACACAATAATAATGATATAAAAATGTGTGTATATATATTTATAGTTCCAAAGGATTCCAAAAATTCACATATAATGTACAGTACGGACCAAAAGTTTGGACACCCCTCCTCATTCAGCGAGTTTTCTTTCTTGTGTTCTTCAGCCCAAACGCGTCTCTTCTGCTTGTTGCCTGTCCTTAGCAGTGGTTTCCTAGCAGATCTTCTAGCATGAAGGCCTGATTCACACCGTCTCCTCTTAACAGTTGTTCTAGAGACGTGTCTGCTGCTAGAACTCTGTGTGGCAGTGACCTGCTCTCTGATCTGAGCTGCTGTTAACCTGCGATTTCTGAGGCTGGTGACTCGGATGAACTTCTCCTCCGCAGCAGAGGCGACTCTCGGTCTTCCTTTCCCGGGGCGGTCATGTCGCATGTCAGCCGGTTTCTTTGTAGCGCTCGATGGTTTTTGTGACTGCGCGATTCGGGGACAATTTCAAAGTTTTCCCAATTTTTCCGACTGACCGACCTTCATTTCTTAAAGTAATGACGGCCGCTCGTTTTTTCTTCTTCACTTAGCTGCTTTTTTCTTGCCATAATACAGATTCAAACTCTTTGAATGAGAAGGTGTGTCCAAACTTTTGGTCTGTACTGTATAAAAAGTTATCATTCCTTCTGTCTGCACACAGCAAGATATCTGCAAATTCAAAAATTGGGAAAAGATGATCTACAACTTGCTGCACGCATTTCTGTGAAAACTGGGAGAATTGAGCTTCCTTTCCTTTCTCAGTGGCGCCTCTGAATCGTGTCATTTTACACTTATGTCATGTGTACAGTTAACCATCACAACAACAACAACAACAACAACAACAACAAAAAAACTTATTTCAGCTCAGCTTATTAAACTCTTAGTCAGAGTCCTGTAATACCTCCGGATCTGTCACCTCTCATTTAATTTCCACTCCCCAGACAACAGAAATGACCAGATCTCCACAGAAACACGACCTTCTGTATTGCGACATGTGTCTGTTAACACATCCTCAGTGATGTAATCAAGCCGTTATACATTCTATTCTTGTTTTTGAGATTTCCTTATTTGGTATGTTTGTTCATAACCCGAACAATTCAAATGTTTCCACATTAAGATGTGAAATAAAAATCCTTCCGATTTTACAAAGTGCGTTCAAGTCAAACCGGGACTCTGGATCGTACAGAACAACATTTCTAAAGCACTTATCCCAGTGTCTCACTGGTGCCTGGATACCATTAAGGTAGAACGTTTTCTCGGAGGCGCCAGAGCCTTGATCGAACTGCCTGCTGTCTGAAATGCTGGCTGAAATGCTGGCCTCCCAGGACTAAGGATGAGAGAAATTATTTCATCAGAGAAAAGTCACAGTCTGATTAAAACACCTTTTCTGGTTAAAACGAATCCATTTCATATACCGTATCCTAGAGGAACAGATGAGTTTAGAAATCTAGATAGCGGTAAAACTATATGTTGTGTCAAGGTTAGGAGGAACATTTCTGACCTCCACCAAGTAAAAATAAGCCACAACCAAGACTTCTGCTTCCTGCCATGAGATATTGAGTAATACTGGGATTTTCGGGTTTCTTATAAAACGTGAGCAATAACGGTCGCGTGTTCCTCTTAAGAATATATACAAATAAAATATATTTTTACTCAAGCAACACATTAAAATGTTCAAAATGAAATAGATCAGATATACTGTAGATGCCTTTCAGAAATATATAGGCGCCAGTCTCAACAGTCAGCACTGTTGTTGGCTTAGAGTTCCACCTAGTGGTGAGAACTGATATTCATTGATCAAGGTACAGTATGGTTTGCCGTATGTCATATGCGCGTTTAAGTATATTTAATGGATTTGTTATTTTAAGTAGCATTTTGTGGAACATAATGGCCCTAAATCTAAAATCTATTAGAACATTCCTGTCTAATAAACTGATTCTTAGTGGATTTTTTTTTATTTTTATTTTTTTAAAGATTAAAGCTGATTTTAGAGCGGCCATTTCTTTCGCCACCTTTATTATGATTGTGAATTATGACTCTTGTATAATTACAACATATAGGGTTCTCTCTGGTTCAAAAAGAGGTTGAATAATTGAAAGTTAAATTGTATAATAGTGATTTGAAACTTTAAACTGCGGTACCCAGAGGAAACCCACCAAGCACAGGGACAACATGAAAACTCGCACACGCACACATACCCCAGATGGGACGTGACCTCTTGACCCCGGAGATGTGAGGCCACCATGCTAAGCACTATGCCACCAAAGTTCACTCGTTAAGATCTCGTCCAGTCCACCTGCAGTACCATCACAGCCCACCAGGAGGCACAATTTAGGAAACACAGCTCTAGAGTCGTCTGTATTATTGCATGCGAGGAGTAAACCAATAACCAAATATAGGATTATAGTCATTTTCATCAATGTGAAGCTTTAAAATGTTCTTATCATGTTTCTCTTCGAGAGAAAATTGTGCTTCTTATAGGAATTAAATGCCAAACTAGAGTAGCAGTTTTCAAGCTTTCGAAGTCTAATGATCCTTTATTGTTGTTGTTGTTATTGTTTATTCTAATATCATGGTTAAAAAAGGACTGGCAACAAGCTCTGTAATATAGCTCTAAAGCTTTTTTGTGCAATGAACGAATTCCTAATCTTAGATCTAAAGCCATTTGTGTAATTCACTGTCCTCACTTTAAAAACTAAACCCCCCCCTCCCCCTCCCCCTCCGTGATCTGACCTCTTCAGCTATGATCAGATATGATGTGATAACTGGTCTTTTCCTTCTGCAGGAAATCCTTATTTTACTGCTTTACCATCTAAAATCTCATGTTATCTAACTCATCCAGTACAATAAAATTATCTTTTTAAATAATTGGTCTTAATCCAATTTTTGGTGGATTATTTTTGGTGCATAAATGCAGCATGAGATGCTGTGAAGAACAATTTACAACAATTTCTATGGAATATTTTTGGATTTTTTTTTTTTTTTTTTCAATCTGAGGTTGGAACAGATGAGGTTGTTGCGTAAACTACCAATTTTTAAATGGTACTGTATCTTTAGGCTTTTTGCAGCCTGTCACAGTAAAACATTTGTTCCCATTTCAATTTACTTTCTTTCATTTAAAATGAAGAAACAAGCTCAAGACTTGCGCACAGTACTGTAATTTTAGACGTTTTACAATTCCAGTCTACTATCTAGTCTCACCCAGAAGAAGACTGGTTTCTGTTTGAGTCTCGTTCCTCACAAGGTTTCTTCCTGAAAAAAAAATGTTTGTTTGTTTGTTTGTTTGTTTTTCCTTTTGTTGTTTGGGCACTGTCACTCTATCTTGTCCATTATTGATCTAAATCAACATCTGTTTTTTTTTTTTTTTAAGTTTCTTTGTGACAATATTGATTTGATAAAACATTTTTTTTTTTTTGTAAAATCAAATTAAATTTGATTCACATCCAAAGTTATTGTTAAGGTCTAAAGCATCAGTGAGTAACAATCTTTTATAATAAAAATATATGTGTAAAGGTTATATATACGTGTACGAGAGAACGTGTGTGAATGAAGGACAATTTGATGCAGAAGTGCAAAATGTGCCACGAGAAATTCAGATACCTAAATAAAAATGAAGCAATGTTGATGGAATTGATGAGCTAACTCACTTCCTTCTGTGTTCCTCACACAAAAGAGGAAATACACTGGTGCATCATTAACAGGAACTATACACAGATGTTGCAAAAATGTGCACGCACGCACACAAATATACTGTAATTTTCACAGCTTCTTTCAAAAGAATATGATGTAAACATTGAGGCCAAAGAAAAGTCGCCATTTTACAAGCGTCAAGTTATTGGCATGCACCGAGCAAAGGAAACTTTCATTGGAATTGTGATAAGAGCTGTCCACCAGATCAGGCGATCTTGAAAGAATAGTAGTGAACCATTAACTTGGAAGAGCGTGGAAGAAACGTGTTAAGAAAAAAAAAAAAAAAATGACCATGAATGGAGAACAATTACCCCAACTTGTATGATGCATCTTTTCTGCTGCACAATGACAAACAGTGTGTCAAAGAGATCAAAACCAGCTTAAATGTCGACCTGGATACTACGCTTCCCGAGTCGCACCATGTTCGCTTACGTTATGCAAAATTGTTCAGGTGAATTCTCCCCTCTGTCCCTACTGGAATCCTCTGTTAACACATGCAGTATGTGAACAAATGCGGTCACAGTGTCGCTGGTTGACTGCGCAAACTCGTGGTTTACCAGCAAGTCTATTTCCACCCTAAGAGCAATTTCACATGCACAATCTGACAGCGGATCACAAAACTAGAACTAAACAGCCACTAGTAGGGTTAATCAGACAAAAGACTTCAGTTTGCTACGGAGCATACAGATTGGCCTTTGGAGCAATGGAAAAGGTAATGTGGTCTGATGAGACCTGATTGAGTCTGACATTAACCTAGAGGGATGGGTGTGTCACGCTTATGGCAATGGGATGGCAAACGGCTATGATCTGCGGTTGCTTTAATTTGTTCATACTGAATGAAGTCAGCTGATGACCTGAATGTACTGAATGATCAGGTGATCACATCTATGGAGTTTTTCTTCGCCACACGTATTCCACAATTACATTTACATTTAGGCATTTGGCAGATACTTCTATCCAGAACGACTTACAAAATGTGCTTTGAAGTTTCCGTCATTGGATAGATACTTACAGATCTGCACTGTAAACCCTAATGCTCAAAGTAATTAAACACACTGAGTACTTAATATAACTTAAATAATTGCAGTTAGGTCAAATTAATAGACCTTTTTGAGTATTCAGAACAACAAGTTCAACAAACTCAAAAATGTATAGTTCTGTTTACTTAAAATTAGAAACACCATTACAGTGGAACCTCGGATTGCGAGTAACCTGGTTTACGAGTGATCCGCAAACCGAGCAAAGATTTTTAATACATTTTTAATCGGAAACCGAGCAAGTATTAGTTTACGAGTGCCGAGTATCATGTATCACGCATGCGACTCTTATTTTGACACCGAGCGGCAAGTGATCACAACTGAGCCAATGATTTTTCTCTCTCTCTTGCGCAGCGGAATTATGGGTAATCGTCTCCCCTCCTGGGTCTTAGTGCTCGTCTCTTACTGGCATAATCAACATCTCCTTCTCCCTCCTATGTGTGTGCGCGCGCGTAATTTGACACCGACACACGCTCACACGCTTTCTTTACATAGAAAACTCAGCTCTATCACAATTCTTTTCAAAGGTAAGATGATGCTTCTTTTGTTTTTTTTTGTTTTTTTACTTTACAGCAGTGATTCCGTTAGTATGCGCTCACGCGAGTGTGATTAGAGAGATTTCTTTTTTTTCCCCGTTAAAGCAGTGCTTCCGTTGTGTGTGTTTGTTGTCAAACTTAAAACGAGGCGTGGCTTTTAAAGCCGAGGTGAGGGGCTAATTCCACACACACACACACACACACACACACACATACAATTACACGGCGCCTGCGGGCACAAATGGAAAGACTTATCTGTCGGGATTTATTTTTATTTTTTTTAAATGTTAAGTGCAGGTTAATTTGTTTTATCTTTTCTTTAAATATTGTATTAATTATTTTTATGTATTTATTGTTTTGGGCTGTAGAATGAATAATTTGAGTTTTTATTATTTCTTAGGGGAAAATTCAATTTGGTTTACGAGTGTTTTGGAACACGAGCCTGCTTCCAGAATGAATTATGCTCGTAATCCAAGGTTCCACTGTACTTAAAAAATTTGATGTAACTGATTACCTCAAATAAATAACTCATAAACGTGTCGAGCTCAAACTGTAAATACTGATGTGTATTTATTCTTCATTTTCTTTTCTCCTTCAATGATGATTCTTCTTTGACTGTGCTTTCTCCTTTAATATTATTATTATTAGTAGTAGTAGTGCTGTGAATTTAATATTATTATTATTATTATTATTATTATTATTGTAACTTGCCCACGTGTGTGTGCAAAAAGACAAAGTACAACAGAGAATATAAAAGTGCATGGTAAGGTAGCCTAAAGCAATATTGTTTTATTCTGTATATGCTCTTTAAATATACACTAAACAATAAACACGCCTTTTGCAAAATGAAAGTTAGTTGCATGTGTGTTATTTTTAATCAAAAGACTGATAAATGCATGCGCAGATATGATCAGATTTAATAGATTATGCTTTCTCTGGAGAATAAACAAACCTGATAGATTGTCTTGAAAGTCTTGGGCAGTGGAGGACTGGCCATCTGGAGCACCGTGAAACATTCATTGAAATGTAATTCTTATGCGCACAAAAAAAAAAAAAAAAACTACACAGCAAAAATATATTGGTTCACATCGGAGTGTGCTGTTGTGTTGGAAAAACCAGCATTTATCTAGCAAGTAGCCTACTGTATATATTTGTGTTTGTTGCATTTCTGGGGGAAGATGTCTGCGTTTCAATCGATAAATCGCACACGGTTATCAGCCTTTTGATCAAAACGCTGCCTTTTGTAAAGTGAAAGTGCGAGCCGCAGGTTTACGCACGCAGATCAACAGCTTGATTTCAGTCATAAATTCAATCACATTCCAGCTATTACTTCCACCCGTGGTCAAATAATGGATGAAATAATTATTCAGTGCTGGACACAAACAGCAAAAAAGCATGATGATTACTATTATAAAAAGCACTTGAAGCACTTTTTGTGCATATAAAAAAAAACTATCTAAGAAACTTTTTATTATGAATTGAATGAACGCGCGATTTAGGGCATCTCATTTCATTACTACGAACAAAATATAAAGCACATATACTGTACACATATTTGTCATGAAAGATCTATTGTAAAACAAAATCAAATTCATGTTTGCTTTAGCATTGGAAACAATAGTTTTTAGGCTAACTAATTATACACAATTCTTTGTTGTACTAAAGTCCTTCCATGCGCCATCTAGTGGATGCTGAGTGAAGCACAACACAACACATTTACTTAAATTCTTAAATGGTGCTTGTGGGATTCCGCAGCACTGCGCGAGACGAATTGTGGCCTTTCGCGGAAAAAAGCGCGCTTTCTTAATAGCCACATATGTATACTGGTTTTAATAGGTTACTAACTAAGTGCCATCAGTCAAACACAGTTGGAAAGGTGATTTATTTTTTCTAAGTCCAAGTACTGAAGAAACAGATCCAGAACTCAAATTAAAAATTTTTTTTTTTTTTTTTGTGAGTGGTTCTGGAAGCATGAGGAATCATCTTCACAATTCATTGACCACCATATTATGCTCCGTAATCAAAGCAAACAGATGATTTAATGACCCTTAGAGTGCATGACCTTTTGGCCAGGCTTGTTTTATGTACTGATAAGATATACTCTAAAGGATTTCCCCTACCTTTTTCTTCTTCAGTCTTCTCTCCGTTGTCAGTTGGAGATGACTCCTCAGCATTCGCAAATGTTTTCATGGCTGTCAATGCGTAAAAAATGGATCTCAGTACAGTTTGTCTACCGTTTAAAGTGTTAAAGATGTACAGTAGTGTGTGACGTAGTTTGTAGAAGAACCTTTAGGTGAGACATCACACAAGTCTGGCTCGACTAAAGCCAGTGGAATCTGAGCGTCTTCATTTTTGGCATGTATATCTACAGAGTATCTCTGAAAGGCAGAATGAAGTGCACTTGACTAAAATGTCTATGGCAACATGGTATTTAGGAATAATGTGGTATTGTTGGTACATTCCCAAAAACTATGAGGCAGTAAAATAAATATAGTGTTTATAGCGACGAATTGTGGGTTTAAATAGTTTCTTACCCTGCGATCACCTTTATAAACACAGAAGACGATGATGCAAAAAATAATCACGCAGATGACGACCAGAATGACGATGATGTACACTAAAAATGGAGCAAATAATAAAGAAACAGCATTTAAACAGAACTAATAATATACTGTACTGGATGTATTATTGTTGTCATCTGTTTATGTGGCTAATAAAATGTTTACCTGATGAAGAGCCTGAAAATAAAACGTTACAACAGAACTATTAGGAGGCAAAATGCTGCAGGATTTTTAAAGATTTCAATTACAGCAGGAACACGTAAGTTGTCTCTTAGTGTGCATGCTGTAAATAATCATAATAATCATAATAATCATAATAATCATAACAATAATAAAGGAAGTGAACATTTATTCAAGAGCTAATACAAATTCAATTCAAAGGAGTGTTCAGGTCAACCTGGGACGTGAGCAGGGTGCACCGGGCAGAAGAAGACACATTACAGGAACTCGGCTGGCAGTTATTGCCACATCCCCCGTACAGTCCTGACCTCGCTTTAAGCCATTCCCACAGGGTTTGGGCAATTAAAGGAGTCCCTGGGAGGCCGGCAAATTAAGACGTGAACCAGACAGTCTGAGCAAGTCTTCGGTGTACTGAGAAATCTTTCTACCTTGATGGCATTCAAGCACTTAGTGGATGCGTTTTGACATTTACCCATCAGTAATGATGACACACCAATGTTATCCCACTAACTGCTTAAATACTGATTAACTGCTGCCTATGATCAACCTGCCTCCTTTGTTATCTCCACCTTTGTCTCATCTTTGGATCTGTTGGATCCATGTAGGTCCATTTTCACGTTTGGGCCATTAAAGGAGGTGTGAAGCGGACATCAGCAGAGATCATGTCTCCAGCATACAGTGCTTTGTGGCACAGCTTTCTACCTTGATGGTGTTCAAGCACCATTGAACCGCTGGGACAAGTGCGTTCGTGTAGCAGCGGATTATATGGAGAATGTTAAGGGAGTTTTTACTATCAGAAATGCTGATATTCTGCTCAATCAAAAGTCCCGGTTTGACTTGAACAGCCCTTGTATTAATTTTTTATTTTTATTATTTTTTTTAAGTACAACACCAATACTATTTTGACACCAATTATGAGTCATACTTATGTTAACAGCTTAACATACTACACTGCCATGCATTACATGATGAAACAAACACAAGCTAACCTTGGCTGCCTTCGGTTTTATCGTTGGTGTCTGGTACAGATTTTGCTGTGGTTTTCTTTCCAGTTTCACCGCTGGAGTCTGGTACAGGTGTTGTGCTGCTTTCCTTTTTAGTTACACCTGGTGCAGGCGTCGTCTCAACTGTGAAATGATTGGGTCTTTATGGATGTTGTAAAAGCCTTGTGATGTTGTTAGTATAAAATGATGAAGGAAAGCATATGAAGCCAATACGATTATGACACCAATTCACTAACCTGGAGGTCTTTTTGTGGTGCTTCTCGTTGTCGTCTCACCTGTTAAATGATTTAGGTCTTTTATATTTTGTTCATATTAAGCTTGTGATGCTGTTAGTAGAGACAGTAATGTACTGTAGATGTATTTGTAAATATTGTGGATATGAATGTATATGTTTGTACCTTTCGTTTCATTGGTTGTTTTACTGGCTGTAGTTTCAGGTAAGTTGGCTTTTGGAGGTCCTGCGATAATTCAACAAAATCAATGTGAATGAAAAACAAACAAGCAAAACTGTAGTGGCAATGTTACTGTAACACAAGCCCATATGTGAGCAGTGCAAAAACTAAACCTTAGCAGGTGAAATACTCTCAATTCTAGGCACATCTACGTAGAAATCATTTATTAAAATATAAGATCAGTAAGCTTATGTCTAGTCAAATGTACTTACATTGCACGCAAAAGTTTCGAGGAATAAATTCTATTTATAATAATAAATTACGTGTTGACAGAATCAGAATGTTTTTCGCTTGCAATTTTAGTAACATTTGACTATAAATAAGTTTAATAATCTTAAATTTGGTTGTTGTCACCGAACTATTTTTCAAAAGTGTAGTGAATTTGCACTACATTCAAGATATGGACATTTTCACTTGCTACAGAAAGATGTCATTCTTTTGGCGGTGTGAACTTCCTTCAATAAAAGCAGCGTGATAAATAATCAACAAAATAGCACAATTTGTTATTAAACACAATCTAATCATTACAAAAAGTAAAACGTGACATACTGTACTGACATACGTATGGGTAAATATGTTCGCGTTTGTTTTTTTTTTTTAATGTACATTTTAAATCGATTCAAGTGGTACAGTAGATGTGAAAAAATCCGTAACGCCATAACCACCGCCCTTGTACTATTTCTAATGGAAGCGTTTATAAAAGGAAGTTAATTTCAACCAACTTTTATTCCCTTATTACATTTTTTTTTTTTTTTTTTATTCCTTTTCATTTTTTAAAGCAGATGCTATTTTCTCTATGACGAGTGAATGTCACCAAACTGTTACCTTCGGTTGATGGTTCAGGAATTGATGAGATATTTGCAGTGACGTTATGAGTTATGTTCGAGATGTCTTCAGCAGTACCAGTTTCCTTGCTCACAGTTGTTGCTTTAGCCACAGAGCTGTTAGAAGTATTAACAGTAGTAGAAACCGTAGAAACTGTTGGCACCAAAAGGGCCCCTGTGTGACAAGAACATCACTGATCAGAGAAAAAACAAGGTACTTCAAACGGGACAATAAGTATATAGTTTATATAGAGACGATACCTACAGTATGGATACACAAAATCTAAGGAATCCTAGGAATTTATTAGTGCCTACCTACATATTTAACCATCTTATCCTTGCAGCAAAGCTTGACTTTGCACCATTATTTATTATATACTGTACAGTACCATCAGCAGATATATTGTTACGTTAAGATAATTAACATACGTACCAGAAAATGTAAGAACATAAAAGACAATGCTCATCTTCTCCATGCTGTTCAAGCTCAGGCTGTATTCTGCATGTGTGTGTGTGTGTGTGTGTGTATGTGTGTGTGTGTGTGCGGGTGTTTTTGCCTAAAGCATGACATGACATCCTCCACAGGATGTTCTAGTGGTTGTGCAAGTGTTGTTACAAAGGAAGTTGTGTACTTGTAGTCTAGTTCAAATGTTTTTTTTTTTCATTATTTTACAGCTTTTGACCTAAGTGTGATAAACCACGTCAATACATGAAAAAAAAAAAAAAAAAAAAGTGCAAGAAATGTAGACTAACCA
Organism: Clarias magur; assembly: GCA_013621035.1. Lineage (NCBI taxonomy): Eukaryota > Metazoa > Chordata > Actinopteri > Siluriformes > Clariidae > Clarias > Clarias magur. The sequence goes on along the minus strand of QNUK01001070.1, from coordinate 24,110 downwards.
CTCGTTACGCACAAGCAAATAGAAGGGTTTTGACTTATATGTTTTGTAAGGAAAGTATATTTCCTGCAAAGAGAGCAGCCCAGTAATGTCCAACTTGCAAAGTGGGCGTTCGCTCACATTCGCTCATATGTTATCTGGGGAAGTAATGCCCTCATGACACAACCAGAAGGTCGGGGGAATGGAAACAGCAATGGCCTTACTGAGAAAACACACATAACGTAACATAGTTTCTTCAATAGCAGAATGACTTGTTCCAAATGTCTTGAAGAACTTTCAATTAAGGTTAGAAAATGATGCCCTTTTTTGGAGTGGAGATGTGTGTGGGAGCTTGTGTTCAGGACTTCGGTTCTCAGATTCTTCCAGTTTCTCAAATTCCTGATTCCTGATTCCTCGTCCTCGATCCTTGAGAGATGGCAGGACCGGCTACAGGCAGCCAGTGCAGAGGCCGGAGAAGTGGGATGGTGTGGGAGGACTTGGGAAGATCGAAAACGAGACGCGCAGCTGCGTCCTGGATCAGCTGCAGAGGATGAATGGACCTGCCAGGGATGATTTGCAAAAGTCCGGTCTTGACATTACAACGGACTGAAGAAGGGACTTTTTCATTGTAAAGAAGAAATCGACAGGAACGAGGAAGATTAGCAACGTGTGGAGAAATGACAGTCGATCGCCCAGAGATACGCCAAGATCGCGTGCGTGTTGTTGAAGGAGCGATCTGATTGTTGTCCGCTCTTGACCGGTGGATGAATCACCAATCTAAATTTTTTTATTATTATTATTTTTTTTTTTTTTGTGAGGTTGAGCTTGAGCTGATTGATGAGCTGCCATCCAGGATGAGACGTCTGCCAGACACGCTGAGATCCGGGTAGAAACCTGAGTGTCCTGAGGGAGGAAAGAACACGTTGCATGTCAGAAGTGCTTTGTAGTTCTCATGTACAAAGCACTTCTGACATGCAATAGCATGAGTATTAAAAAAAAAGAACAGATAAAGGATGAAATGAAATGAATTGTCACGTACACTTCCTGTATGGCAGCGGGTCCTTTGGGTGCTGAGGGTTGTGGGGTGGAGCCTCCATAGTTCGGATTTGTTCGTGTGGAACATCCCATGGATGCCGGATCCTGATGGACACGGATGAGCCATTGGGTGGCAACGATCCTGTTACGAGTTCACTGTTTACGTCCGGAGGCCTGATTCACGCAGTCTCTGAAATAAAGCATTTTGTGGGCTCAATCGGAGGTGCTATAAATCACTGGTTTCTGAGGCCGGTCATTCTAATAAACTCATCCTCTGCAGTCTTCGACGGTCCTCATTGAGGTTAAAATGGAAAGTTCTTGAGATTTTTGTTCTGTCTAACTAGCTTCATTTCTTAAAAGTAATGATGCATTGTCTTTTCTTTTTACTCAACTGAGTGTCTGCTGCCAGACTATGGATACAGGGTGACTGGACATTTTCTCATCCTTCACTATATGATTCATCTCTTCTACAGAGCTGAATTTTTGGCTGCATTTCTCAGTTTGAATCAGTGATGTCATTGTGAAGTTGTATGCCACATTTGAACCTTTCGGGTTAAAGATGTTAACCACTGTTATAAATAGATTTTTTTTTTTTTTTTTTTTGCAGACTTCCTCTCTCATATGTTCAGGGACTTTTTGATGAGTGTGTTATCTTAAAAAAAAATAAAAAAAACTTACAACTTTTCCCCCTGAAACCAATTGTTTATTAGAGATTTCTACTGCCATTGGTTTGAATGATCACTGGCTGGCCTTATTGTTAACATCCGTGTAGTTATAAGAACTTGAGCACTTAAAAGTGTGTTAGGTTTTCCACCACTGTTAACAGACTGCAATTTTGATCAGCTACTGTATTTCAACATACAGATTAGTTTACTAAGTGTATATAAATTGCACTGTTTTTTCTTTTAAAGCAAACTCAATTAATCTCCTTTACATTAAGCTAAAAAGAAGGAAAGTGGCAAAGAAGGAAGGAAACTGAAACTCAGAAGGAGAAGCAGCTCATGTTCTGACCAACACACAAAAAAAAAAATTTAAAAATGTTTTGTATATGATGGACTTATACATTCAAATGTTCTGTATTATTTTGTCATTCATATACTTGCTGAGATAAATATAAGGGGTGTTCAAGTCAATCCGGGACACAACACAGTCATGAGAGTTAAATCTCCCTTTATTTCTCTATATAATCATCTGCTACACTAACGCACTTATCCCAGGGTTTCACTAGCGCTTGGACACCATCAAGGTAGAACGTTTTTTTTTCCGCAAAGTATGCCGGAACCATGATTGGACTGCCGGCTTCATGTCTGAAATGCTGGCCTCCCTGGAACTCCTTTAATGGCCCAAACATGTCGACATGAACCTACAGGGACGCAATGGATCCAAAGATAATGAGATAAAGGTTGAGATAACAAAGGAGCCAGGTTGTTGACAGGCAGCAGTTAATCAGTATTTAAGCACGTTGTGGGATAAATCAGTGTGTCCTATTCATTTCATCATAATACTTTGGTCACCGGCGGTTAAGGGGGTAAACGTGTCACGCCACCTGACTGCATCACAAATTGCACATTTTAGCCACAAGGTGTCAGTGTATGTAAGTAAAAGCAGGACCAAAAAACAGACTGTACTTAACTCAGAAAAGCCTGATGCAAAATAAAACGTCCAAATGACAGTTAATACTCAGATACAATGAATGGTTTAATAACCAATTCAACCGTGGACATATGATCAATACTTAAACCTGATCATGTCTTCCTACACTCTCAGAAATATCTTACAAGATAATCAAACCAAATCTGTGTCGCTACGGCGGAAGCACCGAAGGAACATTTTTATTTACTTAGCATTTGCGGATCATTCCTTTGATCACATCTTACTACTTTTTGTGCACCATCTTAGCAGTACGGTGAACAATTCAAGTTCCGTACTTTCGTTTGCGCCAGCGTAATTAAAAAGGAATGTCTAAAGATATTAATACAAATTGGAAGGAGTGCGTTTTTATTTTAAGGTGAAGATTATTCCGTTTAACATATGAGAGAGAGAGAAGAGAGAGAGATCAAACAAAATGTGCGTTAGGGAAAAGTGTTCTGTACCTTTTAATCGTATGTCATCTTATGTTTTATGTTTTGCCTGGAAATGTGAATATAGTAGCTACATGGGCCTAAAGGACAGCTGACGTATCATTAAATCTTTATTCCCAAAGCTAATTCCAGGCATACGGAGGGCAGCGCCGAATAATAAAACATGCTGATATCCACGAGGAAAAGTACAGTTTGGTTTCTTTATTGCATTTCTATTTCGCATACTGCGGGAAACCATATGAAACATTTCGAGTTCAAGAGCGGAACAGTGCCGCATAGAAGGCCCCGTGTGTGTGTGTGTGTGTGTGTGTGTGTGTGTGCGTGAATAAAAGCAAGGCTGTGCGCTCTTTTATTACTGTTTATATCCTCATGCCAGAGATAATCAGCGGCCGGATTAGCGCTCACTGCCACCCATTCAGCAGGTTGTCTAACGCGAACGAGGCCGAGCGGTGCCTTTTCCTTCGCCAGCCACATCGGAGCCGTGGCGCTACAGCCGACTACAGAGAGAGAGAGAGAGAGAGAGAGAGAGAGAGAGTAGATGAGCTAATCACTCCACTCAGAGGTGTTGGGAGAAGAGAGGGAAAGAAATGGAGAGGAGCGCAGACCACCCACCCGGAGGATTCAGGATTTCAGGAGGCCCAGACGCACAGCTCCATTCTATGACCCTCTTTGCTGCCTCGAGCTCCAAGCTGGACCCTTCGCAATTGAGCCCCCACCCCAACACTCCCCCTCCCTCCCTCCCTCCCTCCCTTCCTCTCCTTCCATCCCACCCACCTTCCCAACTCCCTCAAGCAGCTAACTGGGAGAATGGAAGAGGAATGGGATGGGATGGGTTGGGTTGGGGTGGGTGGGTGGTAAACAACCTACCCTCTTCTGCGTCTCTCTCTCTCTCTCTCTCTCTCTCACTCCCCTTCATAGTACAATGAGAGGGAATGCAGTCAGGACTTAGAGCACTTTTCGAGAGGCCAAACGCTGTAAAGGCTGAATGCAACATCTGTGACGGCACACAGGCCAAAGGGGGAAAACTCTATTCTGTTGTGAACCGCATCGTCAACCTGTGTTTCTGGATGTTTCTCTCTCTCTCTCTCTCTCTCTCTCTCTCTTTTGTTGATCTCTCCTTCTAAATCGCTTTCTTCCTTTTTTCAAATGCCTTGGCCTGCAAAACCATACAGTACGAACAGCATTACAAGACTGAGATGTGATTTTTATGCCTTTTCATTGTTCTGAAGGGTAGCGGGAGGGCAGATTTCTGCATATGCTTCCCACACCCTTATAAACTTGCACATATTAAAAGGGTGAAGAAATTTTTTTAATTTTTTTTTTTTTTATAGTTTTCATGAAACTGGAAATATGAAGTAAACATTTCTTGGAGAGAGAGAGAGAGAGAGAGAGAGAGAGAGAATGCCCTGACGAACAAAGACAGCATAATGATAGGACGTGTGAAGTTCGAGGCCTTTTTTTTTTTTTTTTTTCATTTTGCGCTTCCACGCCACAAATGTCTGTTTCAAATATCTTGATTGCATCTGTTTCCCTTCAAAAAACGTCAACGAGGCCTCTTTTTATGCGTGCATATTTGCTTATTATTATGACGAATACTTTTAAAATCGATGTTCTGGCACCACAGAAGCATTAAACGCAAAATGCCTCGGCCCGTTATAGCTCTTACTTTGATAAGCATCGGCAATTCGTCACGAAGCAGGAAGTCCTCTGAGAAGGACTTTACATCTTGCACATCGTTTTTCGACCATTTCAGCGTCACCTGTAACTCGTACCCCAGCCTCGACAGGGCGCAATCTGAGCTGAACGCCAGAAGGGATTGATTAGTTTCCTCTAACAGCATGCTCCATGTGTGCGTTCCTTAAATATGCCTCTGAATTCGTACGTTTAGTCTTAGCTCGGCGTATAAATCCAAGTCCAACCAGTCAAGAACTGAGAGGCTGAATCACGAAATACATGCATTATCACATTTATTTGCAAGTCCTGTAGCACTGTCTGCAAAACTAACTCGCAACCATGTGGCTGGAGTTCCTCTGTAGCACTGTTAATTAATTAAGGCTTTAATGTGTTAAATTAGCACATCAGGCTCAGAATTAAAACCAGAATCGTAAGCACAATCACGAACCGATTGGAACATCGCAACAGAAGCGTCCGCTTCGCGGGTTTGAACCGTGCATGTTCCTGAACTGACATGCATTCTGGTACGTTTCGCACAAACGAATGTGAGAACATTACGTTGACAGTAAGTTGACATCTTACATTTAACCGGATGGTGGTGATTTGCTTTAGCTTTTTCCGCCCGTACAAAAGATTTGCCGATGCACGCTCTGATCAGGGTGTAAGAAGGCAACAGTGTCATGTACAGGTCTACCATCTGAAAGCAAGGCAATTTAATTGAGCTTCTCTTGCCATTCCCATATGCACACAATGAAATGAAGTCTTGTTGATGATCATTGCATCGATACTGCAGTGTGGTGCCGAAACCCCCAACACGCAACAGTGCGTTAAAGGGATGGTTCGGATTATATACTTATTGATTGATTGATTGATTGACTGCATATTTTGCATTTCAAGAGCAAAATGTACGGTAATTTAGCAGCACCAGTCCACTTACAGTGTGCCTATGCTTTTAAAAGCTAAGAGGACGAAACCTGAGATGCGCTTAGGAAGCCCATGCAAACAAACACAGGGAGCGCATACTGTACAAACATAGAAAGAGCATGAAACAGCGATTCCAGGATGGTTCAGGATGGAGCATATACAGTAATTCCCAATCCATCAAAATGAAACACATGTTTAATTATGTTTAATAATGAGAATTAACCATGTTTGATAGTGAGAGTTCAAGTCTCTCTTAAAATCAAAATGAAAGTTTCGGTGATTTTATAAATGTCCCTTCTCTGCTCACCGAAGATGAGGTTTGTCGCCTGGAACGCGAGTACAATGTAATGCAGGTAATCGGAGCCAAATTCCACAACCGTCGCTCCGTGCGAAAATGCTCTCCGGAGTTCAGCTGTAACTCGTATCAAGCTTCTGCAGTCACGCTGAGCTCAATTAAGTTGCTATCTTTCAAAGTTACAGTATATTTAGTACAAATTTTTACTTTTTTTTTATTTTTTTATTTCCCCGGTTAGTTATGTACTGTAGCTACCTCTGGCGATAGAGAAGAATTAAATCTCAGTCTCAGTCTCAGTATATATACTCAACCCTGAACTCAGGTTCCTGTCCATCCTGTCCATGTTTCACATGTTCTCTCTTTGTTCAGGTGGGTTTCCTTCATCTTTTAAAACTATGGAATTAAGTGCACTGGTGATGCTAAATTGCCTTATTCTTCTTGAAATACAAAATATGCAATACTTAAGTTAACTCCGAACAAGCGACGATTGAATTTGCACCAGTGTTAAAAACGTTTAGCCGAAAAGCCATGCGGTCGACACGTGTGAACGATCACATGATCCATCTGTGAATTTGTGCATGTTTAGTAGCCAGGCTCTTCGGATTCTCAGTTTCTGACACATGCACAGTAGACACACAGAGCACGTGCTTTTATTTACACGCGGTTGATTACTTCATGTCCCATTTGTTTTGTCTGGTGATTTTCCGCACAATTCATTTGGTTCCACGTGATTCGTTGACTTTCATATTCATTTTTGAAACAGAAATTTGTGTAACTGTGTATCATTTGCATATGATTTGTATAATCATTTTACATATGATTTATTTATTACATGCGAATTGCAACGCATCACCATTTAAATGCATGATTCATTTATTGTCGTTTAGTTTGTCTAGTTTAGTCCGATTCATTTGTTCCCGTATTTTGTTTTACACTGAATTCATGTGCATACGTGATGTGAACATTTGTATCCATGATTCTTTGATTTTCAAATGAGCTTTTTATTTATTTATTTATTTTTTACAAGATGTATTTATTTTTATATTTTATTGTTTCATTTTTTTTTTTTTTTTTACACATTAAACCTTCACAAGGTTCATTTACGATCAGGATTTACGGTGACTTCCTAATATTTTTTTTCTTTTTTTTTCTTTTTACACATGGATTTTTCACCCATTACGCAGTTTTGTTTGTAATTTAATAAATTTGTAAATTTGTAATTTGTAAAAAATTTCAACTATCATACTGTACGGGCCTCCGAGTGGCGCAGTGGTTAAGGCGCTCGCCCTATCATCCGGAGATCGCTAGTTCGATTCCCGCGTGGTGCTGTAACCTCTCGCAGCCGGAGGTCTAGAGAGAGCTGATTGGCCGAGCTCTCTCAGAGGGGAGGGATGAGAGGTACATAGTGCTCCCACATTAATCACGGCTCTACAGCCAGTCAGGGGCGTCTGTGAGCTCGCGCAGCGGAGGGAGCGGATAGCGCCGTCCTCCGAGTGTGTTACTCCGCCCCCAACGGTGCGCGAGCGAGCAGTTCGAAAAGATGCGGTCGGCTGGCGTCACGTGGGTCGGAGGAAACACGTGATAGTCTTCGGCCCTCCCACTCCCTGAGTAGCCTTAATGTGGAGCCCCCTAGTGACGGGGAGGAATTGGACACGACTAAATTAGGGAGAAAATCAGGGAAAAAAAGTTTAAAAAAAAAAACTATCATACTGTACACACAGTCTTTCAGGCGTATGCACGTTCCTTCTCGTTCGTTACAGGAACACACACACAAGTATTACATGTGACCCATATGTGATTTTTAGCCACCAGTACACAGAGTCAGCTAGGGAGAGGAGCTATTGAACAGCCACTTCAGGCACAAGCCGAGCATGGTAATCACTGGGGTTTGAACTTACAAGGCTTCAGATGTCAAAAGGTCAAGCACTGCGAGCATTCAGCCCTCTGGCCAGCAGCCTCCCTATTCTTTCTCTCCCTTCCTCCTTACACGTCTCCTCCCCTCCTCGCCCAGGCTGTGTTTGACAGTCTCTTACCAGCGCCTGGTATAAATCATCATTCCTGCTGTTTCATATATATCCAGCGCTTGAGAGTTTACTCCTCAAGCGATGTAGTGTGTGTGAGAGAGAGAGAGAGAGAGAACGAGACAGAGAGAGCTTCTTCATTAGCAGGTCAGTTATTTGGGGAATCATAAATCTGCCTCTGGGTACTCTGTGTTTTTCTTGCAAATGATGCATCTCGGTTAAAGAACGGAAAGCCCGTCGCTGAAAGCTGACCAAAGATCAAGCAATTCACAACTCTCTCCCAGAGAGAAAGCCCAAAGTGGTTCACTGCACCATTTAACACGTTAGTAAGTACAGTAGACGGGGGGCTTTGAAAAATGACACAAAACATGAGCAGCATCAAAACAACCGACACTATCCAATTAGCTGATGAAAGAAATAATAAATGATGTACAGTACAGCACCTAACATGTAGAATTAAACAGTTCCCGCTCCTGAGAAAGAGAAAGCGCTAGGGTTACACTGGCATTGCTGTATGGAAAATCCAGCGGATCGTTATGTCACACACATTAAGCATCAGGCTGTGCTTTAAATTCAGCTTTGCTCCTGTTACTTCTTAAGCTGTCCCGCTCCCCTCGGAGATAATACCTTCGTGATCTATCTCTAACTCCGTGGGTGAGCCTGGCCTCTCGGACCACCATGGTGTAGTTTGTAATTTGTATGGATGAAAGTTAAGAGGAATGAGGCCCACGGCTGGCTGCCAAGCGCTGACGGCCCGTGGCTGCGTGCGCCCGCTCGATCGATGGTGTCGGACGCCGCGAGAGCCCTGTGCCGCATGGCATATACTGTACATATTGCCTCCCACTTTTTACGTCATTGCCCAGAGATTAAGGATGTGAACACGGAGGCGATCGGACTGCTGTCATCACAGGATGAGACAAAACATCGGTGGACCAGGGCAAAGTAGTGTAGCGGCCGATGCCGAGAAAGCATCGGGGCAAAAAAGTACGCTGGACGCACTGTACAACCATACTTCTCACCGCGCCAAACACTGTCGCGCTCTAGTGCTGGAATGTGTGTGAAAAAGTGATTTTAGTGTCGCGTGTTCTTTCTGGACGTGCACTGGAAGACTAGCTTCAAACAAGCAACTATTTTTCAGGGTTAGCACTGTGGCCTCGCGCCTCCGAGGTCAAGGGTTCGAGTCCCACACTCGATGCATGTTCCCCATGCTCTTGATGTGTTTCCTCCAGGCACTCCAGTTTCCTCCCGCAGTCCAACGACATGCAGACTTAGTCTAATTAGAATTTCCAAATTGCCCATTGTTTGATGTGTGTTCTCGTGCCCTGCGATGGATTGGCACCCAACCGCCCCACCGTTTGCTGGGATAGGCTCTCAGCTAGAGAATGAATGATGTTGAATTGGAGTCGGAGGTCAACTGTTATGTTCTACCGCATAATTAGTTATAGACCCAAGTTGCACAAAAAGAGTCTAAATATTACAAGTAAATGTCTCACGGTATTACTTTGCTGCTATTAAATCTTGATCGGTACTTACATGCAAGATGGTATAGTGTATTTAGCTTTATTTTTACACTGCACATTGTTCTATGCATGCCAAGATTTAAAGTCTAAAACTAGTTAAACCTAGCGAAACATGCGGGAAATCGCTTGGAGCGAGATCAGGACTGTACGAGGCATGTGGCAATAACTCCCAGTCGAGTTCCTGTAACATCTATTGATTTTCAAGGATCGTGCGTTCCACTCGCTGAAAGTCCCAGTTTGACTTGAACACCCCTCATATTCTTCCTATAATACCACTGCACACTATGTTTATCCCTAACTTGTAGATGTCTTTTCAACAAATCACTGTAAATCACGTAATGTCTTGGGAATATTATTTAAGCTGTGTGAGAAATCGCTTTTTGTTGGTTGGTGATGTTAAAACTAACTGCTGATCTTCGCGGCTACCAAAAAGATCATCGGAAGAGGACGACTCCATGGGTCGACTCTGTAGGGGGGGAAAATGGAGTGAAAGCGGCAAACAAGCAAACAAACAAGCAACCTGACTTACTGCCGGTTTAGTGTGTAGCGTGTTCTCCTTGAGTACATGAGAACGTTCTCGGAGTTTTCTGGTTTTCTCCCACCAACCAAAACCGGTCAAACTAGTATGTACAGTAGATTGGTGATTCTAAAATTGCCCGAGTTTGCTCACTCATTTCTTTCAATTCCGCGGGACTTGGGGCACTAGGTATGGTATATCCTGGATGATGTATGTCAGTCTATCTCAGAGCCACAAGCACACACACTCAGTCATACACTCGCACACACTACCTGCAATTTGGAAACACCAGTTAGCCTAATCGGCATGTCTTTGGACTGTGGGAGGAAACCGGAGTACCTGTATGAAACCCGCCCACTACAACCTTAACCAGGATGAAGCAGATGTTGAGCATTAATCATGATTAAGCATCATGTGCCATTTTTGAAAGCTTTAAGGATGCTGCAACATTGTCCTCGGCCGCTGGACCATTAGTGGTTCTTCCGATTTTGCAAACATCCATCCGCGACAGGAGCTGCTTTAAATCTGCTCCAGCGCCTTTAACACCAAGTACATGGATGGAAGTGTGCAAACATTCTGCCCTTTGACTGTACTCAAGCTTGTGATTCTAAGTCGTATTCAGTTACACACATGGCACACCAGATAGCTCTGCTTGACTGCTATGTCCAATTGGGGTCAGTAGGCCATATAGCTCCAATGACTGATTTGAGTTTTGTTTCACACACACACACACACACACACACACACACACACACACACACACACACACACACACACACACACCACTACCACCAGCAGCAGCTATGTTTCTTGACTGGCCTTTCCCCTAATTGTCATTTTGAATACTGATACTTTAAAAAAGAAAGGGTCTGGTTATGGGATCAGTGTGTGTGGGGGAAAGGGGACTGGTGGTGTGTATTACTGTAATGCATTAGCCCTGAAGGCTAAGACCTCCACGAAGAGTTTATCTGAGTTTAAGAAAAAGGCCAACGTCTTTCCTGAGTATGGATTTGAAAGAATTTAAATTTAACCCTGAAATGCTATGATTGCTAAAACTGGATAAAGATGAGTATAAAAAAAAAAAAAAACAGTAGAAACTCATGTACATTTGGACGTTTGGCAAAATCAGGTGCAGGTTGCTGTGTCTAAATTCTAGGGAGGGGGGGAGACAGAAATAATGAAAAATTATTATTATTATTATTTTATAACTGGAACTTAACAATAACAATAACAATTTATTTATTAAATATATAGTTTTTTTTATTTTTCTTGAAAGAAAGGATGATGGGACAAAGAGGCAACTATTAGGATGTTTAAATGACCTAGGAAAGGTTAAAGGAAGTAAAACTTTAGCTCAGGTGATGAGAAATAGTCTGACATGATGCTAAAAATCTAAGTGAGAATTGTAAATCCACAGTATCCTTGTTTGCAAAATTTTCCCAAGTAAATCAGGTTACAAGTAAACATGGTGTTTCTCCGAGCGGTGATATATTTCAATGTAACGTCTTTATTTTTAGTTGAACATGACAAGAACGTTTAAGGTACCTGTACATGCAAACGTATAACGCATTTCACTGCAATATTGTGCAAAAGTCTTGTATTGCTTCATGCTTAATTAAATTGAATTGAATTTATTTAGATAACATTTAGCACATGGGAACAAATGTTTTACTGTAAAAGGCTGCGAAATGCCTAAAGATTTATTTTAATTTAAAAATAGTTTATTCCCGTAACATCCTCAGCAGCGACCTCATTTCCCCTCTCGTCTGTTCCGACAGCTCAGCATTCAGCATCAGCATACTAATGAGTATACTAATCACCGGCCTGAACATCTGTCAACATCTGCAATTGTTTCTCACTGGTTCATGCCTTAAGTTGGATGCTTGTTTATGCTTAAATTATTCATTAGTCCCTGTGTGGCTTAACAAACAAAATAAGCTCCCCTGAACCTGCTCAGGTACAGAGACTCGGCTCAGGATAAGAGACTGAAACTTGCCAAAAATGTCCTTCAAGAGACCTGCAGAATTATTTCTCACGGCAACAGCAAAAATACAAGAATGTATCTTTGGAACCAAAGTATGGGAGGAGGGTCAAGACTTTTGCACAGTACAGGTATGTCTTTAAAACTTGTTCAAATCTGTTCAGTTTGACAGCAAAAGAGAAGGAAAGAAGGGTACTGCCAGTTTTTATTTATTTATTTATTTATTTATTTATTTTTTCAGATAACTCCAGAAGTATTACAAAGTTATAGACAATATTCAGTGGTTTGTGGCGGTGTAGATCTAAGCATTGTGGCTTTACACCTCCAGGGCCGAGGCTTTGATTCCCAGGCTTGTGTGCCGTGCACTGTTAAACACATCGAAGGTTACACCCAACATGATGTGTTTGTTTGCATCACATCGAAGTCACATAATGTCCTATTTCACAAAACGTATTAGGGACGTTAAACGAGGTAAACATGTAGTTTTTGTTATTGTTGTTGTTATTGTTGATTTTAACATTCTCCTAAAATTCATAGAATGCATTTACTTCACTCACACTGATCATTGTTTTGCCCGGCTGGTAATAATAAGGGATAAGGAATGCAATTAGTTTTCCCAGACGCATCAGGTTTTGCTATGTAACACGGTCGGTCCATGTCATGAGTTGCCTAATACTGTATGTGGAAGCTCGAAGCTTCCTAAAGAAGGTTATATTGTGCTTAACAAATTAAAAGTTTTGTTATAGTCACTTTTTTCTGTCAATAGTTTTTCCTTAGGTAAAGGAGCAGAGGTGGTATGTTTGGATGCTATCTTCCCCCACGCTCATGAGCTCATTCAGGTTTGTTGACAGTGGAGTGACTGGTTTCTTTACTTCCCAGGGAGCCCTTATGTCTGTGTTTCCTTTTGGCTCTCCCTTTTAGTTATTTTGTCATAGTTAGTCCTGCCGGAGTCCCTGCTTGCACTCCACACAAAATACACATGGTCTCTCTCTCTCTCTCTCTCTCTCTCTCTGCCGAGCGACACATGGCACTCCTACAGTAAGTGTTGGCTTTTTCATCACACGAAGACCACTACCTGCTGCTGAGGATGGCGTCATACAGGCTTCTTAAAGATTCATGCGATAACTGGGGATGATTTCACTTAATGACCACAAAGACGGCTTGGATTGCAATGCTACCAACAGTTTCACTATGATGGCTTAAGACGGCAAACGGTTCAAACCCGTTAAGGACTGAAATCGCCATGAATAGTTTTGATCCAAATCCCAATCAATGAACAGTTGGAATCTCAACAGAGTGGCCTTTATATCACATTTCCTGTTCCATAACTGCACTATTGACATTACGGCACATAATTATAAAAAGGGAGTTATTTATAGTCGTGCTACTATCTAGCATCATGGGAATGAGGATGGGTTCCCTCCTGAGGCTGGTTCCTCTTAAGGTTTCTTCTTCATGTTGTGTCAGGTATATATATATACTGTATATATTATTTACATCCAGAATTTCTGTTTCTGTAATAAAGAATGTCCATTGTGAAAATATCTATACAAAAGAAACTGAATTTAATTTAACCTTGAAGTGGCAGAAAAAAGGAAGTAAGGAAGTTGACCTACGACGATGCAAATTCAAATGGCTACTATATAATTCTACATTGTACTGTAACTTCACCTGTTACAAACAATCCCAACACTGGAGCAACATAGGAACATTACTGTTTATTTACCCTCTTTTGGTATTCTTGTGAAATTGAATGTAAATTCTTTCATCTCAAAACAGGGCAAATTATAAAATTGTGTTCACCATGAACTATTTATATTGCTGGAATTCATTTCGCAGTTACAGGAAACGTGATAAAAGCATGATCTTTGGTAATCGCACATACAGCACACAGGTTAGGTCTAAGAATTTTTTTTCTTCTTTTTTTTTTTTTTTTTCAAAAGTTGAAAAGAGTATTCATTCATTAGAGATGAATGAATCAGGATTTGTTGCTCAGTCTGGGGGGGGGGCGCGCACCTGCGCAGAGCGAGAAGATGAAAACATAGACCACAGGAGGTATGCACATGTTTTGCTCTTTTGGCATGAGGTAGGTCTTGGATTTGAACGATAGCTCGGTGCATATGGCACTAATAGTGCAACTGACATCATTTCCAGTATATGTGTGGCCCAAAAATGGGAAGCGGCGCTGCGCTGGTCAAGCTGCTCCTTACTTTGCGTTGCAACATCAAGGCGGTGAGGCAGCTTGTCAACAAATGTGCTCTCCACATTTTGGATGCCTGAACACTACCGTACGGGCACGATTAGGTGATTGATTTCATTTGTCTTGACCGTACAGAGCCCAGCGGAGTCTGCGTTCATCCTGTGCTTTCTTTCAGACATTTGTGTCTGATTTTCCATTGGTTTGGAAGCACAAATGTACCCTTCAGAATTTATTTATAATTCCTCAGAGACGATGGTTAGTGGCTGTGTTTGTGTAATGTGCAAGTAGAGCTGGTGGTTAAACCATGTATGTGATGCATGGCCTGTGTGTGTGTGTGTGTGTGTGTGTGTGTGTGTGTGTGTGTGTTTTATGATTACTTCCACTAATGAGCGATTTACCATCATCAACGTAGGCCTTCAGTGCTAATTAGTGACCCCCACTCATTTCTAGGAAAGCTTGGTTGTGTTCTCTCTTCTTGTTCGACGCACCGAACCACCCAGCTTGAGCTCATAAATTATCGGCAGGAGATCAAGAAAGCTGCCATCAGTTACTCGTCCTGAAGCGTCCCCAGTCCGGCCTTTTCCAAGTACCCCTGGTTTGAGAATGGAACATGATATCTCTTCTCAAGCGCTAGAATTTCAGATATATATATAACAACATATATATATATATATATTTTTTTTTTTTTGAGTTAGAATTAAATCAATTAATTTCACGGTTGCCCGTTTAGCCGGAAAATGAGATGCTACATCATATACAGTAAAGCAATGAACATGGAATTCCCAGCATTTGTGTACAGCATTCCTGGTCCTGCTAAACACTTCGGGGATGTATGTGTGTATATGTGTGTGTGTGTTGGGGGTGGGTGGGTGTTCATGTCGCAGCTGCATCACTGTTCCTTAGAACACTTTGATCTCTCTGATAAGTGCCATACCTAATCAGGTTAAAGTAGCACACAGAGCGGAGGAAGGAAATTCCACTCATAATGGTAACATATCAGCCCCGGTCCTATGTGTCGCATTCCTCCAGCTAATTAGGAGTAAATACCTGACCTGAGGAGCATCTGTATTAGCCCCTGCCCGTGTGGTCCATCTGCTCCTTTTTTCTGCCTATGCTAATTTAGAACACAGATGACACAAAACACAAACGTCTCTCTCTCTCTCTCTCGCTCTCGCTCTCTCTCTCTCTCTCGCTCTTTGATTTTCATTTCATCAAATACACCAGCCACGATCTCACGTTTTATTCTCACGTTTCTCCTTTCGCTTTTTCCAACACGTCAGGCCTGATCACTACATCCGGGCTGTTGCTAATTCCGTGGCTCTAATTATCTCCTCTGAGCGACCTGTGTTGCCGTGATCGCAGCTTCAGCATGTGACTCTCTATACTACTTTTTTTTTTTTTTTTCCTCTCGCACCCTCTTACCATGCCTTTTTTAGACTCACTGACACAGAACCGAAGACACCGCCGCCGTCACCACGACCCTTGCTTAGGGCTCATATTTTGCCGAAATATGAACCGCCGCCATTCTCACCACTTCCCTCCCTACACACGGTGGCATAAGAGTATGATCCATTTCTGCCTTCTTTTTTTTTTTTTTTTGCAACATAATGTGTGTTCCATTTTATCGGATCAATATTTCACTCGCTTTGTTCTTCAAACAAGAGCAGATGATCGCCGAGTGCCACCCAGAGGGCCGGTGCTTATAGAGGCCTGCTACGAATGACAAGAAATTGGTTTTTAATGGGTTATAATTACAGTATCATTCCGTAGAGGAAGTGTCATTATACCTTCTTTTCCTTGTAATCTCTCTGTGTGGTTAAGGTTGTCAATGATCCATTACCAAAAGAGGACATTCCAGTAAAGGTTTCCAGTTTCAGAGCACTTCCTTAAGTATGCTGTCAGGACATGGAGGGTGGCTGCTTATGGCTGCATGCTTTCACGGGCTCACACAGAGCATGCTGATGTCCGATTGCCTTTAGATACATTAAATTGCGAAATTTTATATCGCCATGTTTTTTTTCCCCACATGTGAGTCCGCAGCAGGCGCAATAGACAGTAAAAAGACTGTCCAGTCAACGTACCGTAATTCTGCTAACAGCAGCGTAACCGGTCCGAGCTTAGTCATCTGACGCAAGCAAGCGGCCACAGTACGTGCCACACACAGACAGAGGAAGTGGTATGTCTCGATGCACTTGCCGCGGTTTTAGCGTTGTGACAGAGAGCCCAATGCATTGAGTACAGCTAATGATTTTGAACTGGTGAGCGCGAGTGTATATCAGCCTCCTTTCCCTGGTCCAGCTGGACACTGGTCAAGAGCAACTCTATTTGAGGCTTGGCAGCCGGCTCAAAGGGTGCAATTGTGAGGAGCAGCAGGAGTGGATGGGAGGAAGGCTGAGGCAAGCTCGAGTCACCGCAAAATGATTTGTGAGCCCATGTTTATGAAGCAGCCATCAGTTTCAAGGCAATCCTGAAAAACTCTGAGCAACTTCCAAATGCAGTCCTGAAGGACTTTTCAGCCAGACCGTGATCCTGACCAAAGACACCTGAGAAATTCTTCTAGCTTTGGTGTATCACAGTTTTAGGGTTTCTACTGTAGCTCAATCCTGAGCACAGCTTACACTCTCTTGCTCTGTGGATTTTCATGCATTTGTGCGTGCGCGTGTCCAGATGGGTTTCCTACTCGCTTTCTGTGTTTCCCCCAAACTCTATAAAAAAAACATGCCAGTGAATTGCTGACTCTAAGGCCTCGTTCAGACTGTAAGCCCAAATCTGCAACAGTGGTAACGACACCCAAGGCTTGCGCGAAACACGTTATTTCCTCATACTGGATATCGCCCGGTTTCTGTACATTCCCTCTAGTTCTGTACATTTCTGTTCTAGCACGAGATGGGCTGAGACGGAACCTAAAAAAAAAAAAACGTTAAACAACTGGTGCAAAAACATAATCGTTTACATTTATTTTTTCCAGGGGGAAAATCCTCCAACATTAAAGATCCTTCGCCTTTAGTAACTGATTCGTCCCATTGTGCAACAATAACTTTAACCAAATGTTTCTAGCAACTGGTGATGAATCCTGCACAACAGTTTGGAAATATTTTGGCCCAGTCCTTCTTTTTCTGTTTAGATGAGTATGCTGATGCATTCTCTGTATGTCAAGTGTTTTTTTTATTTTTATTTTTTTTTATATATATATATATATATATTATAAAAGAAAAGCATTTTTTTTTTGGCAGTAATTGTGCTTTCTCTGATGAATGACGAAGGTGTTTTGTAAATGTGCCGTGAGACATGGGCGAAGGTGGCGGTTTCTTAGCTACTGGTTTGCCGATCTTGCCAGTCTAAACATATTCAATATGTTTTCAAATTTTCCACTAAATATTTTATTACACATTACTGTATATATTCAGCAATAAAAAAATAAATAAATAAATAAAAGTCGAATTTCAGGAATATTTACATTAACTGTCTTAGTACTTGGCAGGATGCACTCAAGCTGTAAGATGCCATAATAATAACACCATAATTTGGGGAAAACCTGGCGATCCATATTGAATCAAAAACGCACCAGCTGAACGCAGGCTCCAGTGAAATTGAAACTCCTTCATCGACCTGGAGCCTATCTCAGGGAACACTGGACACAAAGTGGGGCACAAAAGCTCACACCCGGTCATATACTACTGGCCGAAACCTCATGTCTTTGGACCGTGGTAAGAAACCAGAGTACCCATAGGAAAAATCACGAAGCACAGGGAGAACATGCAAACTCCACGTACTGCACAGCACCTGGAGATGAGATTCAAACCCCAGCAGAAGTGTTAACCACAAAGCCACCATTCCACCGCATACCAATATCAATACCACGACTTTGCTTAAATATACATTTCTCAGAAAAGGTGCAGAATTGAATAGTGAGGATGCTGTTTCAAACCTTGTTCATATCAAAAAAAAATTCTACTTTAAGCTCTGAAAAAAAAAATAATCGATTGGAACACCATGGTCAACATGCCCTCAGACTTTTATAATTGTTTTTGCAATCTCTGCATTGCTTCTAAGGTATTTCTGTGGGTATTAATATGAATAGACGTATAAAGAGGTCTCATGTCATATCTATCTTGATCTGTTTACGTGGGCTCGAATTCAGGCTCCTGTCTACATTAATGATCTACTGCAGCCGTACACCACAAGCAGAATCTCAGGTCCTCTAATCAGGGTTTGCCTGTTGTCCCTCACTTAAGACAAAAGGAGACTATGCTTTTGAAGTTGTAGCCCCTCAGCCCTGGAACTCTCTCCCATTGAACTTCAGAGATCAGTGGATACCGTGGATGCCTTTAAAAAGCAGATTAAGAACCATTTGTTTAAACTGTTTTTTTTTTTTTGTTTTGTTTTGTTTTTTGCGTCATCTCTAGTTTATTTCATATTTAGTTTATAGTATATTTCTAGTTTTAGTTTATATTACTCAGTTACATACTTTATTTTCTTACTTACTGACTTGACTGAATAAATTACTTATTTACTTACTTACCTTATTTTACTTTGCATAATTTAGCAGCACGGTGGCTTAGTGGTCAGCACTGTCGCCTTGCACCTCCATGTCCTGGGTTCAATTCCTGTGACAGGTCTGTGTGCATGAAGTTTGCATGTTCTCCCTGTGCTTGGTGGGTTCACAGTCCAAAGTCATGCAGATTAGGCTACTTGGTGTTCCCAAAATTACTCCTGGTGTGTTAATGTGTTTGCGTGTTGACTGGAGGTGGGAATAAATTGGCTTCCAGTGGTCACCATGGTTCCTAGTTGAACTACAGAGGGTCCTAGATGGATGGACGGATTGTCAGGGTTGTGTGAGGAAATGTTGAATTTTCAATAAGACAGTTCATGAGGCATGAAAATGAAAGCCTGACTATTCCGTGTGTACATTTTACACATCTCTACATGTAGCTTAAAATAATCCTATTATTGATTAGTGGATGGTTCCTTAATTATTTCAAAAATATGCTAGTGTAAATGATTTATCAAGCCACCAGATTTTATTCATCGGAGCAAAAAATCAGGCGTGGAAGTAGAGTCTGTGCAGCATCTGAATCCGTGCTGTCAAAGTTTAAACTCAGATGACGTGATATTGTTCGTGAAAAAAAAGATTGAGAGGTTTTGAGGAGGTCCTCCGGCCGGCTCTTGCCTGAACGCTGCCAGCCTGTGTTTACTCTCGGATGGTAGTTAACTGATCAGAAAAAAACATATTTATTCCCTTTTGGTAACCCGAAACACATTTCTATGCTTTGAAGTGTTTCGCAACTCAAACAGGTCCCAAATGACATGGGAGGCATGAAAATGCTGGGAAAAGACTTCATAATCTATTTTGATTTAAGGTTTAGTACTTTACAGGGGAATATGAAACATTATGCTCATTATGAAAGAAGTTCATTTTGGAAAAGAAAAATTTTGGTTCATTTTGGTAAGACATTACATTATGCTTTCCGTAACTGATGTAATTTACCACTGAATTCTCCTGTTCCTGGTTAATAGGCAGAATTGTGAACTTTGGTTAAAGAAACAGTCAATAATAAATCAATCAATATTTGAATCAATCAATAAATCAATATTTAGACCTTGAGACCAGAGTTTAGGACTCCAATTAGGATGCTAATCTCTATAATATATAATCTTATATATATATATATATATATATATATATATATATATATATATATATATATATATATATATATATCATTTTAATTATTTTGGGGTTGGACAATGAAACTGAAACACCTGGCTTTGGACCACAATAATTCATTAGTATGGTGTACGGCCTCCTTTTCTGGCCAATACAGCACCAATTCGTCTTGGGAATGACAGATACAAGTCCTGCACGGTGGCCAGAGGGATTTCGAGCCATTCTTCTTGCAGAATAGTGGCAAGGGTCTACTGTACATGATGTTAGTGGAGGAAAACGTTTCCTGATTCACTCTTCCAAAACACACCAAAGTGCCATAATAATATTTACTAATAATAATATCTGGTGACTGTGCAGGCCATGGGAGATGTCCATGGGAGATGATGTTGCAGCCCAAATCATGACTGATCCACCCTTTGCTTCACTCTGAGGATGTAACAGTCTGGGTGGTACAGTCGCTTCTTTGGGGCGTCTCCACGCTGTAACTCTCCCAGAAGTGGGAAAGACAGTGAAGGTGGACTCATCAGAGAACAATACATGTTTCACCTTGTCCACAGCCCAAGATTTTTGCTGCTGGCACGATTGAAACCGACGCTTGGCATCGGCACGAGTGACCACAGGTTTGTCTATAGCAGCCCGGCCATTTACATCGACCCTGTGGAGCTCCAGACGAACAGTTTTGGTGGAAACAGGAGAGCTGAGGTGCACATTTAATTTCTGCAGTGAGTTGGGCACCCGGACATCCTTTTCAGACAGCTTCTCCTCTTGTGTCCACAGTTACTGTTGGACGTGGTTCGTCCTTCTTGGTGGTATGCTGACATCACCCTGGATACGGTGGGTCTTGATACATCACAAAAAGACTTGCTGTCTTGGTCACAGATGTGCCAGTAAGACGCACACCAACAATTTGTCCTCTTCTGAACCCTTATATGTCACCCATAATGTTAATATTGCAATATTATTGCATACCCATTGCAATATTTTAAGCAAAACTGTGCTATTACTCTGCTAATTAAACCTTCACACTCTGCTCGTACTGGTGGAATGTGCAGTCAGTGAAGATCGGCCACCAGGCTGGACAGATTTAGCCATGAAACCTCCAACACTAAATTAACTGTGTTTCAGCTGTATTGTCCAACCCTCTGTACAAATTAATAAATAATAAATAAATAAAAATAAATTAACTATTAACTTATTAATAAATTAACTTCAAGATAGTAAGTGAGTTTATTGTAGTCCAGTGCTGTTGAATTCTAATTGGTTGGTTGGAAGCTGGTGGTGATTTATTTCATTTTATTTATTTGTTTGTTTAATTTCAGTGATTATATAAGGAACTTTAGGAAATTACATTTTAAGTAAAAATAAACCTACAATTTTGTGTAATTTGTTATATGGTGATGTTTTCAATAAAGATATGTTTACTTTGTATGTATGGAAAGAGTCTCCAGTGTCAGCAATGTGTTGCAGTTATAGGCAAAGATTTCATTGTAACATGATAAACAGTTATTATTATTATTATTATTATTATTATAAATGAATAAATAATAAAATAAATAGAAATTAACTATTAAATTATTACTAAATTGACTTCAAGATAGGAAGTGAACACCAGTTTATCTTCATAGCTCTTAATGAAATTTAACTGTAAAGGAATAAACCGTTAGACAGGTAGCACTGTCACCTTGCACCTCCAGGGTCTGGGTTCGATTCCCATCTTTGTGTGCAAGGAATCAAGCACATGTTCTCCTCTGCTTGATGGGCTTCCTCCGGATACTCCGGTTTTCTCCCATAGTCCAAAGACATGCAGGTTAGGCTAATTAGCATTCCCAAATTGCCCATAGACTGTGAATGAGTGTGTGAGTGAGTGTATGTGTGTGATGGATTGGCACCCTGTCCAAGGTTTACCCCGCCTCGTGCCCTTAGTCTCCAGGGCCCCCGCGAGCCTGTATACAGCATAAAACAGTATAGATGATCAATGAGCGAGTGAGTGAGGAATAAAGCATATGGTGTGATTTTTTAATAAATAAATTGCAAACTAAAAATCAAAGCCACCGCGCTGTCTTAACATAAAGCATTACCAAAGTGCATATTATATACACTGGAACACATTCAGCGTTCACATCAGCATCAAACAACACGTGAACAACTTATCATATTGCATTTACTTTTAATAAGCTTTGAATAGGGATTGGCAAGCACAAACAAAGCTTCAGTTTAATCTTTCATCATTTTCAAATTGCTGTTTTCAACTATAGATTGCGAAATCTTCGAATTTCAACTAATTCGACTGATACGGAGCCAAGAAAGTGGGTGGTCACTTGCCTTTTTCTCCCAAGCATAGTGGTTTGAATGCATCATTAAGGATTTACCGTAGACCGAAATAGAAATCAATACACTCTGTAGCTGACCGTGTTCGCTTTTATGTTAAAAAAAAAAAAGTTGGTTTAGACCCCCAACAATCAATAGGCACATAAATTGAATACAACTAAGTGGCTTTACAAATTACAGACTGCCGGCTAACTTTAACGGTAATAGGCGTGCGATTATGTTCTGACCACCCAGTGGACAAAAGCATATGGGGAGAGGGGGTTATTTTCGAAGCGCTGTCATGAGGAGACATGCGGGGAATGAAGCCTGCAGGCGCGTGATCTTCTGACTGCAGATAGCAGATAGCGCAGGTCAAGCGGCCCGGCGGGCAAAAACACACCTCCTCCACCCATCATGCTCATACAGATGTTCATCCAGGACACACACACACACACACACACACACACACACACATACGCACACATCAGTGGTCGGGGTCCAGGTGATCGTTATGGGGTCAAGCCCAAAACAAGAGTCAGAGAATGAGTGTATGATGAAGGGAAAAGTAGGAGTGAGGTGCGGGTGATTCTGGTGAGGTGATCAGTGTTACTGCCAGAAAGTGACGGAAGGATTTTTGGAAAGTGCACGCAAAAATTTCAAACATTTAATGATATACAGTAATTGAGTCAAATATTTTAAGGTACATAAATAGCTGGTAAACAGTTTTTTTATATGCATTATTTTTTATAGTAAATTATATGCATATTTCTTGGTAAAATATATATATATGTATCAAAGGTGCAAAAGAAGGCGATGATATTGCGCTGCATGCATATTCATATTTGCATTTCGAAGAAGCTTTTATGTTTTGTAAATGAATCTGAGCTGAGATAGAATTTGTGTTTAGGAAGAGTGAAATTTTTACCACTAAGCTACCACTTCCTTTAGAGCAGTATAGCAATACCACTTCCCATACAGCAGTGTGCATGTGTACGTGTACGTGTACGTGTGCGTGTGTGTGTGTGTGCGTGTGTGTGTGTGTCCATGCATGCCCTGGGGAAATAAGCAGCCCAGGTGGTCCACCATGACCTACCTGTAAATCTCAGTCCATCAAGCAGTCTCCAAAAACTCTAGGAGGAAACTCTAGACTTCACACCCCTCGCCTGCACCTGACCTCCCTGTCTTTTATTTTTACACCTTTTGTGTTGTTTTATTAGCTACAATTACATCCGGGAAGGCATAGTGGTGCAGCGGGTAGCCATACAGTACCTGCTGACAGCTCCAAGAGTCCTGGTTTAAGCTTGAATACGGTCTGTGTAGAGTCTGACATGTCTTTTTTTAAAAGGTACTGTATATGGTTTCTCCCAAATTCTCAAAAAACATTCGAGTAAGTGGATTGGTAGTGATAGCCTGGTGTTGGACTGACATCCTGTCCAAAGTGAATTCCCACCATACGCCCAGTGTTCCCTTGGTCTATTGTGACCCTGGCTAGGATGGAGAGTGAGTTAGTGAGTGAGCACGTGGGTGTGTGAGTGAATGAGTCAGTGTGTGAGCAAAGTCCATGCAGTTATAAAGTCCATTACCAATTTTTTATAAGACGAACAGAATCGTACAAGTTCTGTACAAACCCCAAGTTCTGTAAAAACATCTATATTTTACTTTTATTTATAATAGTTTGACTATAATGTGCTAAGAAAAAAGAGAGCGATATGTGGCAAGTTTAATGTTGTTGCACTAGATTATTGAAATTAACTTTCATTAATGCAACCAATGCAGGAGAATTTATTTTGAAATTTTTTGTTTCCTTTTTTGTTTTTGTTTCCTTAAATATGTATAATTTGTTTTTTTTTGTGTTATTGGTTTTGCTTTTTCCTTGGAATGAGCCTGTTAATCCTATATAAAATGTTCAGG
>QNUK01000107.1:1900360-1918816 GCA_013621035.1 Clarias magur | reverse complement strand
AAAGGCATCTGGGTTCGATCAGAGGCACTGTGGGGTGTGTGTGAGTGTTCGTGTGTGTGTGTGTGTGTGTGTGTGTGTGTGTGTTTGGGTGTGTGATCATGCCGCCTGAGCAAACAGGAATTTGCTGGATAGTTCATGGTTTCTTAGAGAACATAAAACCTGAGAAAATGTATTTTTCTTTTTTGGATTGAATATTTTGATATAATATTTTTATTTGTTGATTGATTGATTGATGAGGGATGATTATAAAAAGCAAACAGGGCAAAAAGTGAAAAGAGCCATTTGCACCTCACACACTCGTTTGTTCTTTAGCGTGAGAAAATCTGACATGACCATTTTTCTCAGATTGATTAATAACACTTTGGAGAGAGAGAGAGAGAGAGAGAGAGAGAGACCTGTGGTCTGATGTGCTATATACAGTATGAGGTATCAGTGGTCTGATCTACTCTATACAAGATATCGGTGGTCTGATCTACTCTATATAAGATATCAGTGGTCTGATCTACTCTATACAAGATATCAGTGGTCTGATCTACTCTATATAAGATATCAGTGGTCTGATCAACTCTATATAAGATATCAGTGGTCTGATCTACTCTATATAAGATATCAGTGGTCTGATCTACTCTATATAAGATATCAGTGGTCTGATCTACTCTATATAAGATATCAGTGGTCTGATCTACTCTATATAAGATATCGTTCTATCCTCTACTACCAAGAGATCTGTCTGATCAACTCTATATAAGATATCGGTGGTCTGATCTACTCTATACAAGATATCGGTGGTCTGATCTACTCTATACAAGATATCAGTGGTCTGATCTACTCTATACAAGATATCGGTGGTCTGATCTACTCTATATAAGATATCGGTGGTCTGATCTACTCTATACAAGATATCGGTGGTCTGATCAACTCTATATAAGATATCGGTGGTCTGATCTACTCTATACAAGATATCGGTGGTCTGATCTACTCTATACAAGATGTCAGTGGTCTGATCTACTCTATACAAGATGTCAATGGTCTGATCTACTCTATTCAAGATACCGGTGGTCTGATCTACTCTATATAAGATATTGGTGGTCTGATCTACTCTATACAAGATACCGGTGGTCTGATCTACTCTATACAAGATATCGGTGGTCTGATCTACTCTATATAAGATACCGGTGGTCTGATCTAATCTATACAAGATATCGGTGGTCTGATCTACTGTATATAAGATATCGGTGGTCTGATCTACTCTATACAAGATATCGGTGGTCTGATCTACTCTATACAAGATATCGGTGGTCTGATCTACTCTATATAAGATATCGGTGGTCTGATCTACTCTATATAAGATACCGGTGGTCTGATCTACTCTATATTAGATATCAGTGGTCTGATCTACTCTATACAAGATATCAGTGGTCTGATCTACTCTATATAAGATATCAGTGGTCTGATCTACTCTATATAAGATATCAGTGGTCTGATCTACTCTATACAAGATATCAGTGGTCTGATCTATTCTATATAAGATATCAGTGGTCTGATCTACTCTATACAAGATATCAGTGGTCTGATCTACTCTATACAAGATATCGGTGGTCTGATCTACTCTATACAAGATATCAGTGGTCTGATCTACTCTATATAAGATATCAGTGGTCTGATCAACTCTATACAAGATATCAGTGGTCTGATCAACTCTATACAAGATATCAGTGGTCTGATCTACTCTATATAAGATATCAGTGGTCTGATCTACTCTATATACAATATCAGTGGTCTGATCTACTCTATATAAGATATCAGTGGTCTGATCTACTCTATATAAGATATCAGTGGTCTGATCTACTCTATATAAGATGTCTGTTTTATGATCTACTCTTTATAAGATATTGGTGGTCTAATCTACTCCATATAAAATGTCTGTTTTCTGATCTACTCTACGTAAGATTTAGTGAAAGAGTTTAATATTCTGTTGAGGTTGCATTTGCAGTGTTGTCTAGGTGTCATTCTTTCAACGTTATCCTGACATTATCCCAATGCCCTTCCAACGTATCCCAGCTTTCAAAAACAACTCTGTCCCGATGGTGCGCTTTGGGTAAACAAGATTGCAACTCAATTACAGCTATATGACAATATAGTTCCTGCTGGGGGTACTGATGGAGTACGGACATGCAACCAACCCTTTCTCACAGACACACACACACACACACACACACAATGAAAAAACATTACCAAGACCAAAGACCAGAGGTTCTACTGTTTCAATTACAGTTCCCATTACTGTGGCCAAATCTATATACAGTTTACATGTGTGCATCTGTGCGTGTGTGTGTGTGTGTGTGTGTGTCTGTGTGTATATATGTGAGCATGTGTTTGAGAGCCAAACCACTTTTAAGGTCGTATTTAAGCAAGATGGCCGACAGCTGGGAATTCAGTTTGCATCTCCCAAAACACACACACACACACACACACTAGATCCTTTGCGAGTGTGTAAATCATTCTGCAGCACAGACGCAAAGTACACTGTAAACCACAAAAATAATTACAGCCAAGTATGATGTCTCTCCAACCCACACGCAGACACAGACACAGACACACACACACACACACACACACACACACACACAGAATTAACTTTTGTCCATGTGTTTATATTTGACTGTTGCCCCCTTTTCTCTTTTTCTAACTTTAAGTTTACAGATGAAACAGATCTTACCATTGTGACTGTGTGTGTGTGGGTAAAGGAGGGCACTGGGGGTTAGTGAAGCTAGTATGTGCTGCTAACAAAGCTAATGCACATTAATTAATGTTTAACAAATGACCTGATTTTACAAATATTATAGACATTGAACTATATATAAATATAGTATATTATAAATAGATATATTTTAATATATCCAATTATTTTAAAATACTATACATATACACAAGCAAAAATACAATACTACAATTTTTTAAAATATATTTTAGGAATAGCTTAAAATTATAAATATAGATATTACTAATACTACAGGTTTTATAAATGTAAATTTTCTCATATTGCACTGCTATAATCATGACAGATATTGATTTGATAAATAATAAAGATATGTTGGATATTATGAATATTGTGAAAATTATAAGCTATATGATAGGTTTAATAAATAGTACATATAATCTATATAACATTTACAAAGTTTACAGGTATTAAAATACACAATCATGCAGAGCTGCTCTTAGGAAACATTGGTTCAGGGGTAGCTCAGTGGTTACTGCATTGGACTACAGTTCGGAAGATCCCAGGTTCAAACCCTACGACCACTAAGTTGCCACTGTTGGGCCCTTGAGCAAGGCCCTTAACCCTCAAATGCTCATTTTTATGAGCTAAAAATGTAAGTCGCCCTGGATGAGGGCGTCTGCCAGATGCCTAAATCTAAATGTAAAGATAATTCATGAAGTCCTCACTACTGCATATGCATAGTGTCTTGGTGTGCATGTTTCTATGGTAGTATTATCAATCCCTGCTATCTGACATCACCCAAAATGAGTAAAGTGTTCCTTTAGCCATCTTATCTTGTGGAGTTGTTCCTTGCTGCCATCACCCTCTTTAATACAGTCTGATAGATAGATAGACAGATAGACAATGAAACAAATGTATAACAGCAAAAGTCTTTTCTTTCTTTCTTGATGGAAACAGACAGGTTTTGGTTTGATCATATTAACACAGACGAGAGCATGAATGTGTGTGGGAGTGTGACATAAACGACCTGTGTGTGTGTGTGTGTGTGTGTGTGTGTGTGTGTGTGTGTGTGTGTGTGTGTGTGTGTGTGTGCGCCTGACTATGAGTTAGGCCACCCCTGCACCTTCTGTCACCCGTCGCATATGTGTGTGTGTGTGTGTACAAAAATTTAATCACAATATCATGTACTACGTATGGTCTTTGTGTGTGTAAATCAGCAGTGGATTGTTCATCTCTCTCTATCTATCTATTTTAATAAGCTTTTGCTTTAGCTAAACAACATATTCTTGTTTTGTTTAACTTGTTAACTTGTTTCCCAAGGTGTGTAGTGCTACATGTCAGAAACACCTTTTTATAAACGTCACCATTAACCTACATCCTTATGTTTGACATGGGACTAATTCCTAATGGGAAAATCCTCTAAATAATCCAAGGAACTTTAGAAACAAGCCTCATATCAAGGTTAAAATTATTCTGCGTGATCAGTAGCCAGGTGCGATGCTGCAACAATGACATCATGTCCCACTTACACAAGTAATTCCCGTTCTAAAGGCCATGCGTGGCTTCAACAAGCGTTTAAAAAACAAGATAGAGAACATGCTAATTAGATGTTTTTTTTATTTATTTCTCATCTTAAAGAAGCAGCTTGATACAGAGAGCGCCTCTTCTGCCCTCGTTAATTGGGGTTAACTTTCTCACACTTCACTAGCATGAACGAGTGTTATTAATATAAATTTCTTTTTTCCCAGAGATGAATTAGCATTGCACACCATGACCGTGCGTTAAGTAACGCCTTCCCACTGGGCCATATGACGAGCAGAACGAGCGCCAAGAGAGCAGGTCACGATGAATTACCAATTCTCATGGAGGAAGCCAACACACACACATGCACACACACTTATTCACACATATTCTCAATTAAAGCTGAAGATCAAAGAGGAATAAATGTCTTTACTGTTAATAGTATTATTTATATTATTTATATTATTTGCACCAACTTACAAACATTATGTGATGCTAATGCGATTAAAGCTAACATGGATTCAATCGTCTAAATTTGAAAGAACTGTTACTATAGAAACAATGACATCACACAATGAGCATGTTAGTATAAATACGGCTAGTGTTTAAATTTTCCGACCAATCAGAATTCGACATTGCTGTGGTATAAACTGTACATGACTTTTTTTCAACATTGCTTTTTTTTTAAAAAAAAGGAAATGATGTCCCACACGGGATCCCTCCTTCCGCCCGGAAATGGATACAGAGTGTAACACTAGCTGAGCGAGCGGAAATGGTCTACCGATACGCAGCATGAGGGATCAATGGCGCCCTGGCTAACTCACGCTAAGCTATTAGCTTGGATCCAAAGTTCTACTTTTCTGCCACAAACCGCACGCACGTCTAATGTTTCCCCAGCTCCTGATTTGAGACAAAGCCCTTTCCCACAGACGATAAAAACGACGCTCTGAAGGAGGGACAAGGAGGGAGGGAGCGAGAGAAGCTGAATTTCTTCCTTCTGTTCCATGTTTATTACTTCCTCCTCTATCAGCATCTTTGACTTCTGTCTGTCTGTCACTCTGTATCAAATGATGAGTGTCACTGAGTCATATAAGACAGAGAGAGAGAGAGAGAGAGAGAGAGAGGAATGATGAAAAAAATAAGAAAGAAGAAACATTATGGCAAAATGAAATCAACATGATGGTCAAAAGAAATGAAGCACTGATTTAGGTGTAAGGCAGGAAGAAAAGTGAAAGAGGGAGAAGGAGTAAAAAATGGATAAAAAGAAGAAAGGAGACAGAGGATAGAACAAGTGGATGGTAGGACAAGTGGAAAAGATGAGAAGAGGAGAAAAAATAAAGCTGGTTAGGGAAAATAATAATGTAAGAAATACAAGAATGAAATGATGGAGATCAAAAGAAAAGAATGAAAGAAAGAAAGAAAGAAAGAAAGAAGGAAGATTTAAAAAAGAAACAAAGGAATAGGGGAAAATAAAGCAGAAGAGGTGTGTGTGTGTGTGTGTGTGTGTGTGTGTGTGTCCTTGCTGTGCTCAGTCAGGCAGGCAGAGAGAATCGGCATGCGTTAAAAGCATAGAAATACTTCATCTTTCTGCAGCTCCACTACTTTCTTGGCTTCAACAAAGTGTGTGTGTGTGTTGTGATGGGGTGTCAGTGAGGTTTTGGTGTTAAAACTGTATTCTCCAGGGATTTTCACTCCCACAATTCCACTCAAGTCCACTTTCACTGCATTGAGGCACACACGCGCGCACCTGTTCATGTGTAACAATATGGCCGGTTCTCAATATGGATCAGCATGTGAAAGTTCTGTTAGCACTTGATGCTAGCTTATGCTTGGTGTTGCCTAGCAACAAGCAGTGCCGTCTACATGGTTGTTTCTCAATACAGCCCTAAAGCCATGAAAGTTCACATAGCACCTGATGCTAACTGTAATTACAGTCATATGAAGCATGTTATTACTAATTTATTAACACTTCAGAGGTAAATGTTGATATTCCTGAGAATTTTATCCAACTCTCACTGTTAGTACATTTATAGATCACTTCTAATAAGTAGAAAAATGCTAGATTATCATTAATCCGGATCATTAGCTAGCTTATGTTTGGTGTTGCCTAGCAACAAACACTGCCTTCAGTGTGGCTGTTTCTTGATATACCAAAACCCATTAAATTTTGATTAGCGCCTGATGTTAAGTGTAATTATAATGTAATTACTAACACATGGCACACTTTATTAGGAACTTATTAACATTTCCGCAGTAAACTTTAACATCATTGATCATTGTATTCAACTTTCCCTGTTCCTACATTTATAAATTACTGGCAATAAATGATTTAAGGTGCTTGTTAATCATTAGTCCTAACAGCTTATGCCTGGTGTTGCCTAGCAACAAGCAGGACTGTAAATATTTCTGTTTCTCAAAGTCATAGAAGTTACACTTAGCATCTGATGCTAAATGTAATTACAGTGTAATTACCGTTATATTAATCATTTTACAACTAGTTTATTAACAAATCTGAGGTAAATGTTAGCATTTCTGACAATTTTATCCAACTCTCGCTCTAACTACGTCATTTTAAAATATTTATAACTTACGCCTATAATGCGTTAATTTAGTTGCTTACCAACACATCTGCATGATAATTAAATGATGATTTTCCAGACACCAGTAAGATACTAGCCACATAAAAAGTCACAGTGTGCCTTGCTAGTTAGCACCGAACTAACAGACAATATAACCAGGGTTGCCAACTCCATGAAATGGAAATAAGAGATGGGCTATATGGGGGGAACCGGAGGGATAAGGCTGTGGGTTAATGGGTTACTGATCGGAAGTTCGGGGGTTCAAGCCCCAGTACTGGCAAGCCGCCAATGTTGAGCCCTTAAGCACGGCCCTTAACCCTATCTGTTCCGGGGCGCTGTAACTAGGCTGACCCTGCGCTCTGACCCCAGATTCTTTACAGGGATATGCAAAAAAATCCTTTCACAAATAATTGTTGGGATATATATTATAAATTTGGATACCATTTAAACGTTTGGGATCACGTAGAAATCTTCCCAAGGAAACACATAAAATTAGTCTAAATAGAAAATATAGCAAGAGAACAAGATATTCTCTGATTCTCAGAGTTAGAAATAATGATTTTGATGGAAATTATAAACGCGTACTTCAAACTTTGCATTCTAGCTGTTCAAGATAATCTGATGAGATTTCACCCCATGCTTCCTGGAGCATCTTCCACAAGAGGCATCGGCTTAATGGAGTCTTCCTCCGAACCATACGGTCAAGCTGCTTCCACAATATGTGCTGACTGTACTTATAAGGGGCTACAATTGGTTTTATGTCTTCATTCATTGGAACCACCACAAGTCCCTTTTTGACTTGAACACCCCTCTTATATAATTTTCTCATTCTATAGTATATGTTTAGACTTGTAAGATATTTGCAAATATTGTATATGTAGCATGTATGTATTACTATAAATAAATATTATTTGCTACTCAATTGGTTTACATTATTTTTTTCTAGTAAAAGTAATCACAGCATACTGTCAGTTCTCCTTTTCTTTTAGTTTTATCTAATCTGTGTACCTAATGGCATTGACCTTTTCTCCTTATTTATTTATTCAGACATCAGAACATTTAGGCATCAGGACATTACACATTCCCAATTAGTCCAGACGAAACCATTTCCCCTTGTGGGTGTGTATACTGGTTCTATATAATTTTTAACAGAAGAATAAAATACTCCTGAGGAACAGTGCAGCATATATTCACAGTGTTATGAGTGATCTGTGGTTTATTCGGTGACATTTTGTAGTGCGAGTGATTTTACTAACTGCATTGCAGTACAAAGTTAGCTCTACACTTTTTCCTGTTCTGAATTGATGTCCAATAGCCCCATGGCTCCCCATCTCAGAGTGAGAGAGCTTCCCAGTCAATTCTTTCCTGCCTCGCTGTCAAACTAGAATCAGGGCATTAACGGGGTAAATCATCCCACGTGGTGAAATAATGCGACGTGCAAACGAGTGATAGAAAACCGATCACACAAACGTTATCATCATTCAGAACTTTCATTTTATTTTTTTTCCCTGCGCACTCAGTGCTGGCAAAATGCCACCCTGGGTCATGAATCCTGTCCAGTGAGCAGTGCATTCCCTGTTTTGTGTTTTAGTAGAGAGCATGACGGATAGCCTGAGGGACAGGAGGGGTTTCCTTCGATCCACTGACTGTTTGCTATACAAATCAACTTGTCTTAGTAATCTGACGTGTAATATTTCTCTCCCATAGATTTCATCGAACCGATTCTCAAAAATGCGATGAACAAATGTCTCTTAGCTACCAATCACGGGACGATTCCGTATTTTACGGGACTGTTGGCAACAACAGTAACAACACTGTAACAGCACATATCCAATCAAACATAAAGAATGTCAAAATTTGCTAGATTAAGTTGAAAAGGCTTTATTAGAAGGCATGACTAAAATATAAACAACATAAATGGCAGTAAAGATGCTAACACGACAACAACATTGGAATTTAAACATTTTCACCAGAGTTTAAAAGTCTGAACTAATGGACCAATGGAGTTATAACGTCAGTGTGACAGTGGGAATGAAACCAAACTATAAAACGTTTTAACACTTTCCTCAGATGTGTCACTGAAGTGGAAAGAGAAAGAGCTCTGTCTGTCTGAGGGAAACTACACCTAGCATGAAATCGCTGTGAACCGCTGTCACTTCCTCATCTTAAACGTGACCTCTGTGACATGCTAACAATAACAAAAATAAATCTGGTCTGGTATGGTGGAGGTTATACGGTTGAACAACAGTGCGAGGAAGTTAATTGCGCCTTGTTAAAACACAGAGTGAGCGAGTGTATGAGGCGCGCAGACTCGCCGCTGAGCGCTGAGGTGTTATGGGCCGGCGCTGGCAGGCTAATGGCATTAGCACAGCGTTTGTTACACTAACACACACTCGTTAAACAGCGGCCATGTCTGACAGAGTGGCAGTTTCATGAGCGAGTTGCCAACACACTGCTCAGCGGGGCTTCGTCCCAAACCTGCCCCACGCTAACGCCGGCCTTTTATTTATTACATCCGCACAGGTCCGTCAGCTCGCTTAGCTCTCTCTCTCTTTTTCTTTCTCTCTCCCTCTCAGTCTTTCCATATATACCCCCCCCCCTCTCTCTCTCTTTCTGTCTTTCACGAGGCTCCGAACTGCTCCATATATCCTTCAATGTGCACTTAGTGGGGTTTTCCCCAAGTGCACTTCCTGGGCCAGATGTGAATAGTGTTTCAATGTGCGCTCTTCTTACTTTCTGTTTTTTCGCACTCACACAGATGGAGCTGAGCTCAGGGCTGCAAGAAAGAAGAATTTTTTTTTTTTTTTTTTAAGTTATATGGTAGGAAAAACGGTAGAGCAGGAAGTAAAGGAAAAAAGAGGTAAGCAGTAAAAGACAAAAAATGAAGAAATTGGGTATGGTGAAGATAACGAGAGAGAGAGAAGGACAGAGAGAGAATGATGCGAGAAAAAGTTGAAAATTAATGAGAGGAATGAGAAAAATGGAAAAGAATATGAGGAGAAAAAGGGAATAGAACTCAAAAGGAAAAGAAGAAATATGGAGAAAAAAGAAAAAGGAGTGTGCTGGAGAATGAGGGAAAAAGGGAAAGAGTGGAATGGAAAAGATTAATAGAGCAATTAAAGAAAAATAAAAAGTACAAAATAATGTGAAAAAGAGTAAAAGAAAAACAAAGGCACGACAGAGAGAGTGTGTGAAAAGGTGAAAGGATGAGGATAAACAGGGAATGACTGAAAATGGAGACAAAGTGAAAGAAAAAAGGATAAGGTGTGAGAACAGAGAGAAAGAAATCAACTCAAAGAAAACCAGGAGAGAGAGAGAGAGAGAGAGAGAGAGAGAGAGAGAGAGAGAGAGAGAAAGAGAGAGAGAGAGAGAGAGAGAGAGAGAGAGAGAGAGAGAGAGAGAGAGAGAGAGAGAGAGAGAGAGAGAGAGCCGGAAAGAGAGAGAGAGAGAGAGAAAAAAAAGAGAGAGAGAGAGAGAGAGATAGAGAGAGAGAGAGAGAGAGAGAGAGAGAGAGAGAGAGAGAGAGAGAGAGAGAAGAGAGAGAGAGAGAGAGAGAGAGAGAGAGAGAGAGAGAGAGAGAGAGAGAGAGAGAGAGAGAGAGAGAAAAGAGAGAGAGAGAGCGAGAGAGAGAGTGAGAGAGAGAGAGAGAGAAAAGAGAGAGAGAGAGCGAGAGAGCGAGAGAGAGAGAGAGAGAAAAGAGAGAGAGAGAGAGCGAGAGAGAGAGCGAGAGAGAGAGAGAGAGAAAAGAGAGAGAGAGAGAGAGAGAGAAAAGAGAGAGAGAGAGAGAGAGAGAGAGAGAGAGAGAGAGAGAGAGAGAGAGAGAGAGAGAGAGAGAGAGAGAGGACCATCTGCGCTGAGTTTGTGTTCACTGATATGAGATTTGTTACAACACACGGTTTTTCTTAACTCTGAATTCCTTCATGCACGTCTGTGTGTGTGTGTGTGTGTGTGTGTGTGTGTGTGTGTGTGCATCTAGCACATAAACAATAACTCAATAGTGTACAAATCACTGGAGGCTCTTAAGTGTTGCATTAAACTCCAGTTAACTCCGTGTTTTTCTTCCGACAAATCAGGAAAGAAGAAACGTTAAATAACTCAAAAGAGCCTGGACATGGGCTCCGTCCCAAATACTGTCCAGTCAGGCGTCCTGCTAGCACATAGCCATTTTACATGTTTTTGTTCCCTTCAATTTATTCATTCTTTCTTTATACAATAAGACAATTTAAGCTATTTGGGGTGGAACAGGTAATGATTAAATTGCTTCGAAATGCCACTGACTTTAATTAGAGCGCGTGTTAGAGCTAGCTAGCCTTTTTTTTTTCCTTTAAGCACTGCAATAATTTATTCATTCCCTCATTCATGTACTGTATGACACACCTGAGCAGGTGTTATTATTGTTAGCACTTGTGTGTGATATATTCTACCTTATGTGCATCATTGAATTGTCCAAACTTGAAACTAACTAGACATCTGACTTTGATCCCCACAATAAAGTCAATTTCATGGCGCAGCTGTAGTGCGTCTGACTCCGGACTAGAAGGTTGTGTGTTCAAATCAAATTGGGGTCAGAAACATTTTAGGGGGCAGTGGATTCTCAGCAGGTTAAAGCTCTGCGTTACTGATCAGAAGGTCGTGGGTTCAAGCCCCAGCTGCACAAAGTTCCCACTGTTGAGTCCTTGAGCAAGGCCCTTGCCCCGTCTGCTCCAGGGGCGCTGATTAATGGCTGACCCACGCATCACCTGACGTTCGGGTCCATGGTCCTGGGTTTTCCCTACAAGCTTTATACATGACCAGAAGCGAAAAAACGCATTTCTAAAAATAATAATTTAAAGCAAAACAATGCAAAAACATCAAAGCACCTCTATTTTCTATCGGTTACGTTTGGTTACACTGCTACTCTGTAGAGAGAGACAGACAGAGAGAGAGAGAGAGTGTGTGTGTGTGTGTGTGTTACCAAAGAAAAAAACTGTAAAAAGAAATTCCAAGTACTGAGAAAAATGAATAGAAACCGCGAGACTCCACTGAGAACAGATCTGTAGAGAAGTGTGTGTGAGCCTACGTCCAGACACTGAACTGATATTTTTTAAAACCCTTCTGTAGTACAAAACCCTAGATATATACAGTTAACTCTTTCACAGATGAGTGTTCTAGATTTTTTCCTCAGCGGTTCTCATGGACCTGAAGTGCGAAAGAATCGGAACGACTTTTTTTATTGAGCCGCTCCAGGGATGGGAAATCTACACACATCAGCAACAAAAATATCATTCAGACAAAGGAAAGAGGCTAAGGGAACTAAGGAGGTGTGTGTGTGTGTGTATGTGTGTGTGTGTGTGTGTGTGTGTGTGTGTGTGTGTGTGTGAGCGTGTGAGCGTGTGTGTGCGTGTGTGAGAGGTGATAGGTGATATCAGTAGGTCACTGGGTGAGTTAAGAAACCCATCTGTTTTTCATTTGCCTCAGCTTTACTGAGAGACAACACTACATCTATCAGCCACCCTACACACACACATACACACACACACACACACACACACAGATTAGTCTGGACATGCACCCTCATCGTCTCTCACACACGGATAAAACCAGATATAATGAAGTGTGTGTGAGTGCAGCTTCCCGTCGAGGGAATGAAGGGTCTGAATCTTTAAATACAATAACAAAGTGCATTCTTAAAATAATAATGATAATAATAATAATCATAATAATAATAATGCTAAACACACACTACAGCTCAAATGTTTGGGATCACTTTCTAACTCCATAGTTGTTCCTGATTATTATTTTTTTCTACAATGTGAAATGATGCTGTCGTCCAAAATATGCAATAATCTCCTCTGAACAGTTGATATTGGACCTGTAGTGTGTACTACTGATCATCTGTAAATCCTTCGTAACGGCTCTAATCTGAGGTGCTGGTTGTCTGTTCCAGAAAGGCTGACCATGTCTTCAAATAACAACTGATTGTTGTTGTTATTGTAGTTGATGTTACATAATTACCGAATTCCTTGTGTGTTATTTCATGGTTTTGAAATGAGCAGTATTGTTGTAAAATGTAGAAAATAATCCACTAAACAAAAACAAAGATATCTGCTATATTTCAGGAATATTTATGTATTTAATAAACACATTTTGCATTTATTTATTTGATCTTTTAACGTTTTATTATTCGATTTATAACGCGTCTCTTTTATTAATAACACTTTACTCTGTACTGAAATACAGTCCTGATGCATCCGAGGTACATTCTTTTTCTAATTTCGTTATTATTACACACAATAGCAAATGTTGGTGTTGTTCTTTCAGGCTGCTCCGGGCAAGCAGTCGCCTTAATAAATTAACAGATAACTGTTATTATTTATCATCATCTGTTATATTGCAAGGTGCTTTTAAATCATTTTGTCTTTTAAAATATTTAGAAATATTATTAGTGCTCACTCACACACACATACAAAACTGCAAACTTAATAAATACCAGATAATAATAATAGTAATAATAATATCTATCTATCTAGCAGGTCTGTAAATGTGTATGATGCTTTATTTGATATATTAAATGTAAATAACTAAAAGTATAAAACTGAATGATAAATAATTTAAAAACTCTTTCTTTCTCTTACTCACACACACACACACACACACACACAGACACACAGTGGTTTGTATCGACAAAAGGAAAAAAAGACATGTTTTCAAGAACTTTCCATAATGTGTGTGTGTGTGTGTGTGTGTGTGTGTGTGTGTGTGTGTGTATGTGTGTGTGTGTGTGTGTGTGTGTGTGTGGTTTTAAAGCATGTTATTTTTACCACTCGTCTGTGAGTGGGTGTTTCTGTTATTCTCCTCGATGCGCGGCTCTGTGTGGGAGCAGGAGGACATGCAGGAGCGCGGCGGCGGCGGCGGTGGGAGACACGCGATGGAGGAGCAGCGGAGCGACAGAAACCTCCTCCTCAGAATCAAAATAAATTAAAGCCTGTAATTAGGCGCAACATCGCAATCTGTTCATCAGGAAACTTCAGCAAACACGCATTATGTGTGTGTCAATCACACGCTCTGCCTCAGAAGGAGAAACACCCTACACACACACACACACGCGCGCCCATGTGCAAAAACACACACACACACACGTGCGCGCGCGCGCATGCGCAAACACACACACACACACACACACACACACACACACACACACACACACACACACACACACACACACACACATGCGCATGCGCAAACACACACACAAACACACACCAGCACTATCTATCTATCTATCTATCTATCTATCTATCTATCTATCACACAGACTGCGGATGTGTTCATGCTTTTAACATGACGTTGGTAAAGATTGTTTACTCTATAAATTCTTTAACTGATTATTGCTTTTATTCCTTAAACCTAAATGTAACTGGCTCCGAGCTGAAGAACTCGTGCACCATGGACCTGGGTGTGTAAAGGATTTTTTTTTCTCTTTTATTTCTTTATTTTTTATAAATGGAAATGTTTCCATCTAAAACAATGTTAACTGTATTTGTTAAATGTATTTTTGTTTAAATCGAATGAATTACATTTACACACAATGAAATTTATTATGCATTATTTAAGAAGGAAGCGGAAGAGCTGAATTTAAAAAGCAGTTTTTTTAAACCATGTATTTTTCTATAAAATTTTACAAAAAAAGAAAAACAAATGAATAAATATCAAAGCATAAAGAAAGAAAGATTTAAAAAACAATAGAAAGAAAGAACGAAAGAACAAATAAATAAATCCATGAATAAAAAAAGTAACCAATAAAAGGGCGAGAATTAATAAGCAAGCAAAAGAATTAACAGATATTGTAAAGAAATCATAGAAAAGAAAAAGAAAAGAAAGAACAGAGCATTATAAAAAGGAGCAAAGAAAAAAAGACAAAAGCATATTGAAAGAAAGAAATTAACAAATTAATATAATAAACAAAATAAATGAAGGAACGGCAAGAGAGAAACAGATAAACAAAAGAACAAAGACAAAAAGAAAGAAACTATGAACACAAAGTAATAAAGTAAGGAGCAGGAAAAAATGGACAAAAGAATACTGAAAGTGAGAAAGTAATAAATCTTTGCACCCCTATCAAGCTAAACATTTCCTGTCAGGTTTCACGTGTGTACGTCCGCGCTCCGCGCTCCAGCCTGCGCATGTTAATGTCACATCACCACGAATTTGCATAATTTTACCTCAGCTGATTTGCATATGGCCACGCCCACAAAACTCCATGAAATCTCACACCGCTGACCTGACCCGTAGAGAGCGAAAGAGAGAGCGGGAGGCGTTCTCATTTTGATTCACATCTATGAAAAAATCTTATTTAGAGGTTAGGATCTAAAGCTGAAAAAAACAGAAAAGATGTGAAAAGTAAAGAAAAATAACAGATATAATGAGAGCAGTCAGGTGATGGAGGAGGTTCAGCTCACTGGGGAACTGTCTTTATTACTGAACTTAGTGTCGAGGTGTGTGTCGCTGCAGGAAAAGGAAATGTGATGGGATGTCCGATCATTTGGCACACACACACACACACACACACACACACTTAGGCTCGAGACGCATCAGATCGCTCACTTATCGCTGCGTGTTGACTCTAATGAAGTGTTACAGCACTGTTTTTGCTAAACGTGTCCGCGGCTCATGTCAAAGGAACTCTGATGTGAACACGACACACAACACACATGCCACACACGACACCTGACACATGAAACACAAGACATACATG
This sequence comes from Clarias magur, assembly GCA_013621035.1. Taxonomy (NCBI): domain Eukaryota; kingdom Metazoa; phylum Chordata; class Actinopteri; order Siluriformes; family Clariidae; genus Clarias; species Clarias magur. The sequence goes on along the minus strand of QNUK01000107.1, from coordinate 1,903,260 downwards.
TACGATGTAAATTCCGAGCTGCTGAACCAGAAGTGCTTCCAGAGACATACACATTTACCCACTAAATATCACTAAATATGTTAAAATCAGATAAAAGAGTTTAACCAAATTTTTAAAAAAGCCTTTTTTTTTTGCAATGATTTCTTTGCATTTTTTTTTGCATTGATGCGATTAAAACCAAAATAACAACAACAAAAAAAATTATAAATACCAAAGTAAAAGTACAGAGAATTCTACATTAAGAAAGAAAGAAAGAACAAATTAATATACAAAAAAAGGACAATAAACACATAAAAACAAAAAAGGGAAGAGAATTAATAAAATAATGAACAAATATTGGAAAAAAGAATAGAAATGTAAAAGAAAGAAGAAAAAAAGAATAAAGGAATAAATAAAAGATAAAAATATTTGCATAAATAAATAAATAAATACATATCAAATTAGTAAACGAATACAATTAACTGAAAGAAAGATCAAATTAATGAATTAATAAAAAAAGAATAAAAACATAATAGTAAGAAATAAAGAAAGGGACAAGGAAAAAAAAAGAATTAAACAGATAATGAACAAAAACATCAAAAAATAAATAAATGAAACAAAGAAAAGTTTAACAAAAGAACAACAAAATTACAAAAAAAGGGAAAAATAGAAAGAAAAATGAGTAAAAAAAGTAATAAATAATAAATTATCTCAAAAAGGTAATAATGAATGGGACAAAAAAGAGAGAAATAAGCAATGTACAAAAGGAGTGAACTGTGTAAACTTTAGTGACAGTGAAGTAAAATTTTGTATTTCACTTTTTATATTTTTATATCATTTTTATATTTCACTCCTGACTCAAAATTAAAATTAAATATACTTTTTTAGTTCATTCATTCAATCATTCAAAAATTTAATGTATTTCTTTAACTCACTGAAATTGTTTTATCTAAATAAATAAATAAATGAATAAATAAAATATGTTAATTAGTGATGAATTATTCATGAGATGTTTACGCTGTGAGGTTAATAAAAGTCGAATGCAGTGCGCGTTAATCAGCTGGTCTCGTTTATGCTAATCAATTCACGCTTGTCTTCTTTATGTTCTTCACTTGTTGATTGTTTCTTTAGTTAGCGCTAATGATCTACAGTATATCACATTTTAACGCCGCTCAGTCGAAGTTCACCATCGTTACACTCCTTACCGCTACACTTTTTTATTAAATAATAATTTAAAAAAACTTACAGGAATTTCCTGAAGGCTAAGATTATCAAATAAAATCTCATACAAAGAATTTCTGAATAAATCTGTTCGGATGTACACAGCTGGATAAACATACAAAAGTGTGTGTGTGTGTGTGTGTGTGTGTGTGTGTGTGTGTGTGTGTGTGTGTGTGTGTGTGTGTGTGAGAGAGAGATATTAACTGTTCTTCTGGAACAAGAAATATGAGATAATATGCTTAGGCAACTTTTCTATTCACCTGGCTCAAGTTTTAGTACATTTATAAACACACACACACACACACACACACACACACACACACACACACACACACACAGGTATAATGATATATGTATGTTTCCCACTCAACACTAAGAAAACTATAGAAATAATAATAAAATAATATATTAAATGTATGTAAGAGTTGTGTACTACTTGTTTGACTGCAATCATCTGGTTCTAATTCACACACACACACATACACACACACACACACACTTAGATCCTGTCTAGAGGGCTTTGAGGAAGTGCAATGTTTCTCAACAGACAAAATCGTGGCTATCGATGTGTGTGTGTGTGTGTGTGTGTGTGTGTGTGTGTGTGTGTGTGTGTGTGTGGTGAGGTGAATCACTGATGCTGTGAGTTCATGACCCCCGTAAGTGAACAGGCTTCCCACAGAGCACACATGGAGACGAAAACAAAAGAAAAAGAACATTTTGACATTATTTATTCAATATAAATTATTTTTTTATTTAATTGAGATTGTTACATTCAACTACAATTGAATATTAAGTGAATAAACGCTCTATGTCAACTATATATATATATATATATATATATATATATATATATATATATATATATATATATATATATACACACACACACAAATGTTGTTTAATATTTGTTCAATTCTCCTTTTTCACATCTATTTATTTATTTATTTACTTTCCTGAACATGGGCATAGAAGTTTATTTTTTCCTGAACATGAATTATTTCAACAGGAGATGAATTTGGGAGTGGAATAACACACACACACACACACGGGTTGAGGTTCGGTCAGCTCTGTCCTTGTCCTTCTGTGCCAGTGCACTCCAGGTTTTTCCGCTTTGCTCTACATGGCCCGAACTCAGCTTGTGTTTTGCTTTTTTTCTTTTCTTTCTTTCTTTTCTTTTGGAAAACAAACTCCTTCCTTCCTGCCTTCAGGCGTGTAAACACACTCCGTTATGTTTCAGCGCTTACACAATGACTCCTGACAGAAGGGGAAGCTCTGAGATGAGCGTGCGTTTGTGTGTGTGTGTGTGTTTGTGTGTGTGTTTGTGTGTGTGTGTGTGTGTGTGTTTGTGTGTTATTCCACTCCCAAATTTGGCTCCTGTGGAAATAATTCTTAAGGGCATCTCCAAATGCCTATAACAGTGGAGGCGTGGCCTAAGTCATAACCAACACAGGAGGAAGTGTAGCCGATGCCCTGTTTAACAGTGGAGGAGGCGTGGCCTATACCATGTCTAACAATGGAGGAGGTGTGGCCTATGCCCTATTTAGCAGTGGAGGAGGCATGGCCTATGTCCTAAAAGTGGAGGAGATGTGGCCGATGCCCTGTCTAACAGTGGAGGAGGTGTGGCCTATGCCCTGTTTAACAGTGGAGGAGGTGTGGCCCATACCCTGTCTAACAATGGTGGAGGTGTGGCCTGTTTAGCA
>QNUK01000107.1:1860360-1892860 GCA_013621035.1 Clarias magur | reverse complement strand
GAAAAATACATTAATACAGATGGTGAACTATTTTAAATCCACTCTGCACCATAAAAACAGCAGAAATTGTATTTAAAAGAAATTAAAGGGAAACAGAAAGGGAAAAAAAATACAATAAAAAAAAAAAAAAACTAAACGATTGTAAAAAAGTTTAAAACAGATATAAAATCTAATCTGATACTACACTAAGAGGTAAAGCAATGTGCATTATAATAGGATAATATGCAATAAAAATGCATTATAGTGATCTGCACTCATTGTCTAATTTACTAGAAACACCTTTAATCTGATCAGCCTGTCGTGTGTCAGGAGCACAAAGTATAAACTCCAGCAGATGCAGGCGACAAGCTTCAGGTGACGTTCACATCAACGTGGAAGAAATCTGATCTCTTTACTGTGACTTTAACCGAGGTATAACTGGCCGCTTTGAGTTTTGTAGAAACTGCTGATTTGACTCACTACTGTCTACTCTACATACTGTACAGACGGAGTGTGAAAACAACCATGGCACAGTTAAAGGACCCGTTTTTCACTTTCTCTTTAACACCTTAACACAGAACATGTGAGGTGTTTTAATACTCCAGCTGAAACCCCCCTCAGATACTCAGATACGTTATTATTCCTCAAACCACCTCTGTTTCACTCAAACATGCTGCGTCAGTGTCTGAGCTCCTGCTGAGCCACGCCCCTCCAGAGAACAACAGAGCAGAGCGGTAACACCAATGGGGACGGCCTCTACTTACAGCATGTGAGGTCACATTAGGGGAAATGTTTAAATACAAAAAAAAACCCTAATAATAATAAAAAAGACAGGAAAGCAGGGAATGTTTCGTTCTAATGTTTGTTATTTGCACACACAGAACGGAGAGACATCTGAATGCCTAAACTTAACTAAAGGAATTAAACATTATAAGATCACAATTTTACCTCGTTATGTTGCATGATGTGAGCATGGTAAAGGCTAACGGTGTTCATAATAAATTCAAATTCAAATTCAAATTTTATTTGTCACATACACAGTCATACACAGTACGATATGCAGTGAAATGCTTAGGTGACTGCCCGTGACCTTAGAATAAAACTATTTAAGGCTATTTACACTAATAATAAAATATATGTGCAATAAAAATATAAGAAAATAAAAATATAAAAAATATAAGAGAATAAGAAAATAAGAAAACCTGGGTGAAGAAATATAATAAAGCCTAGGTGAACCTACAGTAGGTGTACAGTATGGAAAATATGGAATATAAATAAAGATGTCCAGGGGGTGTGCAAGTAAAGTGGAAGGTGTGAGTATACATACGGTAGATTTTTTAAAAAGTGGAGGGGAAAAACTGAAGCAGGAACATAAAGGACGTCCTCTTGAATGATCCACAGAAAATGATAATAAACATAAACAAATAAATTAAGAGTAAATCAGCCATAAATGATTTTATTAAGGTTGAATATCATTAGTGAAGTTTCACTTCTAAAAAAGTCAGAGATTTGATATTAAAACAAGCCGCACATTATTCACAAATTATTAATATTAAGAATTTAAAAGAAGTTATTAATAGTAATACAAGTGATACTGATACTGAACTACACTCCAGATCCTGCTCATATAATTGCCCAATAAGAATCCGAATAAAAATTTTCTTTATACTGTAGAACAAAATAATCCTATATTTGAGTTTTAGTCCGGTACTTTCCACGCTGTGTTCTGATTAACACAATCCAATCAGTTTTAGTGAATTATTGAGTCATGCAAACAAACAAACAAACAAACGAATACATGTTTATGGAGTGCATTTAGGCATTTTTTGGTGGGTGATATGAATTATTTTATTAAAAATGTGAAATCATTTATTCTGACAAAAATAGCAGAATTATTCACTGCATTATAAAACCCAAACATGCAGGAAGTCCTAATGCTTCTTTAAAACAAACCTTCTTTACACCGAACACCTTTACGTGACCTCGGGACATGCTGGAGGTTCTCGCTGCTCATTAGGCAAATCTCTGGCTCTGGATCATAACCACAAAACACACACACACGCATGCATGCACACACGCGCGTGCTCACACACACACTTCCCATGTCCTGAGATAAGCCAGGCGTGAGACGGGCAGAGAGAGACGAAAAGTGATCGCGATAAAAAGAGCGATTCATTCATAACAAAAGCAACAAGAAAAAAAAGAAGAAGAAGAAATAAAGATTCCAAGTCTAAATAAATAAATAAATAAATAAATTCCCCCCATTTAATCTGGATGTAATCATTTTGCACATTTTGCAGCTAATTGTTACCAGTAATTAGCTGCGTGTGAGTGTGTAAAGTGCTGAATAATTTATTTATGATTAACGTTTATGGCCGTGTTGTGAAGCAACCTTATGAAAAGAATTTAGCGCAATAGGAAGCAATGTGTATGTCTGTGTGTGTGTGTGTGTGTGTGTGTGAGAGAGAGTGTTATTGAGCTGTGTACTACAAAAATAAAAAATAAAAATACAATGATATCTAAGAATGAGAAACAAGGTATTGTAATAAATTAGTAATGACATTAGTAATTATTAATGATAATATAATAAACTAATTTAATAAATTCTGAATAAGCATTTCAGTCAGAAATCTAAAAGCTAGACAGCGCATAAGTAATTCTACTGCGGTGCTCTCTCCACAGTAAGCCATACGTTAGAATATTTATACTTTACTGGAGTATCATGCAAATTAAATACTTGAGGCAAGGAAGAGAAGCTGTCCTGTAGGTGTAAACATCTATTCCGCTGATCGTATGGAATTTATTGACCCTTCAAAGCTTTTGCCGTGTGCATGATATAATAGAAAATATAGTTGCGAGCGACGATGAGTGGGCCCAAGCACCCTGCGCCATCGCCACCCGGGAGCACCGCACAACCCAGCGTGTTAAGACCTACAAACGGCCATCCCTGCCCGGAGTGAGAGAAGTCTGTGTGTGTGTGAGTGTAAACATTTGTGATGTATGAGTGTGTTTATGCGTCCGTGCGTGCGTGCGTGCGTGTGTGTGTGTGTGTGTATCTGTGTGTGAGTGAGCAAGAGAGATGTGAGTGAGTACGTGTGTGATATTAGTGTGTTTGTGCGTGTGTGTATCAGTGTGTGTGTGCCTGCATGAGTGTGAGTGAAAGAGATGTTGTTTGAGTTATCAAAAATCCCTCTGTAATTTCTTCTAGACATCCTCAGTGTCTTTGGATCACATCGGCCCGGTTTGGTAGCAATTGTATAAATTCCATAGGAGGAGTATATCAAAATCCATTGGGTACGTTTTGAGTTGTAGTCATGTGACTAAGTACTTAAATATTATAACGATCACTAGTCATGTGACATGTGTACTTAAATATTATAACGATCACTAGTCATGTGACATGTGTACTTAAATATTATAACGATCACTAGTCATGTGACTAAGTATTTAAAGATTATAACGATCACTAGTCATGTGACTAAGTACTTAAATATTATAACGATCACTAGTCATGTGACTAAGTATTTAAAGATTATAACGATCACTAGTCATGTGACTAAGTATTTAAAGATTATAACGATCACTAGTCATGTGACTAAGTACTTAAATATTATAACGATCACTAGTCATGTGACTAAGTATTTAAATATTATAACAATCAGTAGTCATGTGACTAAGTATTTAAATATTATAACGATCCCTAGTCATGTGACTAATTACTTAAATATTATAACGATCACTAGTCATGTGATTAAGTATTTAAATATTATAACGATCACTAGTCATGTGATTAAGTATTTAAATATTATAACGATCACTAGTCATGTGACTAAGTACATAAATATTATAATGATCACTAGTCATGTGACTAAGTATTTAAATATTATAACGAGCCCTAGTCATGTGACTAAGTATTTAAATTTTATAACGAGCCCTAGTCATGTGACTAAGTACGTAAATATTATAACATGCCTTATTCATGTGACTAAGTACTTAATTTTTATAACGAGGCCTAGTCATGTGACTAAGTACTAACGATTCCTAGTCATGTGACTTAGTACTTAGATATCATAACGACCCCTAGTCTCTCTTTCTTTATATCTTTCTGTTATCTTTCTGTTTGTGAGTAAATGCAAATTTACTCCCAATTATTTATTTGGAACTTTTAATGTGCATTATGATTACTGAGAGTCGATTAATTGTTAATTTATTCTTATTGAAGTATAAATCGATAAGGAATACAATAATGATGAGTGCAGATAGGCAGAGCAGAGGAGTGTGTGTGGATTAAAGAAGGAGGAAATAAAGTGATGGAATAAAGACGAAGTTGAGGAAGAAGGTAAGAGTTTATAAATGAGAGGGGTTTTTTTGTCTCACAGTTTTAATGTTGGTGTGAAACTTTGAGTGTTTTAATAAAGGAAAGAACAATCTGTGATCTATTAAAGCGAAAGTAAACGCACCATTAGCTGCAGAAATAATTGAAGTTGTGCAGGAGTTCGATGGAAAGCGTATAAATTCCAAATGAGCACCAATTAGTGCAAATGAAATCCTACATGATAAGATAATTAAGCAATTACGCTCTTTGTGGTGAAATATTTATGAAGTCTTAATTCGAGTGTGTGAGTGATCCATGAACTGCTAATGACCTCTTCTGGAACTTTCTTTCACACACACACCAACAAGCTGAACTCTGCCGCATGCCCAGCGCACCTTTACCGAGTAATCACCTCACTGCATACACAAATACAGGCTATATGTGATACACACACACACACACACACACACACACACACACACACACACACACACACGGATAAGCGGTGCCCCTTTATCAACTAAATACCTCACTACGTGTGCCCAAATACAGGCTATATGTGATCAACACACACACACACACACACACACACACACACACACACACACACACACACTGTTTTATGGCCATATGTAATCTGATGTCATTGCAGCTGCTTTCTAAAATAAACACACTTAACAGAACCGAGGACGCCACTCTGATGGATAACGGATGCGTAACCTTAACACACACACACACACACACACACACACACACACACATGGAAGAATATAAACTAATGAGAATATTTTACTGATTAACTTGAATAAATTAATGAAATAAAAGTAATAATTAAACATGGATCATTATATCCGTGTGTGTGTGTGTGTGTGTGTGTGTGTGTGTGTGTGTGTGTGTGTGCGCGTGTGTCTTGTCAACTAAATCTCGAGCAGAAAGCCGCATATATTTTATGAATCAGGTTAATTTGCGCTTTACCTGATGGCTTTTTTTACAGTATGTATGCTACCTTTAAGGTGCGCTCCCGTTTCCATGGCGACGACTGAAGCGAGGGTTTATTATGAAGCGAGGGCTTATTACAGTGTAATAAGAGTGTAATAGGGACGTGTTGTAACACAGAAACTGTAACAGCTTTAGGTCATTGAATTCCTTCTCTCAGTCCATCTCTGTCTGTGTTTATCTTTCACACCATCATCTTTTTTTTCTTTTCCTTCTCTCTGGATCTTTTAATTTTTACTTTTCTCTCAGTTTCTCTTTCTTTCTCTCTCTCTCACCCGCTTTTGTTCTCAGTATATCTGTCTGTCTTAATCTCTTTCTTTCATTTCATCATTGACTTTAAACTTTTTTTCTTTTTCTCTATAATTTTATATTTTCTCATCTCTCTCTCTTTCTCTCTCGTTCTCGGTCATGCTTTCTGTTTTTATCTGCCTGCCCGTCTCTCTCTCTCTCTCTCTCTTTTTTCTCTCTGTATCTTTCCAGGATTATATACCTTCACATTCTTGTTCATCATTCATCCTTTTCTTGCTCTCCCTCTCTTTTTTTGACTCTTTTTATATCTTTCTCTTTCTGTCTCCATCTGTCTCCCTCTCTCTATTTTATTTTATTTATTCTCCTATATTCTCAAATGTTATTTTTATATATAGTTCCTTACTCCACCTTTTTCTCTCTCTGTATATTTCAGAATCTCTTTCTGCTCTCTCTCTCTCTCTCTCACTCTCACACTTTCTCATCATTTCTCTCTATTGCTCTTTTTATATCTCTCTGTATCTCTCCCTCACTCGTCCTCTTACTTCCATCATGTTTTGTTCTATAGCGCTACCTGAATCTGTGTGTGTGTGTGTGTGTGTGTGTGTGTGTGTGTGTGTGTGTGTGTGTGTGTACGTACTTATGTGTGTCTGAGCACACACACCTGGCCGGCTGTACTCGTCCGTGTCTCTGTGCTCTCTCTCTTTCGCGCGGCCGCTGTACAGCAGGCGTTGCGAGTCGTGCTCGAAGGCTTTGAGCGTTTCGCTGGAGCTGTAGGATTTCTGCGTGGGGACGCGGCACTCGTCGCTCTCTCCCCCGGACGAGTGTGTGTAGCGCCTCTCCTTCTCTCTGCGACTCTCCCTCAGCGAGCAGTACGGCCTGCGCTCCTTCACATCCATCCTGCATGCATGACGGTGTATCTCTCTCTCTCACACATACACACACTCACTCACACACGCTCACACACACTCTCACTCTCTCTCTCTCTCTCTCTCTCTCTCACACACACACACACACACACACACAGTCACTCGATCTCTGCGTCGGTCTGCTTAGAGCCACAGTTCACCTGAGAGAGAGAGAGAGTGAAGCAGAGGTCAGAACAGCACTCAGCTCTACACTTCATCATTCCAGGATTCACAAATACACTCTACATTTTGCACTGTGTGTATGTGTGTGTGTGTGTGTGTGTGTGTGTGTGTGTGTGTGTGTGAGTGTGAGTGTGTGTGTGTGTGTGTGTGTGCTAAGCTCATTTATTATTCTATTACGAAACACTAAAATTTTAAAGTTCTAAAAATCCAGAGTAGCTCAAAGGTCTCTGGAATTGATTGCAAAAGTTTGTGCCCCTCTTATATGGTCTTGAGGTCAAAATATATATATTTTTTACAATTATAAAAAAAAAATCTGTTTAATATATATATATATATATATATATATATATATATATATATAGAAAAAATAATAAAAACTAAGGTAACATTACTAATTTAATTAAAAGTATATACTTTTTTTTAAAGCGCAGTACAAACTTTTGAACTGATAATATTTAAAGATTTCTTTCCGCTACGTAAAGACAACAGTGAACGAGACACAGCTAGAGAGACAGAAGAGAGAGTCGGACATGTCGAGAGACGCGCGCGCGCGAGAGAGAGAGAGAGAAGAGAGCTGTAAGACATAAAGAGGAAAGAGTGAGACAGATTGAGACAAATAGAGAATATGACATAAGGGAGAGACAGAGAAAATAAGACAGATATAATAACAGAGAAGACAAAAAGAGTGACACAGAGAGGAAGAGAGACAGAATGAGAGGCAAAGGTAGATAGAATGAGACAGAGAGAAAGAAACACAATGAGACAGAGCCAAAGAAAAAGAAATAACGAGACAGAGATAGATCAAATGAGACACAGAATGCGAGGGAGGGGGAGAGAGAGAGAGAGAGAGAGAGAGAGAGAGAGAGAGAGAGAGAGAGAGAGAAAGGAAATAAGACAGAGAGAAACAGAATGAGACAGAGACAGAATGAGACAAAGTAAGGCACTGAGACAGAGAGTTAGAATGAGACAAACTGAATGAATGAGGAGAGAAATAAGGAGACAGAGACAGATAAAATGAGACAGAGAGACACAGAATGTGATGGGGAGAGAGAGAGAAAATGAGTTAGAGAGAAATGTAATATGACAGTGATAGAATGAGACAAAGAGAAAGAATGAGACAGAGAGAAACAGAATTCGATGGAGAGAGAGAGGGAATGAAAAAGAGAGTGGAATGAGAGAAAGCAGAGATGAGACAGAAATAAAATGAAACAGAGTGACAATGAGACAAAAACCAATGAAACAAAAAGAGAGAATGAGACAGAAAGAAGGGATGAGACAAAGAAAGAGGGAGTGACAGAGAAAGAATGAGACGGAAAGAACGGATGAGAGAGAACAAGGGAATGATACAGATGGAGGGGACAAGATCGGGAAAGAGGGACTGAGACAGAAATTGAGGAAATGAGACAAAGAGAGACAAGTCAGAGACAGACAGAGATAAAATCAGATTGAAGAACATAACGAGACAGAGAGCAACGGAAAGAAGAGACAGAGAGAGGCAAACCCAATGAGAGACAGACTGAATAAGAACAAGGGACGGAATCAGAGACAGAATGTGAGACAAACAGAGAGCAAGACAGAAAAAGAGAGAGACAGAGAGAGAGAGAGAGTGTGTATATTAATTAATCACAGCTCACTGAAAGATGAACTGACATTAACATGGATGTGTGTGTGTGTGTGTGTGTGTGTGTGTGTGTGTGTGTGTGTGTGCGCGCCGGCGTGCATGTGCGAGTGCGTGTGTTTGTGTGTGTGTGTGCGTTTTAATTGATGACCGCTCTCTACTGGCCTCTGATATGTCAAGAGTTACTGATAACCTGGACACGGCCATTAGGGAGAGCGAAGGAAAACACACACACACAGAGTTTATAATCGCAGCGAGGACGAAAAGAAGAGAATTCTCCACCGCCCTTTCATTAAACCCTGCCAGGAAGAATTAATAAAATCTACCTCCGGCATCCTGGGAAATGAAAAGAGAGAGATAGAGGGAGCGGTTAATGAGGGGCGGAGGAGGAATAAACGAGTGCGAGGCCCCGGGGTGTGTTCACCTGTTTATTAGCCTGAACGCTAACTCCGCGCTGGCCGTTATTGCGCTGTGTTAATTTTCTTTTTTGGCTGGCCGCGTTCTCGAGCTCACACACCCTGGACGGACGCATCCGGCGCTCGTCTCGTCTCCTCTCTTTCGCTTCGTCTTTGCTGTTCTTCGTGACGCACGAGTGTCTGCGCCGTCACCGCGTCGGTCCTGACAAGTCTATTTATTTCATTAGTGACGGAGTCACATTTCATTTCATTTCATTTCATTTCATTTCATTTCAGTTCGCCGCTGCAGAGGCAACAGATGTGCGCAGAGCACTTACAGGTAACGGGAACAGATGTTTCTCATGAACAGTTATTGTTCTGGACAGATTTTAATTAACGCGCTAACGTCCTGTCCGAAATATCACACCTCACACGCCGCGTCCCAAAGCAGCGTATCCCGTTCCCTGCTCTTATTAAAAATGTAGCGTGAAGAAACGACTGTAACTCGGCTGTATAAACCGTACAACAGGAATTATATACACAGTGCGAATGCCTGGAGTTACAAATCATGTCAGTAATTTAAACAAGTTAATAAATATTTACACGCAAAATTTATTTAGAATGAATTTCTAACACACACACACACACACACACACACACACACACACACACACATGCAGCGGTGATGTCTTCAGCACGGATCATAAATATATCTCGCAGACGGATTATAAATGTCTTCTCATGACTTAATCTCCATCTGGATCTTTGGCTTATTTTCTTATTTCTCATTTTTTTCCCCCCCGATATGTCTTACAGCTGAAACTGTCTTAATGTCTAGATTGATAGATAGATGGATAGACAGATAAAATATTTATTCCACTTGACAAAGTTTGTGCACACGGCATAGCATAACATCGTACGGTACAGTATAGTGATAGATAGCATAGCATGGTACAATGTAGTTACTGTATATCTATACTATATCGCACGACCTCTAATGTCAAATTGCTTTTATACAAAAGTTCAACAAACTGCCGGGACTAACTAACCACGACCGGCGGAGCTGGAGACCGACAGTTAGTGTAATCAACACGGTGAAAGTAGTCTTAAGTCCTTATTGGAATTATGCAGCCAAAAGGTGAGGAGAATGAACCATGGTGGACAGTTGGACAGTCCACAGAAACTGTTACATTTAGATGTACATTCAGGTTCTGCTGGTTCTGGGGTTGAATCCCAAAAAATAGTGTAAAACAGAAAGCTCTGTGCAGCCTTTTGTGATCAAGTCCATGTCGCTATTTTACATTTTTTAATAAAATTTGCGCGTCATTGGTGCAGCGTAACACGTCCATCATATAATACAAATATAGGTGTAGTGTACAGTAGTATATAGTAGTGCAGTACAGTATATTATAGTACAGATATACAGTAGGTATAGTATCATGATGTTCTATAGTACAAAATAGAGTATAGTGTAGTATAGTATAGTATACAGTACAGACCAAAAGTTTGGACACACCTTCTCATTCAAAGAGTTTGAATTTGTATTATGGCAAGAAAAAAGCAGCTAAGTGAAGAAAAACGAGCGGCCGTCATTACTATAAGAAATGAAGGTCAGTCAGTCCGAAAAATTGGGAAAACTTTGAAAGTGTCCCCAAGTGCAGTCACAAAAACCATCAAGCGCTACAAAGAAACTGGCTCACATGCGAACCGCCCCAGGAAAGGAAGACCGAGAGTCACCTCTGCTGCGGAGGAGAAGTTCATCCGAGTCACCAGCCTCAGAAATCGCAGGTTAACAGCAGCTCAGATCAGAGAGCAGGTCAATGGCACACAGAGTTCTAGCAGCAGACACATCTCTAGAACAACTGTTAAGAGGAGACTGTGTGAATCAGGCCTTCATGCTAGAAGATCTGCTAGGAAACCACTGCTAAGGACAGTCAACAAGCAGAAGAGACGCGTTTGGGCTAAAGAACACAAGAAAGAAAGATAGAATGAATGAGAAGATGTGTCCAAAACTTTTGGTCTGTACTGTAGAATAGCCGGATAGAGATGTAGATATGGATATCAATATAGATATATTCAGGCCGGCTGTGTGTCTCGCTCATGCCCGGGAGAAAGAAATGATCTCCAAATGCCCCCTCCTCCTCCTGCACCACCCCAGACTGTGGACAGGTTGCTGCCGGGCCATGGTGCGCACACAACACATGTTCCATTTGCACACTGAAAAAGAGCTATCCTTTCTCCGTCCGCTTTTATGACTGTCGAAAATACTCTATTTAATATTATATTGTTTTCACGAATATGTATTTGTAATAAATTGGTCCGGCAGACTATTTAAAGCTTAGAGTGACTTGAAACAGGACCAGGGACAACTGACCCGGTGTTTCCCTGATGTTGGCAGCCCTGGATATAGTGTAGTATAGTGATGTTCGATAGTACAGTGTAACATGTTCAAGTATAGTATAGTGTATGTAGTTTAGCTTAGCCTAGTATAGACTATAATTAAAGAGATAGAGATACAGATATAATTGCAAATATAGTATAGTATAGTGGTGTTCTATAGTAGTGGTTCTCAAACTTCGTTTCTGCAAATTGTAGTGCTTTCCCAGCTCCAGCACACCCGAAATTAACTAATTGCCTAATTAACAGTCTTTTCTTAATTGAAGTGGGAGGGGTAGAGCATGGAAACACTAAACTACGCAGAGCAGTGGGGCAGTGGCACTAGAGGAATAGGGGTGAGAGTGTAGTTTGTATAAGTACAGTACTGAGCAAAAGTCTTTTATCTGTAGTACACATTTTGTTATATAAGTTTATGATGTCTGCATTATTATGTACAAGACCATTCCCTACAAAGATACACTACAATTAATGAATAAATAACATTACAGAAGAATATTTGCATGCCAGTGAAGAAAGTGACGAGTTAAGTGACAGACCAGTTTTCAGATGGGGGAATAAAAAAATTCAATAATGTACAGTAGACTCCTGGGTTTTTCACGAAAATAGAAAGGAGCGAGTGTGACGAAGTTAGCAAAAGAACTCGTATTCTCCAGCATGCTCAGTAAAACCTAACAGCTATTTTATTTACAGTACTGTGCAAAAGTCTTGGGAACATCCAAACAAAAGCCATACGAAATGATGCTTTATAAAACATTTCTATATTAAAAGAAACTTCTATAACAAGCTCAATGTAGTATGGACAAGTATAGTAAAGTAAAGTGTATGTGGCTTAGCCTAGCCTAGCCCAATACAGTATACAGTAGATAGATAGATGCGTCCACCCCTGTGAATGAGCTGTTACCATGGAAACGATAACGCATTAAAACAAGCTCATTAAAATAAACCTGTGAGCTGCAGGTACGATAATGTCAGAGTTGCTGTTATAGGAAATTAATTACCACATTCAGACGCATCAGAGCAGAATGCGTGATACGGTATTCGTTTATTTAGATATTAAAGGAAAATGAATATTACACTATTGAAAATTCTAGCCAAAACGTAATACACACATACACACACACACACACACACACACACACACACACACACACACACACACACACACACACACACACACACACACACACACACACACACTCATGTCCACAGTGACACTTCGCCATCCACTACTGTTTATCCTCAAACAACAAATTCTACTTAACCCCTACTAAGAAATGCTTCAGGCTGCGTGTGCGTGCATATTCGTGTTTCTGTGTGTGTGTGTGTGTGTGTGTGTGTGTGTGTGTGTGTGTGTGTGTGTTTCCAGTGCTAAGCACACTGGTACATGTCAGGAGGGAAATCATGTGAAAATGTAACATTGGACTTGACAGCATAGATTACTGTCAGGGTAAAGGTGGAATATGCAGTAGGTTTAGCTCTGTGTGTGTGTGTGTGTGTGTGTGTGTGTGTGTGTGAGAGAGAGAGAGAGAGAGAGAGAGAGAGAGAGAGAGAGAGAAATCTTTAGTGAAATGAAACAGCAGAAGGAGATATGGACATGATAATAGAGATGTGACAGAGGAAAGCGATATTAGGAAAGAGGAGGATGATGGATGAATGGAACGACTGACAGATGGATGGCGGAGGCAGAACACATATTAGAAAGGCAGAATATGAGTTTAGCAGAGGATGTAAGGGTGGTAGGATGGATGGATGAATGGATGGATGAACTGACTGACAGATGGATGAATGGATGGATGAATGAATCAGTAGATGGATAAACGGAAGGGAAGTTGCATGGATGGATGGATGGATTGACTGATGGATACACCGATGGATAAATCGATAGATGGATGAATTTATTGATGGATAAGTGGGTGAACAGATGTAAGGAAAACAGAAAAGCTCAGGTGATGGACGAATGGAATGGTAATACAGGGTAGATGGATAAATTAATAAAATGTATGAGGGGATGAGATATCAATTAAAAAAGGGAAAATGAGAATATGGATGGATGTAAAAAGTGGATTAGCTGATTCATGGCTGGACAAATTATTGGTTGAGCTGATGGACTGAAAAATGGCCAAATGTAGAGATGGATGGAGGGATAAAGGAACCATAGGGTAGGCTGACGGATGGATAGATGGATGGACAGGTGGATTAATGGATGCTTGGGTGGATGGAGAGACCACTGGGTGGGCAGGGTGGATAGATGAATGTAAGATAGAGCATAGATAAATTATTGGTGAAGCTCATGGACTAATAAATGCACAGACTGATGGATGGACAAATGTAGGAGAAGATGAACAGATGGATAGATGGATGGATGGATGGATGGATGGGAGGAATCCGGTATGGCTGAAGATCACACGGAGAGAGAGAGAGAGAGATAGAGAGAGAGAGAGAGAGAGGTGATGAAGTAAAACATAGGAAAACAGATAAAGAGAAAAAAAAACACGAAGAGAGTGAGAGTGCACAGCTAAGAGTGTTTCTGCTCCTGCAGTGATTCAGAACTTTGCTATCTACACACACACACACAGCAGATTGAAACCATCAGACTTTCCACTTTTATAAGTGTGTGTGTGTGTGTGTGTGTATGTGAGTGATGTGGAGCCAGAACACGGCAGTAACAGGAGACAGACATGCAGCTCTACACAATAAAAAGACACTCACCATAATCTCAGAGAGAGAGAGAGAGAGAGAGAGGTGTGTGTGTGTGTGTGTGTGTGTGTGTGTGTGTGGAATTGACTAACTAATGTGATCAAAGTGAGGGAAAAAGTTGCAATCTTTTTGTGTTTTTTTTCCCCCCTCACAAACACACGGCCATCAGAAGGTCCGTTTCTTCTCCTGCCAACATTCTCCACACGGCCGAGTTACAGAGCAGCAGCTGTGACCTAGATTCCCTTTGGCCACGCCCCCTTTTCCAGCAAACTGCTTTTGTGACGTGGTGACATCATCATCGTCGGGTCAACCACATAAAGAAGCCTGACTGGTCAAGTACGTGACACTCATTATATTTCACACACACACACACACACACACACACACACACCGCAAGACGTCTGATCACGTGAGATCCAGACAGCCGGTCCGCATCGCGTCTGGAAATGATCCGCCTCGAAGACAAGCCCCGCCCCTTAAACGAGGAAACAGTCAGGTACTCGGACGAGTCTTGGTCTACGCATGCGATAAACACACACTTGCTTTGCATTAAATGTTCGAGAGAAACCTCGATTCTATCTCATCACTGATAACAGCACGACTATGTACTATTTACACTTGTCCGTCAAACAAGCCACGCCCCCTCATTAAGGGTGACACAGACACAAGCGGATTAAAATAATGTAGTTTTTTTCTTTTTTTTTTAATGTAATGGTATTTCGAAAGGAGGATGAGGAGGATGAGGAGGATGAGGAGGAAGGACGGATTTACGTTTGGATGTGGGAAAGAAAAGTTTTAGGGGAAAGTGATGGCACACACTACCTCATGAGATGACCTAATTACAAATAGTCTCCTTTCCCACGAACACACAGACACATACACACACACACACAGACACATACACACACACACACACATACACTATCTGCTAAAATCACACAATGAGATGAATAAACAAACACTGGGTGTGTATGCGGTAGCGGTGCGACTCATCAGCGTGGGAACTTCACCCGATGTTAATGAGACTAAATGAAGTGTGTCAGGGTTTCTCTGAGCGCGCTCGCTAAACGCATTATTCTAACATTAGAACATGATTAGACTGCGGCGCGCTGCTCGTCAGATCTGGACAAGTTACAGCAGGTTTGTTGCTCAATTTGTGCTCTTATTTAGGAATATTATTATAACAGAAAATGTGCTGCATTGACAATCAGCCATGCTACGTTACACCATACACCATCGTTACTAGTCCTGCAAATAGCGCCACCCATTGACTGGTCGAGACGGAGCGGGATTTTTTATTTATTTATTTAAAACTCCCTTTATTTATGTTTAGAATTCCCTGCGACACTAATCCCAGAGTTTCTCCAATGCAGTGTAGAAAGTTTTCTGTCTGCTTCACTTCACGTCTGAAACCCTGGCGACTGTGTTCACAGTACACACAAACAGATGCGTCTCTTCCGGGGCAAGTTGGCGACGAGTTACGCGCTGACTTTTGGCGATCAGACCAAATCCACTCGCTGAATGTTAACGACCGCAGCCGGGGTCGTCATTCACAGACGTGCGGTCTTCTTTAACACGTTTAAACGTTTTACTGCGGCTGAGAGTCTCATCACCGTCCTGTGATCGTCCTGAAGTCTAATGTAAATGTTAAAGGTCACATCTGTAACGTCGCCTGTAAAACTCACAGCGTTTGTAGAAGAACCAGCACTCGCTCGTTAATAAATATACGTCTGTTTAATGTCACATCCGGAACGCCGATAAAACTAGAAAATGATGATATGGATTGTGTTTGTTTTCAGCTGAAGAGATTACATTACAGGTTGTGGAAATTAATTCACAGCTTGTCCAATATCAGTCCAAATGTCACATCCATAACTTCACATATATATATATATATATATATAAATATATATATATAAAACAGTGTTCTCTATATAATGTAAGATCACTGGAGAGAGAGAGAGAGAGAGAGAGTGAGAGAGATGCTCAGTTTGCTGCTCCTTCACATCGAAATACGAATAAAAAAAAATTAATAGAAATTATTTAGACCTGGGCGCTTCACTGTTGGGAAATGATGTCATCACCTCATAACCTCCAGAGGAGCGTGTGTGTGTGTGTGTGTGTGTGTGTGTGTGTGTGTGTGTGTGTGTGTGTGTGTGTGTGTGTGTGCTTGGCAGGTCTCATCTTGACATGTTCAGCTGTGTAAAGGCTGTCCCAGCTGATGGTGTGATGGAGAAATGTCTCACATCCTAGCACTCAATTTCAGACCTCTGTGTGTGTTTGTGTGTGTGTGTGTGTGTGTGTGCGTGTGTGTTTGTGTGTGTGCGAGAGAGAGAGAGACAGACAGAGAGAGAAAGAGAAGAGAGAGAGAGCATTTGTTGACTCCGCAGGCCCCTGAGGTCAGAAAGAGTGTAAGTCGTGGTTGGAGATCCACTTTTCTCTTCCCTGTAGTTTTCCAAAAATGTGTGTGCATGTGTGTGTGTGTGTGTGTGTGTGTGTGTGTGTGTGTGTGTGTGTGTGAGAGAGAGAGAGAGAGAGAGAATGAGTGAGTGTATGAAAGAGACAGACTGTGGGACTGTGTGTGAAATACTGAGCAACAAACTACATATGATCTTTACGGAATGATGGCTTTCAAACCTCTCTCTCTCTCTCTCTCTCTCTCTCTGTCTCTCTCTCTCTGTCTCTCTCTCTCTGTCTCTACATCTTGCCATCTCTCTCCATCTGTCTTCTCAATCCATATTCCTCACATTTCTCTCCCTCACGCTTTTGTATATCTGTCTCTTGCTATCCTTCCTGCACGTCTCTCCATCTGGCTTCTTACATTTCTCTGTCCCTCTGTTTCTCTCCATCTCTCTATCTATTTACACTCCAGTTTTCCCTACTTGTCTCTCTCTATCCGTTTGTCTCTCTTTTCATATCGTCTTTCTATCATCTTTCCCTTTCTCTCTTTTACAATCTTTCTTTATCGTTCCCATCTTTCTCTAACCCTCTCTCACGCCCTCTCTCTCCGTCCACCTCTCGAATTTTTGCTTGTCACATTTCTCTATCCTTGTCTCTCATCGTCTCAGATTTTTCTCTCGATAATCATTTCTTCCTCTGTCTTTCCCTTTCTCCAAGTCATTCTTTTCTTCTCTTTTCAGATTATCTATCTATCTATCTATCTATCTATCTATCTATCTATCTATCTATCTATCTATCTATCTATCCCTCTTGTTATCTCTCTCCAGCCATCCATCTTCTCGATCCTTCCTCCTCATATTTCTCTCTCCGTCTCGCTCTCTTGTTCGTCTCTCTCTATCTTGTCCTTCTCTTCCTCTCATTCACGAACACTCTTGACTTCTCTCATTTTTCCCCTCTAACCCTGACTTGCCCTCTCTGTCTTTCTCCTTCCACCTCTTCATTTTTACTTCAGTCCATCTCTCCACATTAATCGGTCTTCTCAATCCATTCTCCTCTCTCGATCATTTTTTTTTAAATGTCTGTCTCTTCCCACATTTCCCATGTCTCTCTCTCTCTCTCCATCTGTCTTCCCACATTTCTCTCTCCCTCTCTGTCGCCTCTTGGCCTCGTCTGTCTCTTTCCCGTTCTCGCATTCGCTCTTTCCCGCTCTTTCCAGATTCCCATTCAGTTTTGCAAACTCTCTTTACCGCTCCTGTTTTTTTTTCTCTCTCTAACTCTCACTTGGACTTTCTGTCTCACTGTAGCTCTCCCCCACCTCTTCACCCCCATCTCTCTCTCTCTCTCTCTCTGGTGTAATGATGTCATGTTGGTAACGATCAAAAGGAGAACCTGAAGTTTACGCTCGTCTCGTCTCCGTCTCGTCTCACCTGATGGAAGCTTCTCTAATATGGCGCCAGGTCTGATGTGAAAAGATCAGATTAGACCGTAAACGAACGAATGTAAATGTGAAGACGAAGGACGAGGTGCTTTGAACGGGTTGTGACACCCCGGCTGACGACACGTCACAGAGGAGAAAGCACGAGTAAATAAACCACGGCGGGAAAGAAATTCTCTGAACGTTCTGGACGAGACGGACTTCGATCGGTCTTAAACTGGAGACTTTACGAACCATGGAGACTTCGAAGGCAGAAGGAGCGTTATTTCTGCTTATCGCCTACATTAAAGCAGCGCTAAACACTTAGTCCTTCAACCCTCCTCTCTTATTCCTTACTATCGCTCTATCTCTCTTTCTGTCTCTGTTTAAGAGTCTGTTTATGTCTCTGTGAACAAGCTGTTACTACACAAACCATAATGCATTAAAGTGAGCACATTAAAGGACCCATATTGTATTTGACCATTTCTTTAACAGCTTCTAAGAGCCAGTACCCAACTGTTTGTGGGTGTTAATGCCCAACACAAAGTTTAGGTAAATGACTTCCTGCAGAAAACAACAACAACAACAACAACAAAAAAAACAGTAGAGCTGAAGCTACAGGCTTGGGGGGTGGGGGGCTTAAGGGGGGGCTTCTTGTATGAGGTCACATTTGACAGAAAATCTAATCGGCTCATGAAAACGGTCAAAAGGAAAAGAAAAAAACAAGACTGACTGTATGTCTAAAAAGTAAAGTTTGCATAATAAGTGACCTTTAATCCAAAATATTTAATATTCTGATTAATTAAATTATTGAATTATTTATGAATGAAGCAAAATCATCAAGCAGTCTACAAGCCTTGGTCATCTAGAAACCAACTAACAAGGAGCGTTCATGTTGTTAGGATGAGACACAAATGTAAAACAGTTCCGTGCAAAAGTCTTGTACCCCACAATAATTTTATATACATATATATTATTATTATTTTATTTTATTTATTTATTTCTGTTTTATTCTAATGTAGATCAAATGCAAGAAATGGGAACAAATGTTTTACTATGATAGCCTGCAAAGTGCCAAAAGATGCAATTTAAAATTTGGTTTGTTTCATTAACAACCTCAGTTTCTCACTGGTTCGAGTAAGATGTTTTTTTTTTTTTTTTTAATGCTTACATGAATTATCTTTCTCTGTGTGGCTCAACAAACAAGAAACATTCCTCTGAACGGGGACGGAGCTGAAAACAATGAGAGGGGGTAAAGTCCTTCAGGAAGCTTGGAGACCTGTTATTCACAACTACATTAAACATACAAGAACGCTGGCTCTTTGGAAGCAAAATATGGACAAATGGGGGTGGGAGTCGGGGTTGGTCAAGGCTTTTGCACAATATCTAAAAAAAAAATTCAAACATGAAGAAATGCAACATAAAACAACTGGGGAACCAATGCCAAGGAGAAGAAACTCAATCAATCCATCATCTGAAAAGAAACAGGAACGTCTGAAGCCAGAACTAGAATAAAATTAGAAGAAAAAAAACAACAACCCCACAGCCAGGTCTACCATCTGGAAGTAATTGTCCTGAAGGACCAAGAACTTTCAAGGCCAGGATGAGGCTCCTAAGCCATCTGAGAGTCCAAGGACAGATCAACAGACCATCATATCCTTGACCTTGAGCTATGAGGGAACCATGAAGAACATCACATGAACATCTCAGTGCTCCTCGTCAAGAACATGTCAACACTTTACAAAGGTTCTACAGAAAGAAACAAGAACAGACTCAAAAATCCGAGTGAGTCTTGCAACAAGACACACCGAGAATTAACAAATTTACAAATCACTGTGAAGCCTGTTTGTGTTTTTCATTATACAAAATAGTGAATATCTTTGCAGATTAAATGACAATGATGAACGACAAAGCGCGGAAACCGCTAACATGATTTGTGATCGCTGCGATCTCTACGAGTCAGGATGTTCCCCGAAGACATGAGAGGACTGAGAGGCATCGGCGGGGGCGACTGAGGAGGCTGAGCGAGGCGACGTTGAGGCGATCATCAGTCCACCTCGGTCGGCGCTGGTTCTCGGACGTCAGCTCGGTGTAGCAGAGCACTAACACATTCTTAATTCCCATCACTGATGTTAAAAGCTCAGATGCATAACTCTGAGTACGAGTGTGTGTGTGTGTGTGTGTGTGTGTGTGCGTGCACGGGTGGGCGGGTGTGTGTGGCTTCATACTGGAATGATCGGAGGCAGAAAGTCTGGCAGCGTCTCTGATTGATACAACAACATTACTGTAACTACAGCGGGGTCCAAAAGTCTGAGTCCACTACCAGGAACTGGTTTTTATTATTTTATCAATCTCAGATCAAATTTTTACTCTAGTGATCTTCATCACTGCATGATCCATCCTCCTCACACACACACACACACAAAGACCGTAACCTATGACTGACTGACTGACCCACCGACTGACTAACACCTGATTTAGTCTTCTGGATCAGGTAACCGAGTTCCCAGATCCTTACAAATTTCCCGTCTTCGTCTTCATCGTTGTCAGACCGATGTTAAACGACTTTTATTGTGTTCTTCTCATCACAAGATAATTGCTGCGGACTGATCCCGAAACAGCGTCTAATTTAAAATCTCGTTGCAGTATATTAAGATCATGCGTTATATTGTTTATATATATATATACTTATTTATTCAGGGTGGTTAATTTAAATAATTTTTTGTTTGTTTGTTTTTTACATTACAAGCTCTCTTATACAACAGCAATTTTCCAACTATTAAAACATTGTTGTATATAATAATTATTATGTCATATTAATTAAAAATGTGTGATAGTTTTTAATTCAATTATACATAATTATACTTTAAAAACCCTACAGGAGCGCCGATGTGGTCAGATGTTGTGTGAATCGATGTTCATTGGCATAAACACTAGAAATACATTTCTCACTTTTCTCAGTGTTATTTTATCAAAGTCATTCCAACTTAATTAATAAAACTTAAATGTCATTGTAATGTTGTTACAACCAAATGATCATGTTTATCTAAGGTTAGGCTCGTATTGTGCAGAATGTCCTAGAATAAATACATAATAATAATAATAATAATAATAATAATAATAATAATAATAAAACACACTGTATCTGACCAATCAGAATCCAGAATTTAACAGCAAAGAATTAAATAACCACAAAACTGGAGTTCGATACGATTAAAATGTTAGACATGTTCAATTTGATTTTATTTAATTACACTAAAGTTTAAAATTTTCTGATTTCTCTTAAGTAGCTGCATTTCTTACAGGTTATAAAGTTTTAAATTTTATAGTATAAAACTACTAAAGTACCTAATAAGATCCAGATCTGAAGGACTTGAAAGTTAACGGCATGAAAGTTAACCAAGAATTACATTATTGCCAAAGCAATTACAAAAGATCGATTAAATTATAATTATATATAACAACATCAATCTGAATTTATAAACATATATAAACCTTAAAAATATATAACAAACAATAACATGGTGCATAAACAATAAAAAAACAAAAACAACAATAAAAAAATACATCAATATTAACATTAACTATCAGGTAACTATCTGATCCATGGTGATGTTCAATTGTAGTTTGTAGGTTTGTGTTCGGGGTTAGGGTTAGTAAAGCTTAGGGATGTTTAGAATGCGTCTCACGCCGTGTCTCATGTTGTGTCTCACTGTCTCCCAGGCTCTCACACTCCGACACATATTACGCCGTCAGACCTTATTATTATTATTATTATTATTATTATTATTAATATTAATATTCTCTTCTTTCTCTGTTAATTTGGGAACATTTGGGATTTTGCGCGTGAAGGTGTTCCTTATATGTTGATATTTTTGACAGCGGAGGAGGAAGTGCAGCTCCGTCTCGACCTCGCCGCTCGTACACTGACACACACTCTGTGCTCTCCGGACGCGCGGTTCTCCACAGCCACACTGTGTTCTCCCTCTCAGACTGAACCTGCTCAGAATCTGTCTCTGCTTTATATCTCTGGCCGTGAAGAGATTCATACTCTCTCTAATAAACACCCAGATTAAACTGTGTCGTTGAAATATTCTTGATTATTACTAAGACACACAGCAAATAACATTACACATTCTGTTATGTTTATCTGATGGTTAATCAGGTCTTTATGAATCAAGCATTCAATTTAAAATGTAACAAAGGAACAAAACAGTGATTTTCAACAGCGACGGCGCAGCTTTAAGTGTTTTTATACAGCAGATGTGAGTGAGTTTCCTCTGAGCTCAAAAAGCTTCCATTAAAAAAAAAAAGCCTCATTTTTTGAAATTTGCGTTGACTAACATTGTTTGGTTTAAACTGACAAATTCATCGATGATACGATCGCTGTAAAAGCTTTTGTAGAAAACCCAAACTGCTTCCACTTTGAGAAAATGTTTCGCACACATCGTAGTGTTCTCGCTGGCGATAATCTCGCGGTGCGCTCGCATTCTCAGTTTCACTCTCACGAAAGAATCTGAACGCAAAATCTTTTTTTTTTGCGCAAAATGGCGGGTTGGATTTTCTGTAAAAGCCGTACAATATTACTGAAAATGGATTGATTTTTCTAACGTGACGCTTGTACATGAGGTTTACCCAAAATTTGGTAAATCGATTTCGCATCGCGTAAAACATTTAATGACACAAAACAACTTCAAACATCATGATTAGAGCAAATTATTCACAGGTGTCCACAAAGACAATTACATCTTTTAATTCACGCTCTCGGGGACACAATTTGCGGGACATGTCTAGCTCTGTGGAAAAGAAATAAGTGTTCCTCTGACAAAGGCTGCCTAAAAAACGCAGGCTACCTAGGGAGCTTTGTTCTAAATGAAGCCAGCAATTATCTCAGCTGGTGCGCTCTGTTTTCTCGTCCCTGTGGTGTTGTGTGAACGACACACACTGTACAGAGTAATATGGATGGAGAGAGTGATGGAGTCGGGGTGACGAAAGATCAGTGGACTTTCGGACATTTGGACGCGACCGCGACTGTTGTGTTTTCTCTCAGGTGGAAACCGGTAGCCCCGTCTGATGACGAGAGTAATCAGAGAGCTTGATTTAACGTCTGAAGCTTGTTATCCGGTTTTGTCTCTGTCTCTCTCGCTCTCTCTCATGCTGTGTGTGTGTGCAGGAAGGATGGCGCGTTTAACAAAGCATCTATTGATAAAACACCTTTCCAGCTCCGGCGTTCTCTCATCTCGTCTCCTATGACACAATAACGCCATTGTGTCCGTCTCAGCGTAAGTTATATCATGTAATAATAATAAGAACGAATTTAATGCATACACTTTATATAGCGCCAAACACACCGGCTTAACCCGTGTTAACCTCGTTTGAGGTTGGCGTCTGGAATGAACCATTTCTGAGCAATGGGGTAAAATTAGATATGCCCCGATGTAGTTTTACACCAATTCACAGACCTCCAGGCTCCACCGCTGGTCATGTGACCCTAACGAGTTTACCTCCATGAAGAACTCGAAACTTCAACAGGTCACCCTGACTCCTTATTAGGAGAGAATTTAATAAGCCTGGATGACGAGAGGAAAGACGAGCGCTAGCAGCAGGAAACGAGAGAACAAAAGCGGGGAGATTCTCGCCGAAAACCGAGCTCCGTCGTGTGTGCAGCCTCCAGCTGTCCAGCGCTGAGAGAGACGCAACCGGCTTTCTAACGTGACAAACTTCTCGGCTTACTCTCCTTTACTCTCTCTGATTCTCTGCGACTCGCACTCTGGCTTCCTACCTACATCAAGAAAAGACAGCGTTTCAATTATGCGCGCATTACACTCTATCAGACTGAAAAGATGGATAGTGAAGCGGGAGCAGAGGAGAAGCCTCGGACCTCTGACCGCGGCCGTAATGCACAGATTAGCGTTTACCATCAGACATGGTCCAATTATCTCAGCACACGCGACTCAAACATTATTTTTGGGTGAAAATATCATTAATTATCAAGTGGAAATAGTGATGGATAAATCCTCATTTAGGCATAACTCACTTATCCACCTCCAGAGCTTTTCAGAAGCCCAAAAACGTCATGAAGAAGCTAAGAACATTTCCAACGACAAAACCGTTCCAGGACTTCAGAACTTGTCTGGTACAATTCAGCTACATTTAGATCACCAGGTACCTGAAATTTCCACCAATCCAAGAACGTATAAATAAATAAATAAATAAATAAATAAGAACCGTTAGATACATTTCAAACCTCAAAACATCAAGAATGTGTTAAGGAACCCAGAAACTATTTGCACCTTCAGAACATTTCAGGCACCTGAGAACTTTGCACATTTGAGAATGTTGTGTAATTACTGTTTATAGTGTTTTTATGTTAGTTCGTACTCTGAGAGCTACAAACAGCCGGAACCAAATTTCTTGTGAGTGTCAACATACTTGGCGAATAAAACCCGATTCAGACTCTGAACGTGCCAGGGAATCCATGATTAAAAACACTTGTCTGGAACTTACAGGCACATTTGAAAAAAAAAAAAATATATATATATATCACCTTTCAAGAACCTAAAAACGTCCCACCACTAGAACTTTTAAGAACAATAAAAACCCATAAATATAGGTAAATTCCACTCTCAGAACCTTTCAGAAATACGCGAATATGAACATATTCAGGAGCCCAGAATCTTTCAGACACATTTCAACCACAAGAACATTCTTCAAATCCCACAAATTTGTCCAGGAACCCAGAAACTACAGCCACATGTTCACCTCTTAAAACATTTCAGGAAGACATCACTTAAAACTTAAAAAATTTCCACCACTTGTTCAGGACCTTCAAAACACACCCAAAGAACCACAAAAAGCACACTTCCTGTGCTGGAGCCTTTCACCAACTTGACACATGTCTGCAGCCCATGTCCAGCAACCCTGGAAGATGTCTCGCAACTCTTTAGGCATATTTTAACCCCAGGAACCTTTAGGAACCCAAGAACCTGTGGAGAAACTTTTTAGTAACTCAATAACATGTGGATAACTAGGAACTTCAGGAACATTTCCACCAACAAAACCTGTGTGTGTGTGTGTGTGTGTGTGTGTGTGTAATAAACCCTAACACTAACCCTACATTGTTTCAGCTTTAGTACCATCCGTATGCCCTCAAGCCAAAAGTATATATGAAGATATATAAAGAGATCAAACACACACACACACACACACACACACGGTTGTCCCCAACTCTCACTGGGTCAAGTGTAATAATCCAAGCGAGAAAAAGCGAGGAAATCTTCCCCTCCCCTTGCGTCTGTTTACAAATGAGGGAATTATTTAAGAGCGTGATTTCGCTTCATGTATCCGCTGTTTTTAATGTTTGTATTTATGAGTTATAAAACTAAGCAGATGGCAACATTAGGCTAATGCAAAAATAATATCATATGTCATTTCGCTGTATACATCAGCTCCGGGGGAAAAAAACAAACAGACAAGGGAAAAAAAAAAAGAGTGGTAGGGGGGAGTCACTACACGTTCTTCTTCTTCTTATAAAGTTCTCCTTGTGCCGTCTGTGGAAGAACGAAGAGACGCGGACTGGAGCTTAATGTCTTTATCCATATCTGAAGGACGTAAAACCCGACGGCTACCGTGACGTCCACCGTTATAAATGACTTCATGGAAATAAACAAATTGGAAAATGGCTTGTGTAAATATTTACTCCATACCTGGGGGGGTTTATCTTCTAACTCGCTTTTGTGCAGCGTTAGCTAATATTTAATAGAGTGTAAGCTGTAGCTCGGCCACTTAGAAGAACCACGAGGCTTTAAGCTAACTTACACACAGATGGTGCAATCAGCGCACAATTCAGCTCACCAAGCACTTAGGGAAGAAAAAAAAAAAAAAAAACCTCGATAAGCAGAATGAGGTGTGAATTGTAAGAAAATAAATGTGTAGTCTTACAGCAGCGGTGCAATCCGGATACACGAGCTTCATTTAATACTCACATCAAACATCAAACATCATTTAATACTCACATCAAACATCAGACCGGGGGAAGGTGGTCGGTGGTGCCAGTTTGAGTGTTTATGTAAATCTCCTGGGGAAATCCAGTGAGAGGTCGTTCTACAAGCAAAGGTTACAGAAGAACGGCCAGATCTGACACTGCTGAGAGAGCCGCATCACCAGAACAGGAGACAAAGAATATATCTAGGAGTTTAAGGATACTTTCACCACTTTCTCCCTTCAGAACATTTCAGCAACCCAAGAACCGCTCTAGGAAACTGTAACTTAAATCACAACTCAGCACCCTTAGCACCTTTCAAGAATCCAATAACGTAGATCAATAATCAGAAACGTCTCCTTGTTAAAAGAGATTACCGGACAAGGGCCACATTTAAGACTATGGATGGAGCTGCAACACCAGAACAACATATTGAGGAAACCAGAAGCTTTAGGTACATTTTGACCCTGGAAATCCATCCACATTTTCACCTCAAGAACATTTCAGGTGCACAAGAACTGGCCTAGGAACACGTAACTAAAACACGGCTTCAGCAATAGTCTGGGAACTTCAAGCACATTCGAACACCAATCAGCTTTTAAGAACTTCAATCGCATCTTCACCACTGGAATTGTTTCCGAACAGAAACAATCCATAACTAAAGGTACAGCTCCACTTCCAGACACTTTCAGAAATACATTCACTTGTCTAACAATCCAGGTACATTTAAAGCCCCCAAAAACCTTTCAGGAGTTCAAGCACTTTTTAACATATTTCCTCCACAATAATTTGTCTAAGAATTTGTCATTAGTAGTAACCCGAGTTACACATTTACAGCATTTGGCAGACGCCCTCATCCAGAGCGACTTACATTTGATCTCATTATACTGTACATCTGAAGAGTCGAGAGTTAAGAGCCTTGCTCAAGGGCCCAACAGTGGCAGCTTGGCAGTGCCTGAGTTTGAACCTGCTACCTTACAATAAGTAGTCCAACACTTGGACCACAGAGCTACAGTACGCTTGGCCCAGTTATATCACCAGGCACCCAAACCCAAAAGATTTAGCCACATTTTAACCACCAGAACCTTTTAAAAGGCTAAGAATTTGTCTGGGAATCCAGGTACTAAAGTCAGATGTTCATTGCAAGAACATTTCACTTACCCAAGAACTAGTCTAGGAACCTATAATTGGTTCAATATAAAACCTTCAACTTCCACCTTCAACTTCCAAGAACCCAAGAACTGTATGCGCATTTTAAAACCTGAAACTGTTTTAGAACCTAAATCTAATTTGCATTAAAAAAAAAAAAAAAAGTATAGGTACAAGAACCTTTTTAAAAATACATGAACTTGTGTACGAAGCCAAGAACTTCAGGAATAGAATCTGTCAGGAGCCAAAATATATTGAGGAACACAGATTCACTAGAATCTGACAGCTCACAACCACGATAAGCAGAAAAGCAGCTGACATCACTTTATACCTTAAGACAGATGAGCTACAATAGCTGAGAAAAACACTGGGTCAGGGAAAAAGAGGAATCGGAGGCTGTAGAGGGCACGCAAACTGGATGGGTGGACGACTTCACCTGGGCTGTGATTTAGGTTTAAAGGTCCGGTTTATTGGTTTAAAGTAAAGGTTTGTCAGTGACACTAAACTGATAAAGTGTGGCGTGTGAAGTTTAGAGCTAGTTATTAATGATAATAAAGGTGACTTTACAGCAACAATAGCTGCACAAAAACAATAATAATAACAACAATAATAATAATAATAATAATAATTATTATTATTATTATTATAAATCAAATGTTAAAATATTAAAAGACAAAAAAGGTGGCAAGAACTAGAAAATAATGGCAAGAGATTAAAGTCAAATTAAAAGTTAATTTAATTACAAAAGCAATTTAAACGGGAACGATTTAGTATTTTTGCTTTTTGATTTCAGAAGCGTAACTGAAGAGGCACACCTGATATCTATGGGTAGACTGCTATAACAAAGAGCTCAGAGAGCTAGGAGCAGAGTGTGGAGACATCAGGTCCATGAGGAGCTTCAAAAACTAATAAAATAAGCAGGGAGTCAGGGAAGTGAGGCTAAACCTGGAGCCATGTGATCCTTTATCTCGGTGCTGGTAAACAGCCTGGCTGCTCTGATTAGTTCGATTAGTTCGGAACTAATCGAAGGCGAGCTGGTTGTCACGGATTTGCTGGAAACTGACGTAAGTTTTAAGATCCACACGTGAACAAAGAGCAGGACTACGTCATGAGACGAGACCTGGATACAAGAACGTACTGGATAACAACGCCGCTCAGCACGAGGACTCGACCACGCTTCACAATCGTGCTCGTTAAACCAAAAAATAAAAAGTCTTTCGACGTAAGCGTCATGATAAGGTGAGTGCTTACTGTATTTGGTGCAACCGTGACACCAGGGCTGAAGTCCTGAGTACAAGTTAGTGCAATAATCCAAGTGGTTAAATTACAAATTGAGGATAATAACACTAGTCCATAGTACACTACGGAAAGAAGCGATAAACAGGAACAAAGAAATACTGGAAGCGGCAGGATCAATTAACACAGAACCATTTTAAACTCGCTTACTGGAACAATGCTGGCACGGTCAAGAGATCCGCCTGTTCCCTGTGTACTCCTCATTTCTGTACACCTCAGCTCCATACTGTATGCAGTTCCTGATTAAAAACAGTCTTTAATAATAAAATGCATTCATGTAAGCATCTTCAACACATCGCATTTTCACATCATCTAATCAGCATATACACACGCGCACACACACACACACACACACACACACACGCACACGCACACATATAGGCATGACGAAAGAACAGAATAAATGTACTGTAGAAATAATATGTAGAAATAATAAAATAAAAAATAAAGCTACAGAAGTGAATTCTGGGTACTGAATTAATAAATAATTACAATTTATAGTACATATAGCATTTATTAAATAATGCTGTTGCTGTGTCAGACTGAGAGTTTTTTTTTTTTTTCAAATTAACTGGAATGAGGAGATAAATATTACATTAAAATAATGTTAAAAATATTACAAAATATGTTATCCATTTTTTTCTTTCAATTATTTTATTGCAATTTTGAAGTTTACTTTAAAAGATAATGTGTGTGATGCATTATATTAAGCTAATATATATACATACAATTATTATATTTTTATTGTTATTAATTACATTTAATTACATTTTTTCCGGGAATTGCCTTGAGAAATGTGTGCAATATTTACCTCACCGTGTCTATATTCTATATAAATAATCTAAAATAATGCCATTAAAATCTGTTAATAAATGTTATATTATAAAAAGAAATGCTTTTTATAAATGTAAATATTTGCCAAGAAAATTCAAAGAGCTTAAACTGAGAATTTGTTTTTCTTTCATAATAATAATAATAATAATAATAATAATAAATTATTATTTATTATTTATTATTAGTTGTAGTAGTAGTAGTAGTATTATTGCACATGAAACTATTTACATTTAAATTAAAATCTGAAGGTCACCTGGTGCATTACACAATTGGGATTTAAACATAACACACTCTCATCGCGATGGTAGAGAAACACACCCTGGCGCTGCGAGAGATATGGAAAGTTGTGTTAAACGTCAGGAGGAGCGAAAGAGTTTCTGTTTTCACTATCAGAGTAGTCAATCTTCAAAATATACAGTTTCCTAATACACAGGAAACAGATTAGGATCTCAGTAGTGCCTGACTACTCTATGAGCATGTGTGTGTGTGTGTGTGTGTGTGTGTGTGTGTGTGTGTGTGTTGAGAGAGAGAGAGAGAGAGAATAATCAGTGTATGTTAGGCCGGTGTGATATTACCTATGATGGACAAGTGAGGTCAAAGGGTGTGAAGGAGGTTTTTACTCAGCGGTGGCCCAGAAACACACGCACACACACACACACATACACACATACACACACCTTATTAAATATCCTGTTCACACACCATCTGCTTCATTTCTTCAAGTTACAGCGTCACTATATATTTCCTTCAATCGCTAACACATGTATGTCCTCTGAACTCACACACACACACACACACACACACACCGTTAATTGTTATGTCTGCCAAAGGTTTAAAATGCACGTTTAGTCTGATACTATGTTCAGCTTTCTCCTCGTTTAACACGGCTAGACATCTCCACACACTCACTGCTGCTAAAGCCAGCTCACGAAGTGCTAGTGGAAAAAACACATGAAATAAAATAAAATAAAATAAAATGTAATTAAATTAAGTAAAATATCATATATAAAAAAATGTAATTAAATTGTGGGTTAGGTAATTAAACAGCTGTAAATAGTCCCTAAAACTAATAATAAAATAATGACAAATACAATACAATAAAGTCAATAGTGACTTTTTAAAAAATATATATAATAAACAATTATTTTAATTTTACATTTGAACTTCAAGAGAAACTTTACTTCCTTTAAAGATAAAAGAAGCTAAAAAATTAAAGGGCTTAGTGGCTGAAGAATGCTAGCGGTTAGTGTGTCTAGGAATTTTTTCCCGCCACTGTCACCCCCAGCTTTCTCATTAGGGATAAACTGATGAATGCCTAATGCTTAACTCTTAACTGCTTTTTCGACAATGTCCGTTGTTAAAAGCACGATACAAAAAAATATATACTGTATTAGACAATTTTTTTTTTTTGTAGGAATGCTAGCTAGACGCTTTTTGTAGGAATGCTAGCTAGATATGAGCATGGTGAGGTCTGAAACTAGTGTAAATATTTTAGAGAAATAAGCATTAATCAAGTAACTGTAAAAAAAAAATTAAAAAAATGTAAAAAATTTGGACAGACGAGAAAAAAATTATAGCAGCTAACAAAGGTGTGTTTGTATGTTTCTTGTTAGCCAAGTGTGTAGGATAGGAAACCTTTAAAAGACGCACTTATTTACCTGGAAACCATCTGCAAGCACAATCTCTATCTCTCTCTCTCACACACACACACACACCTCTTATTTTATTACAGTGATCATCATTCCCTCCTTCACATCTCCACACTGCACATTTTCATACTTCCACATGACTGGAGCTACGTTTTGATGAAGCAGAATGGGGAATGACGGGAAAGACGCGAGTGACGGCCGGAGTGTGACGCACAAATGAAACAGGGATAAATTGAATAAGAGACGGGTGTGTTTCTGTTTTTCGGCAGGTTAATATTGGCGGGATTAATACGAGCTGTCACGCTGAAAGCGCTTAAGTAAACGCTCCACGTACAAAATGACATTTGAGGAAAAAAATACAGTGATGAAGTGCAGGAGGAGGAAAAAACCTCTCTCACTCACAGCCACACGCTCTGTAACATGCACTCGCGTAAACACGCATACACACACGAACACACACACACACACACACACACACACACACACACACACACACACACACACACACACTCTCTCTTCCACATGCAGATAAACTAAAAAGTAAACATATAAAATGCCAAAGAAGATTTCACATTTTAAAAAATGTCAAATTGACATTTCTACAAGTAAAACAATATTTTATAAAATAATAAATGACATTTCAATTTTTGTTTAAAAAATAAAACCCATAAAAAGACAAAAAACTAAATCGGAAGAGATAGCAATGTAATTACAGTAACATTAATAAAGACATTTTTAAAAATCCTAGAAAACTGTACTTCACTGTGTATGTGTGTTTGTTTTTGAATATTGAATATAAATTGAAGCCCATACATCTAAAACCAGAATAGACAAATTCCAGTTTGTCCACTAGTCCAGAATCTAGTCTATACTAAAATATATACTAATGATAATGACAATCCTAAATTTAAACCATAAAAACATCTTTCATCTACAACAAAGCAAAATCTGTCTCTAATCAAAACCAAATCCAAGTCTGAAAATTAACCGTCACCCTAAACCATACCAACCTAAACCCGGACTCTAATCCCAAATCATTATTCTAATCCTTAATCTTAAAGGTGTTCCCACAATCCCAGATTTAATCCCGAACTGACATGGTCTTTAAATTGTAGAAAATCCGTATTATATCTTTAACATTAATTTAAACTGTAATCCCAAAATACAAATCTAATTCTTTATCCTGAAATAAACTCTAATCTCAAACTATAAATTTAATTCTTTATTGTAATAGTAAACAACTATCCAAACCTATAATTCCAATTCTTCATTTTTATATTCAACAACAATCCCAAACTATACATTTAATTGTTAATTCTAAAATTTACCAATAATCCCAAATTATAAATTTAATTATTAAAATTCAACTCTAATCCCAAACTATAAATTCTATTTTTTATTCTAAAATTTAACAATAATCCCAAATTATAAATTTAATTCTTAAAATTCAACTCTAATCCCAAACTATAAATTCTATTTTTTATTCTAAAATTTAACAATAATCCCAAATTATAAATTTAATTCTTGTTTGTGAAAGTAAACAATTATGCTAATATATAAAAGTAATCCCTTATCTTAAAATTAAACAACAATCCCAAACTAAAAATCGAATCTTTTATTTAAAATTAAACTTTTTTATTGTGAAGTTTAAAAAAAAAAACCCTAACTATAAATGTAATTCGTTATTGTGTGTGTATATATACACACATACACACACACAATACAGTATAATCCCAAATATAAAAAAACTATAAAAGTAATATTTTATCTTTAATTAAACTATAATCTCAAAGTGTACATTTAATTCTTTATCGCGAAATTTAACAATAACCCCAGACTATAAATTGAATTTAACTTAATTGAATTGAAGTTAAATTTAACAATAATGACAACCTATTAACGCAATCCCTCATGTTAAAATTATATTTTTATTAATTAAAAATGTGTAATTTATTACTTTATTTTATTTAATTATTACAATTAAACAGTAATCCCAAATTAAAAATGTTAATGTTTATTGTAAACTTAACTGACAATCCCAAA
>QNUK01000107.1:1787860-1855360 GCA_013621035.1 Clarias magur | reverse complement strand
TTGGTGTTAGTAGTAGCCTTAATGTGGGAGCGCCCCTAGTGACGGGGAGGAATTGAGAAAATCAGGGGGAAAAAAAAACAAATAAACAAGCAATTTTTAGACATAATCGACTTGCTTTTTTTTTTAAACACTTTGTCCATCTGTCAAACAAGCTTTCGTATTCCATCGTTAGAAAATGCTTCATGCTGAGCTGTGAGCCAGGATTGCACCGCTGTCTTCACTTCCTCATCAGAAGTTAATATTTGTCCTCAGTGCTTTTAGGGGACCAAAGTTGATGGAGCCGGATGAGGACTATAGTGAGGACACTTAAACACCGTGCCGACAGCGTGGGCAGACATGCATTGTCCTGCGAGATCGCAACGCCCTTGGACAGCAGTCCTCTGCGCTAAACCCCACGTTTAGTCTTCAGCTCTTCAATAAGCGTCTCACTGTAACGAGACGCACTGTCGACCGTCGACCCTTTTTCCTGATAATGTTCCAATACTGGTGCTTACAGAATCCCAGAAAACGGTACGCATGGAATTTTCCAGCTGAAGATTGACTTTTTCATTGTTTTTCGGTCAGAATTAGGATGTTTCCGTTCCATACGCTGCAGTTTCCTCTCAGGCCCGTACTGATGAATCCATGTCTCGTCATTAAAGATTATATTTCACAAATCTCGTCAGGGAGAATCACAGCCGTGCGGATTATAGATCAGGACTTCTGTCAGGTTTGATCATGTTAGCTAGCTGTCTGGTGTTAAGAGCAAACATTATGGACTCTTCCATAATTATGACTTGAATCCGTGTCAGGTTCGATCACGTTAGCGCGCTGGCTAGCGGAATCTGTTCCCACGTTCAGACAGCAACCTGAGCAGTTGTAGTAAAAACAGAGAGATGGACGTGGAGCTCCCAAGCGACGGTGACGAATCCGTGGCGAGGAATCCGAGATGTGCGAGAAGCACCAGGGACTGAAACCAGAACTAGACACAACGTGGAAGGTTATAAAACTGGCCTCGGCTCGGAGCGGAGAAGAAAAACCACCGCCTCCGAGTTTCGTCTTGGAAGAATTCTGTTTATTTTTGTTTTGAAAAAAGAAAATGTGTCATTTTGACCTGAGGTGTACATCGGGGAGACGGGAAATGAGCACATTTTCTAATAAACAAAGCAGCCAGAGTGGAACCGCGAGAGAGAGAGCGAGAGAGAGAGAGAGAGAGAGAGAGAGAGAGAGAGAGAGAGAGAGAGAGAGAGAAAACGCCTCCAGTCCAAACAGCACAGAGATCCAAACGCCTCGGACTGGTGTGTCGAGCCTGACCCCTGTGTAATACTGTGTGTGTGTGTGTGTGTGTGTGTGTGCGCGCTCACAGGAGGCCAAAGCGAAGTGTAGAGAGCCAGGAATAACAGCATGAGGAATAATGCCGCAGCGATCGTCTGAACTCCAGCTTCGTGGCACAGACTGAACCTGAGAGGAGACGGCTGAGCCAGCTCTCGCTCTCGCTCTCACTTACAGAACAGATTATTCATCTCAATTGGACTCAGCTGGATAAATAAAGTACATACAATAAAATATGAAAAAAATAAAATTAACCAGAACTCTCGCTCTCTCTTTCTCGTGTGAGACAATATTTTCCGCTGTTCTACATCGCTGAGTTGAGATCATATAGATTTAGCGTTACGGCCCGTCGATATCGCGATATAACATCGGAATCAGCATCACAGTCTCATCTCATTTGACCTGATTGGATGTTCAATTGCATTTTTGTTAATTAATTAATCACTTTGTCACAATGCAAATTTGTGATCGCTTTCGGCAACAAGAAAGAACGCCGCTTTATTGCTATTGATATTGCTTATCTATTGCTATTATTTTTCTTCTGACTTATTTTTGAGGATTATCACCACAAACAGAAATATTTGTCATGCCAATAAAGCACCTTTGAATCTTAAAGTTGAATCTGCAGTTGATCTGGCTGCATTGGTGATAGAAGGGGCGGGGCTTGCAACTGAGCTGGTGGCATTGGTGATAGAAGAGGGCGTGGTTTGTAGCTGATCTGGTTGCATGGTGATAGAAGGGGCGGGGCTTGTAGCTGATCTGGCTGCATTGGTGATGGAATGAAGTGTGTAGCTGATCTGATTGTACAGTTAACAGAAGGGGGTGGAGCTTTTAGCTTTTCTGGCTTCGCATCAGGTTACATGGGCGGGACTTGTAGCTTATCTGGCTTCAGCTCGACAGAAGGGGCGGAGCTTGTTGCAGAACATCGAAAAGCAACATTACTTAGACTTACTATATAATATCTTGCTTTGATGGAAATTTAAGTGGAAATTTAAATTTCTGAGAGATTTTTTTTTATTTTACTCTCAAAAAAATGTTTTTTTTTATTAAAAAACATTAATAAAATGAGGTCATAAGTACATAAATAAAAAAAGACAAATTAGCAAACTTAACATCCACCAATAATAATAATTTCTTAAGTGTGTTCTGTGTTCCCTAAACAACGGGAAAGAGAAAAAATTCCCATCAAAAATGGAGCAAAAGTAAACCTTTCTGGGTCAGAAAACTACTTGGGGAGAAAAATAATAAATAAATAAAGGTTGGCGCTCATCCATCCTTCTCTCGCTGTCCAAATAAAGACCACACTGCGGGCACATGTATGTTTGGACAGACACACGCGCGCTCATGCAGACAGATGTGTGATGTGTGTTAGCGCTCAGTGATGAGTTAGCGTTAATCAGCTGTGTCACAGAGCTGCTCCTGCTGTGAACTTGCAGCCCAACGGCTTCCAGATGGCAGGAAAGAGTTTCCAGATCGCGCGGAGAAATCCCGATAAATCAATAGGAGCTGCGTTTCTCACCGCCACCACCGCCGCCGCCTGGGAACGCCGGGAACGAGAGCGGGCTAAAGTGTGCTGTCAGCTACGGCGCCTAATTGGCAAGATGTCGGATAGAAAGAGAGGAACAGGAAATAATCTGATCCCCCCCCTGCAACATGACTCTCTCCATCATCTGTGTGTGTGTGTGTGTGTGTGAGTGAGAGAGAGAGAGAGAGAGAGAGAGAGAAAGAGAGAGAGTGATGGGGCAGCAGGAGGCAGAGAAGCAAGACAGCGTTGACACAAGACAGGAGCTGGGGATAAAAATAGATTGAGAAAGAGGAAAAGAGAGAAGAGGTGAAGAGAGGGCAGGGAAATATAAAAGGAATGTTTACTCTGGACATCTCTCTCTTTCTTCCTCTGTGTGTGTGTGTGTGTGTGTGTGTGTGTGTGTGTGTGTGTGTGTTCATGCACAAAGGCAAATGTCTACAAACATGCAGGCCACAAGTCTGAAACAAAAGTTCCATATCACACTAGACACTCATTTTCTACAGACATTACACACACACACACACACACACACACGTTATCTATGCAGTAAGGACACATATAGCTGTAGGACAGCGCACCATTAACAGCATCTTACGCATCATTATAGCGATTGCATACGTTTTTGTGGAATTGGGATGAGGCTGATGGAGGTCAGCTGCACTCGGACGTCTGAAGGTGTGTGTGTGTGTGTATGTGTGTGTGACGTCTGCATATGTGTGTGTATGTGTGCGATCATGAGGACGGTCCTGTTCCTCCAGGGGGAGGCGATGCCTCGGTGTCTCTCTCTGCCGGTTCGGGTTAAACAGGACCACGGGCGCTTCTGTTCAGAGACGAGGGGAACCGCGGAGAGCGCCCGAGTTCCCATGACGACGTGTCGAAGCAATTAGTACGTCCTTCACGGCCTGGCGACAGGTGGAACCCTGCTGTGGAACCCTGCTGCACTTAAAACGGTCCGGTCCGGAACAGGTAGCGCCAGCGTCACCTGAGACCCGGGGCTCGGCTCAGATTATCAGCGGTTAAGGTTCTGACGGCTGCAGATCAGAAGGTTCAGAGGGCTGAGCGCTCAGATCCCAGGATCAGCGCTTTGATACGGCTCGGCTCCTGAGACACGTGAGCCGCTCTCTGACCCCAGGTTATCCCACCTCCAGACGTGACGTGAGGAGAGCAGTGAGACCTCAGACTGAGGGAGAAATGAAGTGTGAGATAATATTAGTACTAAATGAGCCACAAGCTGCTTAGAGGATTTACACAAGGAAGAGGAGGGGCAGTAATTTCTGTAAGTGTCTCACACAGAGGCGTGAAGGAGGCGTGGCCTCTGTCAGACAATGAAGGAGGTGTGGCCTCTACTTGTTGCTGTCACACAGAGCGAAGGAGGTGTGGCCTCTGCTTGTACGTGCCACACAACAGGAAGGAGGCGTGGCCTCTGTGTCACACTGCGTGAAGGAGGCGTGGCCTCTGTCACTCAGAGTGAAGGAGGTGTGGCCTCTACTTGTTGCTGTCACACAGAGCGAAGAAGGTGTGGCCTCTGCTTGTACGTGGCACACAACAGGAAGGAGGCGTGGCCTCTGTGTCACACTGCGTGAAGGAGGCGTGACCTCTGTCACTCAGAGTGAAGGAGGTGTGGCCTCTACTTGTTGCTGTCACACAGAGCGAAGAAGGTGTGGCCTCTGCTTGTACGTGGCACACAACAGGAAGGAGGCGTGGCCTCTGTGTCACACTGCGTGAAGGAGGCGTGACCTCTGTCACTCAGAGTGAAGGAGGTGTGGCCTCTACTTGTTGCTGTCACAAAGAGTGAAGGAGGTGTGGCCTCTGTGTCACACAGAGTGAAGGAGGCGTGGTGCTTCTCTGTACCAGTCACTCAAGTGAAGGAGGCGTGGCCTGTGTCTCTCTGTACCCGTCACTTAGTGTAAAGGAGGCGTGGCGTCTCTCTGTACCCGTCACTCAGGATGTAGGAGGCAGTACAGACACTCTGTTCGACCAAAACAGTGTTTAAAAAAAGAATCTTGATTTTAATAACAGTCATTACTGAAGGCAGTGACCTGCTCCATCTGTCACTCTCTCACAAACGCAGCCACCCATTAACACACACACACACACACGGTGCTGATGGTGAGGATGGGCTGTGTGTGAGCTGCAGGTTCGAGCTGATGGAGAGCTCTCATCACTCTGAAGTTGATTATGGTAATGGTGCATGATTGCAACGCTTTAAACTTTCTTTT
Organism: Clarias magur; assembly: GCA_013621035.1. NCBI lineage: Eukaryota > Metazoa > Chordata > Actinopteri > Siluriformes > Clariidae > Clarias > Clarias magur. The sequence goes on along the minus strand of QNUK01000107.1, from coordinate 1,850,305 downwards.
CTTTTTTTCCCTCCTTCCGTTCTCTAATTGCTCATCAGCACACTCCGTTTCAGGCTGATTTCCTCCTGCACACACACACACACACACACACACACACACACACACACACACACACACACACACACACACACACACACACGCTCTGATGAGGCGAGAAAACACCACATTTGTCACAAATAGCCCAAAAAAGATGTATTTATCCCTGAGTCCTGTTCTTCTTCCTATCAGCTGAGGTTTCACACTGAGATGGGTGTCGATAAGCTATTAAGAGATAGAGAGAGTGTGTGTGTGTGTGTGTGTTTGAAGAAGTGATAAATTCAGTGACAGCAATAAATTGTAAAATTGAGATACGAAGAGCGCTACAGAGAGAGAGACAGAACTGTGTGTGTGTGTGTGTGTGTGTGTGTGTGTGTGTGTGTGTATGTGCCCGGAATGGTTTCCTAAAGCACTTGTGGGTTTCTGTGTGTTGTTACTAAAGACTGACACACACCAGACCTGAGCACTAATAAGAACTCAGACACAAACCAGACACACACACACACACACACACACACACACACACACACACACACACACACACAGAGCACAGATTAGAACTGATCTAAAGTCAGTGTGCTTGACTCTTATCACTGTAGTGCACTTATTACTGAGTGTACAGTGAAGTGAAGCACACTTGTTAAGGGCCACTTTAACTGCTGATAGGATGCGTGAAGACACGCGCATGCACACACACACTTAAGTGCTATAGATACAAGGTCACTTTTACATCCGAGTGTGTACTATGATTTGTACCATGCACACACACGCACACACACATATACACACACACACACACACACACAAATTTAATTAGAAAAAAATACTTAAAATTTAATTATCGATTAACAATTAAAAAGAAAGAATGAATAAATAAATGAATAATTAAATAAACAAACAAAATAAAACAAAATAAATTAACATATGTAAAAGTTTGGGCAAAATTATAACAAAGACTTTAATAAATAAATAAATAAACAAACAAACACATACATACAGTACATACATACATAGACAAAGAAAGAAAGAAAAATAGAAAGAAGGAGGACTTTTGTTCACATACAGTTCATAGTATTGTTGACTGTATGCACAGCCGCTTACTTTTCCTTAAAAGTTATTTATTTAATAAACTGAATGAATTCTTCTTTTTTTTACTGTTCATAAACATTTTTATTTACATGAAATAATGACATTATTGCATATAAAATCTTTGCTTTTTATACAATAAAGCTATGCATTTTTTTTTGTCTGATCCAATCCTTCCTATTTGCTAGTGTAACCACTATTAAAATTAATAAAATGGAACAGACAAACAAATAAACAAAAATAATGAATTAAAACCCCCTTGGCAGTGTGGGGAAAGGGGGCAGAGATTTATTCGAGTGCACTTGTATGCTTTACATTGTAAATTTGTGTTGAAGGCGTATAAAAACTCACTGTCAGATTTAAGAACAAATCCGACTTACGAACGTGCTCCCAGAACGGAACTCGCGTGTATGTCACGGACAAGCTGTATTCCATTTCTATTAAATTCCAAGTGCATAAAATCCTGTCATGTAAAAAAACCCTAAATATAGATGAATTACAATGATAAATATAGATGAATAAACAATGTCTGTTTAATAGAATGTGTTTAGACGAATACAAAACTCTAACCCAGGCATGGGCAAACTACGGCCCGGGGGCCACATGCGGCCCGTTAAACGGTTTGATTCGGCCCGCCAAACTTGAAAAAAATGTAATAAATGAATCTTTAGGCCTATTACTCCACGTTTGCACTTTACCCTTTGACCCACTGCCCCTCTATGAAGATGAGCGGACCCAAGAAAAGGAAAGTGGACAGAGAATGTCGAGTGTTCAATAAGGAGTGGACAACTAAATATTTTTTCTGCTCCTGTTCCGGCCCCTTTGTCAAATGTTAGAACTCAATGTGGCCCACGAATCAAAAAGTTTGCCCACCCCTGCTCTAACCTATCTGTCAGTAAAATGTTAATTCAATTATTTTATTCATAATCTTGTAAGTTGGTACAAGATCAATCTATTTATTATAATCTAAATGTTTGGTAAGACTCTGTTGGCTTTCCAACATTCTCGAATTTGATCTTGAATTTGAGATCAATGTAAATTGAAGGAACTTTGTCAGAGATCATTACGCCTCACTGTGTGAGAATCCGTCATCATCAGAAAGAATTCAGATCAAATGCTACAAAAATTCCTTACCTGCCTTGATTTCTCGTGATTAGTCATGACTTGCCACGAGTTCTCCTAAGAACCGCTATGAACTTCTTTGAGTGTGCGCTCACGATCATGTGATGACACTGACACCATGTTTGAGGACGGAGCGATGATTCCCAACCAACGGAGTGCTAACCAGCATTGTGTGCAATATAAGGAGGTTTGAGCGCTTTATTTACTGTATGATGTACACACCTACACTCTAGTGTGCTTAAACATTTCAAATTCTAGACTGTTCATATTTTTTAGCTTCAGTCAACAAAATGTTCAGTCACACCATCTGGATTTAAACGTTAATAAAAAAGATGTTCATGTTCAGGTGATTAAAAAAGGGTTACCTTTTATAAGTCACAGCATGAAAGATGCTTCGGCAAGAGTCTGGGACGGATAGTAGCGGAGTCCAAGTACTGTACGTCGTAACATTCCGTAGCTAATGCGTAGTGATAGGAGATTAAAGCATGTGATGTCACTAACTGGGGATTTTTGGGAAAAGATGGCTTAGAAAATAAAATGGTTAATAAAACAAAAAAAAAGGGGGGAAAAAGGGTTATAAGGGTTATTAAGTGCCGCGAGTGTGTGCACGTGTGTGTGCACGTGTGTGTGCACAGGCAATGCTATATCTGGAGTGTGTTTCACAAAATGACCCAGACATCCACATCTGTAACAATAAAACACACTAATCTACAGCCCCAAGGATCCACTTGCAGATCAAAGTCAAGTGTGTGTCTGTGTGTGTGTGTGTGTAATAATTTGTAATACACACCTAAACCACAACACACAATCACTTCCTGTTAGAAGACACTGTGTGAGTAAACAGTGAAAGCCAAAGTAACATCTCCTGTATTGACAGAGACTCTTTAATTCCTGCTTTCTTTCCTTAAACCATGAAGGAGGAGAAGAAGACGAGTTCAAGTGATCGGACAAAGGACACGAACGCAACAGACGTGACCAGCCTATAATAATAATAATAATTATTATTATTATTTATTTATTTACCGGGAAAAAATAAACTGTGGTGATATTTAAAATATTGTCACAACTAGCATTATGACAATCTCCTGACATGCAGCAAAAACGGAGATAATTCTCTGACTAAATGAACGTGTGGTCAGTTCATCAGAGTGTTTACCGTCTCGCTGAAACATTTTAGATGTTAAGACTCGGAGGATTCAGCTGTAGTGAGGGTCGCATTTAAATCTTATCAACTCAAATCAAATTATGGGTTTGTAAGTAATAATGGCAAGTGTGTGGATTTCTTCCATAAAAAAAGAACAAAATTCGGAATTGCAAGAAAGAAAACTGTAATTGGTAGAATCTTTTTTCAAAAATTACAGGAATTAAGTGAGATCAAATTTCAATTGCAGGAAAAAAAATTGTTAAGTTGAAGTAAGTGATAAAGTAAGAAATGTGAGGAACAAAGACGCAACTGCAAGAACATTTTTTAATTGTGAGTAAAAATGTGAAAAATAAAATAAAATAAATATTTTTTGAACTGCATAAATAAATTAATAAGTAAAATTAATAAATAAAGCCAGAATTCCCCAAAATAAAATAAATAAAAAGGCAGAATCAAGAACAATAACATAAGAATTTCAAGAAAAAAAGAATTAAATAAATTAATTAAATAAAGTTTAAAAAAAAGCAAAAAAATGAGAAATAAATAAATATTAAAGAGAACGAGAATTGTAAGAAAAAAGTAAGAACTATGAAGAAAAGTTGCAATAAAGCAAAGTTTTTTTTAATGCAATAGAAATGTGTCATACCTAATTTACCAATTACTAGCAGTCCGATTATTAGCGTACCGACTATTAGCGTACTCATTGATAGCGTAGTGATGCATAGTGTACTGATTATTAGTGTACTCTTTCACAATGAGCAGATTTCCAGAAGATTCCACAGAGTGTCTGCATCAGGAGACCAAAAAAGTTTGAAGGTTCTATACACATATATTGAGTTCTTTGTGTTGTGGTATTGTGTTACACATGCAAACACACACACACACACACACACACATACTCTACCTCTCCCTGCCTTATTGGCCTCAATTTTTGGGACTGTGTATTAAATTTGTGATGACAGTGCCAAAACTTAATGCCAACCCACAGCTATTACACACACACACACACACACACACACACACACACACACACACACACACACACACACACACACACTTCAGTTAGAATGGCTCCTCGGGCACAAAGTGGAGCACCATTAACCAGACCGCTTCACATTACAGAACATGTTTGTATGTGTGTGTGTGTGTGTGTGTGTAATAGCTGTGGGTTGGCATTGTGTGTGAGAGTGTGACTTCACTCTGCGAGCATGCAAACTGGATGAACGAATGAAACAAGCATGAGTGTTTCAGCCTTAAAGCTTTTTTTTTTTTTTTTTTTCACGATTTACAACCAAATAATAAATAGAAGAGTGAAACACTGGATGCTGCTCCGAACAATGTGGTGTATTAAAAGTGCTCTCTCACAAACACACACACACATATAGGATCAATAAAGTATCTATCTATCTATCTATCTATCTACGCACACACACATGCTATTCATGGACACACTTCAGCCTTCAGTATCTTCTTATATTAAAAAAAAGAAAAGGTCAAAGTTATGTATTTATATTATATGAACGTTAACTCAAACTCATGAGATGTAGTCAAACTGCCAGGAAATAAAACGGTACCGTATCACACATCCATTCTGGCCTGACGTTGATGGTGATTATAATTGTGATGGTGATTGTCTAACAGTGTGTTCACCGGGCCTCCGTCTTCACACACCGCCGGTCTCCACAGCAGTGTCAGGTCTGTTCCCATTGTCCTGTGTGGTCATGTGACGCACTGCAGACGCAATGTGTGTAAATCGGTCGAGTGTTTTGACTCCCCATCACTCTCACTCTCACCCCCGAGGGAGTTTAACCGCTTCACACGTTAAACCATTACTGCTTTACTTTTTCACAAATCTGACTTTCATTTTTTTTTTATTTCTTAAAATTCTGATTCAATTTCTCTGAATTCTATTTCCTAATAATTTCAACTTAAATGTAGACCAAACACAATAATTTTATTTCCTAGAATTCTGACGATTTTCTCACAATTTTACTTTTACCCCTTGCACTTCTGACTTTTTTCTCAGAATTATTTAGCTTTTTACAATTCTTACTTAATTTCTTATAACTCGTAATATTCGTGCCATTGTGACTTTGTCATTCTGATGTTATTTCTAGCTTTGTCATTTTATTATTCTTATGATTTTGACAGCATTTTAAAATGATATTAATTTATACCAAACGTCGAGTGGTACAGCGTGTCATTTTTCAGTAAATTTAGGAAACAATTTTACCATCAAAGAAGCTGCATCCAGTTCATGTCTGCATCAATCAATCAATAAATAAAGCGATATAATTTTTCACCATTGATGTTCAGATCACATTAGGAAACGTATAATCTTTATAACTGTTCAATCATGATCGCAGTTGGATGAGGTACAACACACACGCCGTATCAGCTCACCGTCTCAGAAGGGTAAACTCCGCGCAGGTTTCCAAACCCTCCAGAGAAAGCTCGAGACGTTTCCTGACTCGACACTGAACACAGAGCGATGAACTTCCTCTCCATCGGAAAGGCTCTCGGGAGCTCGCTGCGCTCCTCCTGACTCTGACGCTCCTCTTTAGCGTTTAGCCGCCGTGATTTGTTCTTCCACAATAAAACTCTCTCTGCTGTGAGCGTCACTGCGCCGATGTAAACACATCTCACTGACATGCAAATCACCTAAAACAACTCCTTATCCGTTTCTCTCTCTGCGTCCTCTAACATTATCAAACACAACCGCGTCTCATTGTCCTCTCTCCTGTCTTTTTAAACAAGGAGACTGAAATGTCCACTCTTCCCTGGTCTTCTCCTCTCTCCGGCTTGTCGTCCTGCTTTGTTCCTCACGCTGAGAGAAACTCTTCTCATACAGATTCGCGAGTGCTTTCGGATGATAAATCGATATATTTATTTCCCTCTTCTCTCCCAAACACTCTGGCTTTTGTTTGCTCACAGGCCATGCGAAATCAGTAATTCAACTCGGTACAATGGCTCGAATTAAAATGTTGTTTTCTTTCCGCGGCCTAAAGCAGCTCGGGGTGCTTTTACCCTGGCGCACGTGCACTAGCGGATAATAGCTAACATTTATTCAAAACACGTTTGACCTTCTCCGGGCCGTGTTTCTTTTCCAGCCAGGTGATATATTCGGCGGGAAAACGAGCCTCGCGCTATCTCGCTGCACTTAACGCTGAAACATGAACACGCAAGGTTAAAGCCTTCGAGGTATTGTGGCTTCATGGTATCGATTAAGCCTAGCTGGGAATGTTTGCTTTAGGGAAAGGAGCTTTCTTCAAAAAAATAAAAAAGAAAACGTTGATTCCGAGGTGGATCGCTGTGATACGGGACGCTTCGCCAAAACTCCAGACAGCAGGAGCTTTATTTCAGTCTGGCACATGGGGTTTACGTCCAAACATCTGAGTCTGTTTAGGTTTTTAGTTTAAACCTGGACGTCTAGTTTCAATTGGGTGTAACCTGAGCCCGAGCGACACTGCGGAACACGTTCGAGTGATTTGAAACGGAAACAGCTTTGGAAATTCTGTGAGTTTTTACGGACTTAAACAATTTTAGATTGTTTAACCATTTGGTGCTTAAAATGAAACATTTGAACAAAAATCAATATACTTTTTTTTCCTCAAGGCAACATCACACTATAGGGACAAGCTGATCGTTTTGATGCATACATATTTTCTCACACATTTCCCTAATTCTCTTTGGATTCTTTAATATTATAACATGTAGAGATGAAAGAGAATTATATATTAGGTATTCTTAATATTAAAACATTTAATGTGAAAAAAAAATCTAATCTATGTTCCTAATAAAAGCAAGGACTATTCAATATCTCTCTCCAAAACTGCACTAGCTACAAGCCGGGGAGAGCGAGCGCGAAGGCGGAGACACATGACGCCACTGCTGTTCACGCAACGCTACAGGACACCTATGATCAGCCAGCGTCGCTGTGACTGATGCGTAAATAAGCGCACCCGCTCTACTCGCTAGACGCCCGGCTACGGTTTCAAACTTGCAGTCTGAGAAACCTTAAGACCGATCGGCTGGACATGTTTAGCATATTTAACAGAAACTGATACATGTATAAGAATGTGAATTATAATAATATTATGCTTGCATGATTCCGTTACGGTATTTTGTTGCCACAAAGCATTCACTTCCTCTCAAACATATTTTACCATCTCATGTTCCCCAAGTTCGGCAAAATACTTCTTGACTTACTGACTGGGGAAAATTCTGTTGTCTGTCTTTAGATGGTAATAATAATAATGAAAATAAACATCTGTTAAGATCATAACAAAAAAAAAAAAAAGAACAATAGGTGCGCATGTGGCCAAGATGGCCAACAGCGGGTCATGTGACCGCTTTTTAACCTTTTTATTGGTTAGCATTGAGGCCTAGTATTAACGATTTCAGTTATTATATGTAAGGTATGATGCTTTTTCTGATGTATATTGTCATGTTGCCAGGCCACACAGGGTTACCTTTTCTGTCGATAGCGTACTGTACGTTTAGCAAGAATAGTATAAACACTGACGCTTAAAAAACTTTATTACGTCTTTAGTTATTGACCCGTTTTGTTGATCAGGAAAGTGTTTGTTGTCTGAGTCTGGATAGTCGTCTCTCCACGTCCCCTTATGATTTGTCTTCTCTCACTGTCGTATTATATAATGCGTGTTCAAGTCAACGTGGGACTTTGGACTTTGCAGAATAACACTGCACAGTTCAGTGCAAAACCTCCCTTTATTTCTCTATATAATCCTCTGCTACACTACTGCACTTATTCCAGCGTTTCACTAGTGCTTGGAAACCATCAAGGTAGAAAGCTATCTAGTCATTCCTGAAATGCTGGCCTCCCAGGAACTCCTTTAATGGCTCAAACATGTGGAAATTTCTTGGAACGAGGTGGGGGATGTGGCGATAACTCCCAGCCGTGACATGCAGGTGGTGCTGGTGAATGATTGTGTTCAATTCCCACAGACAGCTGGGTCTCTTCAACAAGCTGATGACAAGTTCTCCGTTGATTTTCAGGCATCATTCACTTTCTGAATGTTGACTACTGCAGTGGGCTCTGAGCCACCTCGCACAGGATCGCCGTTCACGGACGTACAGCCTTTTTTTAAAACATTTGCACTGTTCGGACGTTTCGCTGCGGATAAGAGTCTCATCACTGTACTGAAAAAAATGTTCTATATTGTACCTTCAACATTATTATCACTGCTGTCGTTACGTCATTACATCATGCTGTAAGGGTAGCAGCTGAGCGGTTGGTCAGTTTATGGTTTAAAGCATGCTCGTGTGTTCTTCGCTGAGGCTTAGAGTAATTACAAACACTTGATGATTTGACGACACAAATTAAAACGCAAGATAAAGATGCTTCTTCACACAGCAGTATATTTTCTGATATATATTACACTCCATTAGATTTCTTTCAGCTCATCATCTTCTCATTCATACATCATTAGCTGTATTAGTCTTTTATTTATTCATAATCATTTAATTTGCACTTTTTTTTTTTTTTTTTGCATCTCAAGGTTCCTTTCCTCGTTGTCAAGGAGTGCATGTTTTCCTTCACCACCGTGGCCTCGGGTCGAAATCTTCATCTGGACTCATGTAAAGCTGCTTTGTGATCATGTCCGACTTCTAGAAATCAAATAACTTGTTTCGCTTCTCAGCAAGGACACGGCCGCACCTTGTTCGTCAAGTCCTGCTCTTTCTCTTTCTAGAGTGGGCGATGCTTGATAGTTAAGAAAGTTGTGAAAGGCGTATGTGTGTGTGTGAGTTTGTTAAGCCTTGGATGGACGTTTTGTTTGAGTTTCAGAATGTTTACAAGGAAATTTAGTCAAGTGTATTTCATCCTGAAGCGATCATGAACGCGAAGCATGCGAGGAATCTCGATCGAGCCGTTTCTTCACCTCAAGTCATTTTCAGAAGAATCTCATAAATCTTGAGATTCTTTTATTATTTTTTTTGTTGTTAATTATATAAACTGTGAAGGAAAACTCATAACTGTAATTAATTGTAATTAATTAATTACAGGATCACAGTTACGCTTTTTTGGTCGAGTTACATCCTGAAATCAAACCTGCACAGATTTCTTTAGAAAAATGTTGGTCGTTTTTTTTAAGGAAACAAAAATACAGTAAAAATAACAGCAAAAAAAAAAAAGATAAAAGCAGCTGCTGTAATTAATTTAGCTTGTTTTTCTTTGCTTTATATCGTTTTTTTATCCTTCCATGAAACGAGATATGACTCTGGGAATATTTTCGGCCTGAGTCACTAATTCATGTAGCCACGACGACCATTTTTGTGCATAAAAGATGAAAAAGAAAAAGAACCGCAGAAACCTGCACGCGTATCTAAAAGCAGCGTCTTGCCGAAGCCGCGTCCATCTCTTATTCATACGCATGGAGCCGAGCTAAAGTTTCTCAGTCCTGATGTTTGATTAGGTGCTGCCCCGAGTAAACCTGACCCGAACCGCAGGGCCAGGGCCGAGTAAGGCGACTCCGGCTGCGTCCCGGCCCCAGAGAGAGCCATGGAGCAGCGACGGAGGGATGGAGGGATGGTTAGAGACGGAGAGGTGCGCTACGCAGGACACGCGATCGGGTTTCGGCACCGGCGTTTCCTCTGATCAGCTCCACATGAGCTCTCTTTACCCTCCTGCACTCCAGGACCTGTTTCTCATTTTCCTTCCCCCTTCATCTCTCTCTCTCTCTCTATCCCTCCATCCTAGCTTGTTACAGTCTCTTACATCATTCTTATCCCTGTGAGAGATTAAATTACATGTTGGACACCGTGTTCCTGTGTGTTACGGCTGTCCTCACACTCCATCAGTGAAGATGTGCTGGGGGTCTCTGGCTTTCTGGTGCAGCTGAACGACTAATGGAACGGTTTAGCCTGAAGTTAAGCATTACGCGATCTGCATCTCTCTCTCCCACACACACACACACACACACACACACACACACTCATCTCAGAGGATCATGTTCCTTGGCACACCAGTTAGAACAGGAAATTTTTTTTCACGTTATCGCATCACTATCATCTTCATCAACATCAGATATAGTTAAAAACATCTATAAATTCATATCAGGTTATTAAATCAGCATCTTTCTTAGCAGAATAAATATCATGGAATATTTTGTTAAATAATAAAAGTAATTTAAAATCTTTATAAATGCTTTTATAATTGATTAGTAAGTTAATTGTATCTCTCCATCTTTTTAATGTTTACTTTTTTATTCTTTATTTGTTTTACATCTGTATTTTAAAGCATAGATTAAATGGAACAAAATTTTGTCAACAAAATTATTTGAAATCCTTTAAAAAAATAATAACATTCTATTTAATTAATTAATAAAAATATTATTATTATCTAAGTATATTATGCATTTATTTCATAAAAAGTTTATTTAGTTAGTTTTAAATTTATTTTAAACCTTTATATATTATTATTATAGCTTTTATAAATAAAATGTATTTATTTATTTATGTTTTTCTTTTTTTTTTTACTTTTGTAAAATGTGAATTAAAAACATGATCAAATTTCTATTTTATAAAAGATGAGTTTAAGTCTATTTAGTTGGTTAGTTACATGTTTATCTTTTCATTGGGTTTAGGTTTGACACCCAGACAACAGATTCTAACATTATATGTAAACATATTTTCTTGATCAAATACACTTGATAACTGTACTTGATAAATCTTCATCAGGTAATTACATTTATTTTTATTTGTTTCATGTTATTTAATTTTCAACTTTAAAACATAATATTTTTGAATCAGCAAGAATTTATTTATTAATGTTTTGATTTTATTTCATTTAAAAATAAACCGCAGGACTTCAGGAGGCTAATCTACTGTAAATAGCTAATCGATGTTTCATTTCTTTCTTTTTTTTGTTCATCCCTTTATTTCTCCTTCTCTCTGTTGACTTGGAACCTTTTTAGACTTTCTAATTGATTAAATTCAATGTTAAATGACACTTCACCTTGCACACACACACACACACACACACACACACACACACACACACACACACAAAATGGACCTAGTTAAAAATTTTCCCTCTTCAGTTTCAAAATAGTCCACTTCCCTCAATATATCACTGCACACACACACCCACACACACACACACACACACACATATCCACACACACAGTGTTCGGTGAGATCTGAGCTGCCTGAACTGATAACTAATTTCCCCGGATGGCAGAAACACGACAGGCTTCTTCCTTCCTGTTTCATTCTGTGTGTATCGATTGGGCCGTGCGTCCTCATCACACACTCGCCCTGTAATCTCCACACAGGGGCCTGTTTGATCATGTCAGGAATGAGAAAAACACACACACATATACACACACACACAAACACACAGGATGGATAGATGGATGGATCACTGACACACACACACATTCTTTGGCTGGAGATAAAAAAGAGCAGAGAGAACCTGAGACTGTACATTGTGTGTGTGTGTGTGTGTGTGTGTGCGTGTGTGTGTGTGTGTGTGTGTGTGTGTGTGTGTGTGTGGGGGGTTCTGCTTGAGTCTTCATCCCCACTTTACGGAGAGATTCAGTGACACTGAAGTACGTCTACGACACTACTATGCATTTCGCTAGCTAATAATCTCTCTCTCCCTCTCTTTGTGTCTCTCTCTGTGTCTCTCCCTGTGTCTCTCTCTCTCTCTGTCTCTCACTGGAAAGTTTTTGTCTGTAAAAGTCACTACATTCTATTTTCTATTTTACTTCTCTCCAGTGTCTGAGGAGAATCTGCCACTTCAGGCCAGCGGAGTTTACAAACACTGCTTTTTCTCTGTCGTGTGACAAGATTTCAGCGCAAATTTTAATGTAGCTATAAAGGAATAATATATAATATATATATATATATATATATATATATATATATATATATATATATATATATATATTTAACAGATGGACAGATTTTATACTGAGACAAAGAGAGAACAGGGAATAACTAGAGGAAGTAATCAGGAAACTAAACGCAGAACAATTACGTGGAGTGTTCAAGTCAAACCAGGACGTCTGGTGGATGAAAGTGTAAAGGTGATTGACATTTACTGAAGACAGGACGGTGATGAGACTCTTAACCACAGTAAAGCATAAGACAGGTGCAAAACATTTTAAAGAAAGAAATGAAGAACGATCCCGGCCTCAGAGCTGAAAATTAACAGATAACTTGCAGAAGAGACGCATCTGTCTGTGGGAACAGTACACACGATTGTTCACCAACACCACTTGCACATTACAGAAACTCGGCTGGAAGTTATTGCCACATGCTATATACAGTCCTGACCTCGCTCCAAGCCATGTCCACAGGTTTGTGCATTTCAGACCTGAAGTGAAGCAGGCAGTCTGATCTTGGCTCTGGCATACTTTCTAACTTTCTACTAGGGCTGAAACAATTCCTAGAGTATTTTTTTTAATACTTAAAGTCATTTGAAATACCTTTTTTTTTATTTTTTATAAGAATGTATGGCACTGTAATGCACTTAATTCATCTCAGTCAACTTTAAGCTCTTCCTTGTATTGTGAATAATGACAGTGTTTATTTTTGATCAAATGCTGTATGCATTTAAAAAATAAAAGTAGATTTTTTTACTAAAAAGAAAACCAATTGATCTTTGTTTCTCTTATATAGTTTAAATTGCTGCTTAATTAAGAAAAAGTCAGTTTTATCCGATTACTCGATTACATTTTTGGTAGAATACTCAATTACTAAAATACAGTGGAACCTCGTATCACGAGTAACTCGGTTTACGAGTGTTCCACAAGACGAGCAAAGATTTTTAATTAATTTTGACTTGTAAAAAGAGCATGTCTTTGTTTATGAGTGCCGAGTTTTTTGACACAGACACACACACACACACACAATCTCTTGCCTTTACACCCCCCCTCCCCGGCTTCACACAGACACACACACACTCTGCTCTACACAGAAACTCTGCTCTGTCACGATTCTTTTCAAAGGTAAGGTGCTGGTTCATTTGTTTTTTGTTTTCTTTTACTTTACAGCAGTGATTCCGTTAGTCTGCGCTCATGTGAGTGTCATTAGAGATATTTCTTTTTGTCCGTTGTGTGTGTGTTTGTTGTGAAACTTAAAAAGCGAGATGGAGGAGGGAGGAGGAGTTTTACTGTGTAAGACAAGGCGAGGGAAGGGGCTAATTCCACACACACACACACACACACACACACACACACACACACACACACACACACAAATACACGGCGCCTGTGGGCACAAACGGAAACACTTATCTGTTGGGATTTATTTTAACTTTTTTTAAAGGTAAAGTGCAGGTTAATTTGTTTTATTTTCACTTTATATATTGTATTAATTATTTTTCTGTATTTATTTTTGTTGGGCTGTGGAACGAATTATTTGAATTTCCATTATTTCTTATGGGAATGTGTGATTTGGTTTACGAGTGTTTTGGAATACGAGCTCGCTTCCCGAACAAATTATGCTCGTAATCCAAGGTTCCACTGTATTCGATAGCTACTGCCCTCCTTTCTACCTTGGGTGTATCCAAGCACTAGAGAAACGCATTAGTGTAGTAGTGGATTATATAGAGAAATAAAGGAAGTTTTCACTCTCTGCACAATTCAAAGTCCCGGTTTGACTGTACTGTATGTCTCCAGACCTGCACCCTATTCAGAACCTGTGGAGCATCCTCGCGCTGAAGGTGACATCATTACGGGGGAGTAGAAGAGGATCCCAGCAACGACATGCAGCTCTGATAAAATTCCACGTCTAGGACGACTGAGGCCATGCTAGATATCGATGGTGCTCACACAGAATATTGACACTTTGGACACTACTATAGTGTTGACATGATCACTCATTAAAGTCCGCATGTTGAGTTCTGGTTGGAGGACAGGAAATCTGTACTGATATACAGTACGAGCTGCACATGGACTGCTCTAAAGTTTCATTTCTATAGTATCGTCGCTTGAGAACATATAATAAAGAACATATAAGAAACTGTATATATACTGTATACACATATATAGAGAGTTCATTCTTGACAGAGAGCTTTAAGGTGTTAAGGACTATCACTGAGCTTTCATTTTGTTCATGAATATCATAAAAACAGCTTCGATGCTACCTAGTAACTGTGTGTGTGTGTGTGTGTGTGTGTGCGCGCCTTATTTTACATTTTATTACCATAACACAGTGAAGGAAAATTGGGGAAGGCCTTTTATTCTGAGACAGGAAGCAGAGAGACAGAAATTGCCTGAGCTGGAGGGCTGGTTGGAGCTAATCATAACAGACTCCCGGAGGAAAATCACATGTCCTCCACTGTGCCTTTATTCATACACTTAAACACTCCTACACAGCCCTGGATGAACCCCTTCTCCAGCTCGTTCTCTCTCTCACTCTCTGTGTTTAAAAAAAAAAAAAAAGGCTGCTTGCTTTCCCGCTCTGCTCACTACAGTTAGCTTTCAGTCTTCCATACAAAAAAAAAAAAAAAAGAAAAAGAAAGGAAGAATAGAAATAAAACACAACCTGGAGGTGCAGGGCTTTGTTAGAACTCGAAGGAATGAGTAACACTTGAGTGCGAAGCTTAAAATGAAAATGAGAACGTGGTTTCGGGACGGTGCGTCACCGACAAGAGTGCGGCGTAAGTTTTTTTCGATCCTGTAGCTTTATCGCTTATCGCGTGCATGCTAATTACCTAATCGCACTCTCAGGCATTTTAATTAGATGCACGCCATCATTTAAATGTCAGATTGCAGCCATTAGAATGCAAGCTCAGCAGTACTATATACACAGAATAATAATTAAAAATAATAATAATAATAATGATAATAATGATAAAAATACAATACAATAAGGAACAGGTTCAGCGTTTGAGACGCGGCTGCAATTCTTCCGAAAGACGTCCTCTGCTACATGAAGCAGCTCCCTGCTAAAAGCGAAGCCATCAGGAGTTTGAAAATATTCCTCAAGTGTGAGAGAGGAGATGGAAAAAAAAACGAAGCATCAGACGACGGGACAGAAATGCGCCCTGCGCCAGCTAATGCACGCTATTACCAAACGAGAGATGCTATCTAGGCCAAGCTACATTAGACTAAAACAAAAAACAGACACATAAAGAGAAAGGAACAAGAAGATGGATAAAGGAAGACAAAGGGAAAAAAAAGCGAGACAGAGAGAAAGAGAAAGCGAGCGAGAGAGGCGGAGAGAGAAAGAGAGGGAGAGATGTCCAGTATTATTACTAGAACATTGCACTCTGGGGTATCATTAAGGGATTCAATTGTGTTAGCGCCGTTAAACATGGCGCTAATTCGGGCCCTCCGAGACGTAATGAGTAATCTGTCAACTGCCATCCAGAGGGGGAAAAGAGAGACACAGCAACTCTAAAAACAGCAAAGACCAATTACGCCTTCGTATCATATTACGCACTGGCAAAACAGCCTGGCCGTGCGAGTGCATTACCACATTAATTAAGTTTCGCAATGAGGTAATCGCCTCCAAGACTCGAAACTACTTCCCGAGATGTTGGGAAACAAAAGCGTCTTGACGAGAGACGCGCGGAAACACTCGCCGCGCTCGGAGGAGAGCGAATCTGGGACACCGAAACAGACCGCCGATCACGTTTATATAAAACTATCACAGGGATACAAAGCAGTTTAATGACACGTATTTTCAACACAAACAACCTCACGCTGTGTTCCATCCTGACCCAGGGCACTATTTTCATTAATCGCTGGAATGCTGCAAAAAGTGAACAGACACGGGGGAAGAAGAAAAAAAAAAAAGCTAAAGAAATTCCTTTTATGTTATGAAACTTTGTTTGTCCCTGAAAGTGACAAAGCCGAAAAATACACTTTGTCGATTCAAACTCATCCGTCAGCCGTCAGAAAGCCAGCTGACCGCGACTCTTCATATTTGAACAAATAATTTCAACGGACCGCACCGTTCTACTTGCGTTAGAATATTTACAGAATGTCCTCAATCATTTACTGTACGCCGGCGTCCTGGAATGTTCATCTACGTTCCTGAATGCGAATTTTCATCCGCTTTAATCACCGAGCGTGACGGTGAAGGTTACGACTGTACGGTGTTTGTTGGTAAATGTACAGCGCTTTAGACCCGGTGTTTAGCCGTGGAGATCGGTGCATCGTTTGATGGTGGAACATTTTGGCGTTGGTGGAGGGAGGTGTTTGGTGATTTGCAGCATCAAACGTTGATGCTTAAAAGCTGAGAGCGCTGGTGTTTAATGAAGGAGCTTGGTGTTTATACAGTAGGTAGCTCACATACAGTAGGTAAAAGCCGGTTGTTTAATGGACACACGCGGTGTTGATAGAGGAAGATGGTTTTCATTGGAGAAGGTTGATGATTAAACAAAGACAGGAGGAGTTTGGTGGAGAATGCTGGTGTTTAATGAAGGAGTTTGGTGATTAATAGGGAATATTTAGGTTAATAGAGACAGATGGTATTTGATGAGGAGGCTGATGATTAATGAAGGAGGTCGGTGTTCTCAGGTGACATCAGGCTGATTTTTCAATAGAGATGAATTTTGGTTGAGAAGGTTTGTTGTTACCAGTGAATGTTGGCCATTTATCAGAGGCAGTTTAATAAAGTGTTAAACAAATTTAGATTCTATTGAGATCGGTGGTATTTGATGATGATGATGATGATGATGATGGTGTATAATGAAAGAGGCTGGTGTTCATTGTTAAAAGTTGATGGTTTAATAGAGAGAAAAGTAGTATTTGATAAGGATATGCTGGTCGTTGATGGTTATACTAGTGTTTAAAGAAGGACGTTGGGGTTTAATAAAGGAGATGATGGTTTGATGGAGACTGGTGATGCTTGATAATGAAGCTGGTTTTTGGTGGTGGTGCTGGAGTTTAATGAAGGAGACTGGTGTTCAGTAGTAACTGATGTAGATGATGGTTTAAAGGAGAAAGGTGGTGTTTGATGAGGAGGCTGGTGTTTAATGAAAGAGCATGGAGTTTAATGAAGGAGACTGGTGTTCCTAGTAATGGCAGAAGGTTTCATGGAAACAGATGATGCTTGATGATAATGAAACTGGGCTTTGGTGATGGTGCTGGTGTTTAATGAAGGAGACTGGTGTTCAGTAGTAAAGGCTGATGGTTTAAAGGAGACAGGCGGTGTTTGATGAGGAGGCTGGTGTTTAAAAGAACAGCTGAAGGTCCTCAGCAAGATGATCAAGACACAAATGTTTCCAGAAAGCCATTAGTCCATTAAAAACATGTCAGTGCACATTCCTAAGAATTCTCACAGCTCTCACAGCATATAATTTTTTTTTTTTAAATCCTAAACAGCAAAGAGCCAGGGGTGGGTTTAGGCCTCGCAACTTTCTAATAAATTCCAGTGTATGAAATCAGACAAGTAGCTCTAAGCAATGTTTTTTTTTCCTTCAAAAACAACAAGAAAGAAGGATAGAGAAAGGAAGAAGTAAAGAGAGAGAGAGAGAGAGAGAGAGACAGAGTCCAAGCCAAAAGGAAAATGTGACTAATGGTGTAAAAAAACGCAGGCCTGGAGAGAAGCGCCTCTCTTTTTTGGCAAGCCGGAGTCACATATGCCATCAGGTCTCGAACAGCCGTATGTCATGTTCTATCTCGCGCACAGAACAAGTGACAAATGCTGCCTCAGTCTGTGCTGCAGCTCTGATCTCCCTCGCTTTCAGCCCCTTCAGCGCAGACGAGTGCACAGTCACATGGACGACAAATGCATCTGGTTTCTCAATCGACAGAAATCCCATCATGATAAAACCCTCAGCCAAAAGCCTCCGACTGAGACGAGTGTGAGGGTGCTAACAGGGGACAGCTGGGTATCTCTCCAGGCTGCCATGTTCTACCATTTGTAAAAAAAAATAACTGAGGGGGAAAAAGGCAAGACAGAGAGAGAGAGAGAGAGAGAGAGAGAGAGAGAGAGAGAGAAGCACAAAAAGGTGTTGATGGACTACAGAAGTCCAGGAAGAAAAGTGATTAATAATAAAAACCAAAGATACTCGCCAGGTTCTGTTTTTCTTTTCTTTTTTTCTTTATAAATCTCTCCTGGACACGGAGTAGAGTTTATACGCACCTTTTTCAACAGTTCAGCCTTCCTAAGAGTTGAATTTTCCCAAAAGAATCAAAAAGTTCAGATCTTATTTGTTGCATCTGGTGTTCAACGTGATCCTGGTTCTACCACTAAACCATCGATGACGATCAGATTTCTCCATAGTGGCACGGTGGTATGGGTTCCTGGTTCGATCCTGAGCTCGGGTTACTGTCTGTGTGGTCTTACGCATGTTCTTCAGTCGTGTCTGTGGGTTTCCTCTGGGTTATTCAGTTTCCTCTGTCCTGATTAACTACTCTAAATTACCCCCGAGGTGTAAATGTGTCAGAGCGATGCCCTGGCCTTGGAATCGTGCTCGTTTCCAGGATCTTTCTGACATGGAGATGTCCAACGCACCAATGAAGAATTAAGTTATGAGTGAATAAAACGCCTTTCAGGGACAAAAACGAGGTGTGAATGTTCAGAGTATGAGTGTTTTATTTAATAAAGTAAAAAAAAAAAAAAAGAAAAAAAAAAGGAATTTTAGTAGGACGAAACCCAGGAAATAGTTTCTCAAGCATTTGGCATGGAAAATGTCTATGAGGTAGGGTTTAAGAGCTGGTAAATGGGGACTTCTGGTTCTCATCACCACCACCGTGAACAATTCTGAAATTAAGGAAGGGAGTGTAATGGAAATAGTAATGATAATAATGACCATAATAATAATAATAATAATAATGATAAAAAACAGTCGATTCTGACTTTTTGGCTTCGCTATTGTTTCACTACTTACATCAGAGGGGGTTTATTCCAGCGGGACTAGCGCTGAAGCTGGAGTCTATGGTTAGGATGCTAGTCTACTGCAGGAAGTTCTAGTGATAATTCATGTTTTTGGAAGTTGAGAAGAAATCAGAGAGCCTGGTTAGAACAGGAGAGACAGCACACACGCAGTAACGCGAGCTCGGGATCGACTCAGGAACCCTGCGAGGGTGCGCGGCGCTACCTGCCGCGGCGTCGTCAAGCCCTGGTCATAATAGTCATAATAAACAGTGACGGGAAGTCGTATGAGCTAACATCTGACCTGATAGACGGCAAAATAAAGCGAGAGAAGACAAAACGAAGGGAGAATGTCAGACCTCCGTGATGGAGTGCTGGACACATGGCGGGCGAGATAAGCAGCGGTGCAAAAACTGAAAAAAATAATAATGATAAAATAAAAATGAAAAAAAAAAAAAAGCAATTACCGTAAAAGTAATTTGCATTAAATGACAGAAGCCATTAAGGGCTAATTAATTCAAGGGGATGTATGTTTCGAAAACAGAGGAGTCCTGCTGGCTGGTGAGGAGAGGGGTTTATTCAGGAAATCACAAACGGGGGGGGGGGGGGGGGGGGAGGAGAAAAAAAACTAACGGGCATCTACTGACAACTGCTCATTACGGATAATGGGCCGATGGATAGTCACTTACGCTAGAAGAATCATCCATTTCACTAAACAGAGACTGATTGATATTTGGGCAATAACTGGCTCCATTAGGGCCTCGCTGTGGCCACAATTTGCCTGTCACGTCTGTCGTAAACAATGGACTCGACAAACATTGAACATGATGCAGAGGGGAAGAAAGAAAGAAAGAAAAAATGAAAGGAAGAGAAAAAAAAAACCTCTTGATTTGCACTTCATAACTGGCAAACATGCGTATGTCGAAAAAAAAAAAACGGGGAGGGAAATCAAGAGTAGAAAAAGAAAAAACAAAAAAGGTTCCCACAAAGAACGTGGGCAAGTTTCCCAGATAAAGACAAGACGGGGGGAAATGTCCACAAGCACACACACACACACACACACACACACATAAACACTAAGGCTCAAATTAAAGAAAAACTTGAGAAAGTACCTTTCCTTACAAACCCGTCCTCGGGTCCCATTAACCTATGCTTTGAGTTTTTCTTTGGGAGGCGCAGCAGGGGCTGTAACGAGGCAGTTTTATGGGAGCATGCAGGGGGAGTCAGGGACTTGTCCCCGGCTGAGGGAGCTTGTTAGGCAGCCTGAGAGCAACTCCAGAGACAGATCTGTGCACCTGGCTTCCCATGGACCACCAGAAACGATCTGGGGAGTTGAGAAGCCCGGTTTAAAGCAGAGAGCTAAAGCAGGGCCACTTATCAACACAATCTTGGCTCGCATCGGATGGAGGGGGGGAAAAAAAATAAAGAAATCAGTTATTGAGCTAGCGGGAGGTAGAGGAGCGCGCCAAGAACCTCCTCCTCCATTAGACAGAGGTAACACAAAACGAGGGGAGAAGAAAGCGGGCCTGAGGAACATTGTGGTGTAATACGGGTGCGGGGGGGAGAACAGCCACTCGAACTCCGACCTCGTTCCGCGCTCGTCACTATACACGCAAACTAAACCGAGCTTTCCGTCCTTCTTTACATAACAGAGAGCGGATGCTGCGCTGAAGTGGACGTGCTTCAGTGCTGAGAGAGAGAGAGAGAGAGAGAGGGGGGTATTAAAATATTGAGGAGTAGATCTTCACATTATATTATACACTTTCTCTCCGGATCTCGTTATGAAACACCCTCTCGAATCCCCTCTCCAGCCAGAGAGCCGAGAGAACGCTGCCGTCTCCCGAATCGATCCCCGAGCTGGAGATATGACCTATAGGCACAATCAGATGCAAAAAATGGAGGAATAAATGAAAAATATAAAAATAAAAATCCCACAGAGCAGACAGAACGACACAGTCTATTAGCTACGGGCGGATGTCGGTATTTAAAGCCGACAAGCAAGTTTAAAAATATATTGAATGAAGAAATAGATTAAAACCCACTTTCAACTTTAAAAAAAAAAACTTCAGGACAGAAGTTTTCTCTAAAAAACGCTGGATGAGCTTTAGGGCCTGTCAGAAGCCAGCGAGGACCAGGGGACCGGCGGACTGGGGGGACGGTGGGACTGGGGGACTGGCTGATAGAGAGGTATGACACTGATATCTCCATAAATTGCACCAGATTTCATAATACACTTTTTACCTGCACCACATGACCAACCGCACCCCCCCCCCCCCCCCAACTCCCCAAATCCCCACCCAAAAAAAAGTAGACTAGAGACGTCTCTGTGTTATAGTACATTATATTCTGATTTAAATACTTGAAAAAAATAAAATAAAAACATGAAATAAAGCTAGTGATGTCATACAACAATTAACCATCAGTTAGTGATGTCACAACGGTACAATTACAATCAATGATACTAGTTAGATTAGTCATACTGAGTGTGAACAATACAAATGAAAACAAGTCTTGATGTTTGTTGGATGTTAATACAAAACAACTGGATCTGTAATTTACATTCTTAGAGCTGTGTGTGTGTGTGTGTGTGTGTGTGTGTGTGTGTGTGTGTGTGTGTGTGTGTATATATATCTTTTATTTATTATTTATTTTATTTTATTTATTTACTCTTTATTTGCATTTCATATATCAATGCAATGCTTACACTCTGACCTTCAAGAACATAATGATAATCAACTCGATAAATGGCTTAAAATCGCAATAAGCGTTTTATTTCCATGAATGTCAACCACTTGATTTGAAAAAATAATCATTTGATTTAATTAGTTTGTGAGATATACTCATCTTCATAAACAGTGCGCTTTCTTCACTAGTGACCTAACAGACACAAAACAAGCAAATAACAATAAAACGTTACTGTGTTGTGTTACGATATTCTTATAAAAATGTTCATTATAAGGAGTAAAAACGATAACACGGCCGATCTGGAGCAGAGGAGCGGACGGATAAATCATCCTCCAGCTCGTCAAGTCTTGCCGACGCCAGGCATCTCGCACCGCATGCTTTCTTTTGTAGGCGGCCGCGCGTGTATACACTTCTGTTTATGTGAGGATAGTTTCTTTTATTTAGCACGGCAAAGTGTACGTGTCCGTGTGTATGTTACCGAGAAAATGAATCACCATTTATTAAGGTTTAATTTAGCAAAAAATGGCCAAAGATCACCAGGAGTGATGATCTCGTAAACTCATTTATCTCACACGTTCACAAGGATAATTACTGTAGAAGAAGAAGAAGTGAAATAGAGGGGAAAATTCCGACGAAAATAAGAATTAAACAAAGATAAAAATATAATAAATTAAAAAAAACACAAAAGAAAAGCCAAGTCCGAAAAGAAGAAGAAGAAAAAGAAGAAGAATACAGTAAGGGGAGGATGAAGAAATTGAATGAAAAGAAATAAAAGAACAATAAAGAATACAATTATTTTTATTATTGTTAAATATGAAAAAATAAATACATAAAAATTATTATAAAACTTAAATAAGAAAAGAACAAATGATGAACAAGATAAAAATTCTAAAGAATGTCAGTTGTTATAGAAGCAAAAAGACTGAATAAAATAGAAGACAAATTAAAAGAAGAGAACGTTGAACAGAGAACAAAAATGATAAAACTGATAATGAACAGATAGATGTGTATATTATAAGATTTTATAGTATTTGTATTATGTTATATACGTAACATAAGAAGGGGAGTTTAGGATCATGTGTGCTTCCAGGACTGGTTTGATTTGTAGGTTTTGTCACTGGCAACGTAACGTCCCTTTTGCTGTCCAGAAGTGGGCAGGACCACAGTGGACAGACGTCGTGTCGCGTCGTGACGTGACGTGTCGTGACGTGTCGTGACGTGTCGTGTCGTGACGTGTCGTGTCGTGTCGTGTCGTGACGTGCAGAAGGTCAGTGGGTATAAACAGTGACGGGGTTTTGTGTAGCGTCTCTCCAGCAGAAGCAGGAATAACTCCAGACAGGAGCGTCTCCTGAACGCCGGCCGTTCCTCCTTCGCCGTCACGTGGTGTCACGGCGCTCAGGATTCTGATCACAACGAGAGATAAGTGTGTGTGTGTGTGTGTGTGTGTGTGCCGAGTGTCTCTGACCTCTAATACGTCTGCAGCGGCTGATATCAAGCCATCCATATGATAGGAAAATCAATAGGGCTGCAAAGAAATCTCAACATCGCCGCATTAGATCAAATTGCTCTACCTGTGATCACAGAGCTGCCGCGGTAATGCGATACGGCGACGCTCGTATGTGTGTGTGTGTGTGTGTACGTGTGCGCCAAGAGAAGCTGGGAGATAAATTGGAAAAGAAATGGAGAACGTTTTCATCACTTGCGATATAATATCAGGAGTGACGCAATACAGAGAACTCGAATGAGAGGAACACACACACTCACACACCACACACACACACACACACGCACACACACGTAAGAAAGAAGGAATGAAAAGAATCTCATTTCTCATTTCATTTCCAAAAGCACACAATTATATTCTAATAAAATCATGCACTCTACTCGCACCATTAATCACTTTTATTTATTCTTTTTTTAGATTCTCTCTCTCTCTCTCTCTCTCTCGCTCTCACTCTGTTTCTCTCTCTCTCTCTCTGTATTATTTAAAAACTCTGCCTTTTGTGCTGCTCTTGTTATCCATGTCTGTGAGGCTCTGAGGGACCAGCTGTAAGAAACACACCTTGCTGAATCTGGAGAGCTCAGACATCACAACATGAGAGAACACACACACACACACACACACACACACACACACACACACACACATACAGTACTGTCCAGGTATACTATAGTACAGGTATACTATACCATGTGCATATGTAATGGCGCCGCTGTCCTAATCCACTCAGAAAACTGTGTAAAACTGCTTACAGAGTATTAAAGAATAAATAAAGGAAGAAACATTAATCAGTAAGAAAAGTAAGAAGACGGGATGCGGGACGAGAGAAAGAGATGAGATGAGAAGGAGGGGAAATAAAGAGACGGAGAAGGATGGGGAAAAGGTGAACTGAAAGAAGTGACAGGATAAACAGAGATAAACAGAGACAGGCTGGATTGAAATGAATAAAGGATGAAAGAGGAGGAGGAGAAAAAGAGAACTGAGTGAATACAGCCACTCTCTCTCTCTCTCTCTCTCTCTCTCTCTCTCTATATATATATATATATATATATATATATATATATATATATATAATACACACATGTATATATATATATATATATATATGTATATATACACACACTACTGTATGTCACACAAATTCTCACTCTCGTGTACACACACACACACACACACACACACACACACTTTCACCCTTTAACAAACATATTCACACACTGTCACACAAACATTTATACTGTACACATTCACACACTCTCTCCCAAACACGCACTCACACACATTCACATATTTTTTTATATGATGTAGTTTATATACAGCGGCGGCCGGTCAATACGGGGCGCCGCCCCACTTAAAGTTGGGCAGAGAAGAAAGCTCCTTTAACATGTAATTATTTAACGTAATATTTAAATAAAGTCATTTAGTCACGATATTCCACTGTATTTCTTAATATAATTTATTTGCAATAAAAATAATAATAATCTAAACTGTATAACGTTCATTTGTGTTGGTGTACGCGGGACGCCGGACAAACGAGAGTCTATGTAGGCACGTACGTTTTTGAAAAGCATGTGACCTGAGGCTGAGCTCTGATTGGATTTTGTCAAATCATCCTTGGGGCGGAGCACTGTGCGCCCTGAACCCTCCCACTCTTATTCTTAGCGAATCAATATTGTTTTTAAATATTTGGGCTCATGTGATTGGACCATTCTCAACGAGTCTTCCAGCACTTCTTATGGCAAGCGGAGCTGCTGACTGGATGTGATGTGAGTCAGGACTTTATTTTATACTAGTAGTAATGATCACCGCATAATCACCTGATAAATACCTATTTACAGGCGAGTATTAAAAGTCTCTCTCTTATGAACTCACACACACATTGCTTTTTGGTTCACACAAACTTCCACAAACACACACACACACACACAGTCTTCGTCTGTCTGCATCTCTCTGTCACACACAGACATGCATTTACACACACAACTTTACACACACTCTAACCTGCACATAGACTAAATGTTCCAGTACACACACACACACACACACACAAACACACACACACACACACTCTTAATTATTTCTCCTGTAATATACAATCAGTTCTTGCACTTAATATTGAGATCTGCCTCCATTCAGCAGGCCGTGTGTGTGTGTGTGTGTGTGTGTGTGTGTGTGTGTGTGTGTGTGTGGGTGGGTGGGTTAGAGAGAGAGAGAACAAGCTCATCAGAGAAGAAATAAAGTGCAGATAAAATGTTCTCATCATGTGTGCACACACATATCCACACACACACACACGCACGCGCACACACACACGCACACACACAAACATGGAGAACCATTGAAAACCGTTATTAAAATCGAGTAACGTCATAGCGTCTTATTTCTTATCTCTCTCTCTCCTTCTCTCCTCCGTTATTCTTCTCTCTTGTGTTTCTTTCACTCATCATTAATTCTCTCCATCCGTCTCACTCTGTGCTCATAAGTATCTTTATTCACTTTCCTCTTCTCCATCCCTCTTTTAAATCCTTTTCCTCCTCTCCTCCTGCTCTCTCCATCTCTTCTCAGCCTCCTCTATTCGTTCTCCTTCCCTTCGTTTCTCCTCATTTCTCTCGCAATCTCTTTTTATCTTCTCTATTTATTCCAAAGTTCATCCTTTATTCTTTTTCTTTCTTTTCCTTATATTTGTTCATTCTTTTACTTTTTCTGTTTTTCCATCCTGTAATGATGCTCTTTGTTTCTCCTCGCTTCTTCTCGTTCCCGTCTCACTCTCATTCCTCTTCTCCTTTTCTCCTATCTCGAGTTTTCTGAACTGATGCGCCTCATCATTTCATCTGACCTTTTTTCAACAATTATCGCTTCTTTCTTCTCTCCTCGTGTTCAACTCATTTCTCTTCTCTCTGTTTCTCTTGTTTATCTTCTATTTATCTCGTTTTTTTTTCTTTTCCCCCTTTTTATCCTACGCTCTTTTTTTTCTTTTCCAATTTATCAATCAGTTTCTCATTTTTTCTTCAATTTTTTTCTCATTCCTTTTTCTTATACTTTTTAGGACCTATTCTGTTTTTTTTTCTTATTATTTTCTCTTCTTATTCTGTCCATTCTTTTTTTTCCTCCACTTTTAAAACTAGGTTCTTTCTCTTTTTCAACTTATCCAAATGATCTGATTATTTAAAGTCTCCCTCTTCTTGTTAATCTTTGGTTTTATTTCCTGTTCCTGCTCTCCTCCTCTCCCTCACTCTTCTCTCAGTCTTTCCAGTTTTTCATTAATGTAGCATTGACCCTGTTCATTATTCTCTCCCTGTGTTTCTCCACACAGATGTCTGTATGTGTGTGTGTGTGTGTGTGTGTGTGTGTGTGTGTATACAGTTTAGATTTTACACCGTCATAGTGACCTGTGGCTTAACAAGAAAACGATGATGATGATAATGATGATCACTCATTCATCATCTAAACCGTTTTATCCCGTATACAGGGTCGCGGCGGGCCTCGAGCCTGTCCCAGGAGCCTAAACGCACGAGGCGGGGCACACCCTGGACAGGGTGCCAATCCATCACCGGGCACACACACACACACACACACACACACAGGCAATTTAGGAACGCCCATTCCTAAACACCCAGAGGAACCCCACCAAGGACAGGGAGAACATGTAAACTCTATGCACACTGAACCGGCACGGGAATCGAACCCTCGACCCTGGAGTTGCGAGGCGACAGTGCTAATCGCCTGAAATGATGATGTTTTAAAATCATTTAAAATCAACACCACTGCTAGTGCCGAGAAACTGACATACTCTGTGTGTGTGTGTGTGTGTGTGTGTGTGTGTGTGTTTACAGCACCCAGCTGTACAGATCAGGGTGTAACTCGTCAGAGACGGGAGTGTAAATCGTCCGGGTCTTGGCGAATCTCCAACTGCGATTATTATAATAACGAGTGTTTAAACGAGCAACAGTGTGTAATTAGTGCACTTAATTACCTGCCTTTAATCTGCGCTAGATTGGAGATTGCACATCTCTGGCTGATATTTTCTTATACTTACGAGAGAGAGCGCAAGGAAGTGTGAGGGGGAGGCCTGGTGTGTGTGTGTGAAGAGACAGAGAGAGAGAAAGAAAAAGAGACAGAGAGACAGAGAAAGACAGAGAGAGAAAGAGACAGAGAGAGAGAGTGAGAGAGAAAGACAGAGAGACAAGGAGAAAGAGAGAGAGAGACAGAGAGAGAAAGAGAGAGAGACAGAGAGAGAAGCAAAACTTCACTCAGAGAAACTCGTCACGTCACATGATTTCACACCACATCTGAAATTTCCTTCGGGATCAATAAGGTATCTGTCTATCTGTCTATCTATCTATCTATCTATCTATCTAAAATGTTACACCCACCTCATGTGTTCACGTGTCTAACTTTTGCCTACTAAACAGATTATCAAAAGTTTACACCCCCCCCTTTACTCGGATCAGGCCAAATCAGGTCAGACTGAGGTGTTTACATGAGCCGGTTTAAGTCCAATTATACGATTGTGTCGATTATTATCGGAATACAAGCATCTGTGTAAACACAGCTAGTGTGTAATAAAAGAGAAAATGTCTAAGCTGTTTCACATAAGAGAAAAAGAGATGAAGAGGTGTACGGTTTAGAAGTTTCATCTAAGCTCGATCAGACTAAACAGAAGCTCCAGCACTAGGTGGTCGACTTGATTAAATCTCCAAAAAAGAAAGAAAGAAAAAAAAAGAGTCTGGGTGTGACGTCCCGCTCTGCGAATCAACACATCAGCACCGCGCTCCTCCTCCATCCCGAAACAAACAACAAATGTTGCAGAACCGGAGGCAGAATCACACTAACACATCACCACGTCATCATTTTCTTTCCTCTCCACCCAGAGGTCTCCCTCACACACACACAGACACACACACACACCATCTGGTCACCTCGCGTGCTCGGATCCGGCAACGACTCAGCCATGAGACAGAGACGGCGCTTTTCTTATTTTATTCCTTTTATTTTTTAAATCTAAAACGTCCACGGACAAGGATGGAGGAAAAGCAGAAGTACACTCACTCCTGATTTTTAAACACGCACACACAGACACACTCACACACACACACACACACACACACACACACACACACACACACACACACTCACACACTCACACAGCGGAGTAGAAAGCCGAAAGTGGTGCTCTTGTTTCCCACAATCCCGTAGGGCCCGTATCAGAGAGCCAGCTCTCGGGTTGGGGGGAAAAAAAAAATTAAAATTAAATAAAAAACCTCCCTAAACTAATCAAACACGAGACAGAACGGCTATTACGACCCGAGCCCGATAAATGATGTAATAAAAACAGACTGCGGTTTT
This sequence comes from Clarias magur, assembly GCA_013621035.1. NCBI lineage: Eukaryota > Metazoa > Chordata > Actinopteri > Siluriformes > Clariidae > Clarias > Clarias magur. The sequence continues at coordinate 1,821,584 of QNUK01000107.1, read as the reverse complement.
GTTTATAAGCGCCTGACGCAAACGGTTCATCACTCGGCCCGCTGCGCTGTTCGACGTCCTCTCGTCTCTTCACGTCTCACGTTTGTCTTTCATTCTCTCTAACGCACACGTGTTCACTGTCTCCGGCCTGTCTCCCGGCCTGGAATTTATTCATTTTATTTTTATTTGTAGAATTCAAAAACACTCCACAAAAAAAAAATAATAAAAAGGTTTGGAATTTCTCGCTTTGATTTCCTACTGATGTGAGATCACTAAAGCATCAAAGACAACTTAACCCTGTTAAAGAAGAGACACATTTCACTGGATTCATATTCAATTCAGAATTGTTTGGAATTCTTACCACTTTTTTTATGAATTCTGCAGTCTGATTGGTCAACTTTAAAAGTGTTATAAATAAGCCTTCTCTTAACAATGTTATTGTTGCCGTAGTAACAGCTGGGTCGACATCATCAGAAAGTGCCTTTGTTGTCCTCGTCTGAATCACCCGGTTATCATGAACACGGTACATGATAATGAAATTCTCAGCTGCTGTTGTAAATAAAGCCGAACACTTGCACGCACATCAGTACAATTACTGTACGAGTCTCTCGAAATGTGTTTCACCACATTCTTTGATTGTGTGTATGCGTGTGCGTGCGTGTGTGTGTGTGTGTGTGTGTGTGTGTGTGTGTGTGTGAGAACTTGTCATGTCCCACATGCTGCTCTGCTAATTTCAGTAAGCGGGTGCAGTAAGTGATTAAATAACACAAAATTAAAACACTTTTCACATGTTCTTACTGTTCTCAACAAATTATTTAATAAAACAAATATTTATTTATTTTTTAGATTATTATTATTAATAAAAAAAAAATAATAATAAATAATAATAATAATAACAACAAGAATTTCGCTGAAAATCCTCCTGTCATTTTGGGGGAACTTGTCCCAGTGTAATATTAATAAATATAAAAAATTCACATTCATAAAAATATTTTAAAAATGAAAAAAAATAAAAGAAATTCAAAATGCACACTAATTTTCTCTAACAAACGCGTGAGAGCTTCACAGAGCAGCTGTATTTATACTGAGATTAGATTACACACATTTGGACTCCACTTACTATCTGGGGGACTTCTGAAGGCTAAGATCAGAGTAAGAGTGGCTGAATATAGATTTTTCATCTGTAAAAAAAAAAAAAAACATTTATCTATTTCCTTCCGTAACAATTACGTTCCACTTTGTGTTGGTCTGTCTCATAAAATCCCAATAAAATACATTTACCTATTGTGGACAGACATTTACAAAATGTGTGTAACTTCATGGGGTGTGAATACTTTTGCACAGCACTGTATGTAAACAGTACACGGTCACCGTCAAGAGTGAATCACTTTGCTAACTAAAGGTCCACTGTGTCAACATTAAATGCAAACTTTAGCAAAAACTGTCCACCGCGTGAAGGATTGACTTTAATATTTACAGACTTTACCCATTAACAGATTATATTGTTGAGAAGGAGACAATATATCTTTCTGAAAATGTATATAATTTCATAATCGTTATGAGATGAAAATATATTTACGTTGACTTTCTCCCTGACAGGGTGGTTGATTTGCTCAGACATTTTCCTCATGCAGTTTATTTATGAAAGCTTGACCAACACACATTTCCAGCAGCCTGAGGTCTACTTATTAAAGTTACTATGAAGTTTAATGGGAGATTTAATGGAAAAGGAAAAATGGAAAGTGTTTCACTCTCTCTCTCTGGGTTTGAGCTTGCAAATGCATTTTGTTGTGCTATTATTCACCCAGCTAATCTACAGGGACGTGCACATAAACAAGTTTTATGTAAATATAATATTCATGGAAGGAGTCTCCAAAGTCAGCGCTTTGTAAAGGCAGATTGTTTTTGTTGTGGTATTAATGTTAAAGATTTTACCCTTAACATACCAATTTGTTTTTTCTATATTCTTATAATTTTTTTTTTATTTTAACTTGCATATTGCAAGAAATTCTGCCTTTCATTTAACTACGCTGTTACATGAATTATATTTTGAAATGTAACTAAACGGATTAAAATATGACACACCATGTTTCCAAATTATCATCCAAGTGACATTTCAGTAAGATTTCAGTAATATAAACATTCTGGATTTACTTTGTGAGTTTCTTTGTTTTATGTCTCATATCTCTAATCTAGGCCTCAGACATAATCTCAGACAGGTTTGTTAATTAGATCACAGTGTTGTAATGTCAAACAGTTTACAAATGAAAAAGAAAAGCAAATTAAGGTATGTAATATGTGAAAATTCTACTTAAGTCAAGTAATTTAATCACATACCTTAATTCCGTATTTTTATTTCTGGTAACTTTCACTTTTTTTTTTTTTTTACATTTCCTTAGTACAATCTAAACATCTTTGTTACGCAGTGGCAGCGAAACAAAGGGAACAAGAAATGCAACGGACTGAAGGACTCTTCGTACACTGGGTAATTCTCCTCCGGGGGTTTTCTCTCTTTTTTTTCCTCGAGACCACGGACTGAGCAAAACTGATCCTGGGCGCCGCACTCGTGGCTTTGTCGACAGTTTGGGATGAACGTTTCTGGGTCATGTTCCACGGAGGAGTTCATGAACAGAGGAAAATGTCTGGTCCTGAACAATTTTGTTCGTACTCAGGGGCGTTCATGAACCAAGGTTCTGCTGTATTTATTACCATCAGAAGCTAAAATGTGTTAGCGCATGTCACTGATTAGCGTAAAGTACATGCTGCTGTTTATCTACCACACTGATTTCCTCCCCACCACAGAATTAATTTCAAATTTGATGTTTCTGTAGATGTGGGAACCCTGATATCACTAGATATCACTAAGTTCAGAATCAAAATTAGTAACTGCTCATATTTTATATTGCTACTGGTTAAAATTTTTAAATAAATGTAATATCAAACGCTATTTTTGATACGATTTTCAGTTATTTTTTCTTGATACTCAAGTACAGACTCGTACTTGAGTAATATTCTAAAGTGATTTTATCTTTTACCAGAGTTTCTTTTGGTAACATACTTGTACTTTTACTCAAGTATCGCTTTCCAAAACATTATACTGTACAAGACTTTCCTTTTGTCAGCTGATCTTAATTAGAAGGACATCTACTTAAAGAGATTATTCAAGGCAAGAAAACACAGCTAATATTTCACATACGCTGAAAAGAGATAACTGACCTGTTAAAAGATTTATAAACGATTCAAAGCACAGATTAATTTTGTCAGATAAAGGCTTATTCAAAAATCTTTCTAAACCACTTAACAGGATTAATAAAGTAGCTACAGGATAAAAAAAAAAGCCACTGCTGATCAGCAAACAGATACTGAAGCTGCTGATGTCTCAAGAACTTCTTGATGCAGGAGTTTGGCTACGGCCGTACATAAAAAAGACTGAAAGCATGGAATATTACCTTCTCATGATGAATGAGTTTTCAAGCATATTCATCGGGTCAGACTCCAAAATATAAAGTGAAAATAAAGTGATATTATTCGTCTCATACTGTGAACTAAACAGTTTGTTGATTCATCAGATTTTATATACGAATCTGTGTGTTGATGGATCTGAAGCTAATACTTGCACGTGCATTATGACTCAACATAGTAACAGCACCAGCCCCACAAGCAGATACTGTTAATCAGGTATAATTATTTACAGATTTAAACCATGTCTTCAGTGGAGTAAGGAAGCAAAGCGACGTAGTTAGTTCTAGTTTAGTAGATTTTAACTTTTGTACATAAAGAACTTTTCGAAACCTAAAACAAACCTAAAAATAAAACAGATTAACCTCCACTTTACCTTTGAAAAGAACTGGTGTTAGACGAGAGAAGAAGCAGGAAGTGTGTGTGTCTGTTTACGGTGTTTAGGGCTACGGTGTAGGACGAGTTTCACACACACACACACACACACACACACACACACACACACTGGAATGTCTCTTCTAAACAGATTCATCTCCCGCACTGCGATCACAGTGTTATAGTAAACAGTATACACGCAAATGAATGTTGACTATACGAGTGACGCAGGCGCACTGGAACTGAGCACGGAAGACGATTACCCAGAATCTCACAGCGCGAGAGAGAGAGAGAAGAACCATTGGCTCAGCTGGGATCACATGACGCGCGGCAGACAACGCGTATACAGACTACATTATTCTTATATCGAGACCCATTTCACTGTAGACAGCTTCACCTTAACGAACACTGTAAATGTAACACAATGAAAAATGTAACAATGAGTGTGTGTGTGTGTGTGTATGTATATACAATGAGGAAAGTGACATTTCATTTCGTTTAGTAGAAATGTAACTTGTAAATATGTTAAGAAACAACAAAGTGTATTTCTACATAAAAAAAATCATAAGGAGGCACATAACTTTTTTTCTTAAAAAAAAAAAAAAAGATTGTTCCTTTACATAAGGAATATTTACATTTGACTTGTGTCTTTCTGCCACTGAGGTCATCACTTTGCTCAGGATTGTGCAGTATAGAATGATGTAAAATTGTCAATATAATGAACAGAATTTTAATTTAATTTTAATTTTGTTTTAAAAAACTAATAAATTAAGAATGGGTCACAAACAAAGAAATAGCACAGGAACACAAGATCATGTGTTTTTCTGGTTCTTTTCAGTTGTTTCTATGACAAAAAAATATGCTCATTTTGAGAGTTCTCCATTTTTGCAACGTTATTCCCATATTTTAGTAGTATTAAAAATTTACCCTTTGTAGTAATCACTTTTGTTCTAACTGACATATACGAAAACCCAAATACACAGTTTGTAGTCTGAAGCGTCTCGTTAACACACAACGGCAAGGCAAGGCTAGTTTATTTGTATAGCACATTTCAGAAAATAGAAAAAAATATCAATAAAACTTTTTGAAGAAAATTAAAAAATTTTATTTAAAATAAGAATAAAACTGTTAAAACTAAAAAATAAACATAAAATAATGAAGTCAGTTCGGACGTAGCAGTGTTCATTCAATAAACGCACAGCTAAACAGATGAGTTTTAAGTCTAGATTTAAATGTGACTAATGTTTTAGCACATCTGATCTTATCAAGACTTCCATATAAGCACTTTATGCTTTTTTAACTGTCATTGACCCAATGACCCATTTAACTGTCATAGACTGTATACTGTACTGTGTCGCCGGCACAGATCTGTGCTGCTTGAGTTTTAAGGGTAAACAACTATGTGTGTGTGTGTGTGTGTGTGGTCAGTGATTTGGACACTCATGTCACAGAGTGGTCTGATCTATACTGATTTGACAAATCAGATCTTTTCTGCGTGGGTTAACGTCTGCAGCTTGCAGCTTTCGAGGGGAAAATGCAAATGATGCTTTTATTCATGGTATTGTGTTCGTGTGTGTGTGTGCTCACTGTGATTTTCTAGAATAATCTACAGATGAATCACACATTGCAAAAACACTTCTACTAATAATAAAATCCTAATAATAACAACAACAACAACAACAACAACAATAATAATAATAATCATCATCATCATAATAATAACTAATATACTAATAATAAACCACCTCTGAACTTGATGGTACAGCGAGTGTTAAGCATACCCGTGTGTTGTACTCCTCCGGGCCTGTCACAGGGCTTTTCCCTGTCTAATTCCCCTACTTTGGGTGTTTTAAAATAAAGCTCAGGGTCAGAGGTCAAACCTGCATTCAGCAGAGAGGGGAAAAAAAGAGCTTAAAAAGCGAGTGTGAGAGGACGTCTGCTCGAGTGTTTAAATAAGGATATTTCATTCTGGCATTTATTGTGGCTTCTCGTATTAAATTAGGCCGAGAGCGACGACTGTTTTCCAGCAGGATTGGATAAACACGGCGAACAAATTGCCTGCGAGAGCTACGGGGGAAATGCTGCACGCTCTCGTACGAGAATAACTCTCGTCTGCTTTTAAACGAAGACCGTCTTATGATGCCGTCTTTGTGTTTTCCCCAAACTATTCAGCGTGAAACTGCACACACACACACACACACGTGTGCGCTTCCTCGGAAAGAGATTAAATAAATATGCTAAGCAATTAAAAGTAAAACCATAAACGTGAAGTTCAGTCGCTGAAATCAACTTTAAATTAGTTTCAGCATTACTTAAAGACTCACCAGGCAATATTTCGGGGCAATTAAAAATTTGTTTATAATACTGTAATAAAGCAGGAGGGAACGTTACAGGAAGTCCTCGGTGAGAACACGGCATGCGGACCTGTTCTCCGCACAGATCTTTTGCACTTATTATTTTTTAACAATCGTTAACAATCTCTGTGCGTCCTAGAGGTCGAGGAAAGGGACACACGTGTGTGTGTGTGTGTGTGTGTGTGTGTGTGTGTGTGGCACCCTGTCCAGGATGTATCCCGCCTCCTGCTCAAAGTCTCTTGGGCCTCCCCCCCATGAGCCTATACAGGATAAGCGCTATAGAAGATAGATTCAATTCATAATCATGTCCTGTTACTAATAATAATAATAATAATAATAATAATAATAATAAAGTAATAGAAATAGTTGTCTCTGTAGAACTAAATAAATGTGTTTGTAAAAATATACACTAAACACCAAACTGAAACACTGCTGAGCTCCGTTACACTTCTTGTCCTCATGAACAATTAACAATTATTATGAGGAATTATTACGAGGCACTGATTAATCTATAACATCATTTATATCACAGGTCTGTTTCTGTGTTCATTACGCTTGAACAAACGGCTTAACTGTGCACTTAATATTATTAGCTTAGGTTAATTATTATTATTATTATTATTATTATTATTATTAGGATGAGAACATGAAGAGTACATAGTCGATTATTGTTTCATAGATTATTTTTGGTTAAAAGTAAAATAAATATGTTAAAGAGATCTTTAGGTATGAAAAGTTTAAATCTACTAAACTAAAACTATGTCACTTTGCTTATTTACTCAACCTAGAACATCAGTTGCTCTTTACTCTACTGAGGACATCACTCTGCCGCTTTACTCTCTCTAGGATATTACCTTGCCTCTTACCTCCACCGAGAACATAACTCTGCCTCTTTACTGTACCAAGGACTCTGTCTCTTTATTCTCTCTAGAACGTCACTTTGCCTTTTACAGCAACTGAGGACATCACTTTGTCTCTTTCCTCTACGGAAGACATCACTTTGTCTCTTTCCTCTATGGAGGACATCGCTTTGTCGCTTTTCCTCTACGGAGGACAATGCTTTGTCTCCTATCTCTACGAAGGACATCACACTGCCTCTTTACCTGACCTAGGGCATCACTTTTTCTCATTACTCTACGGAGGACACAGCTTTGTCTCTTTCCTCTACAGAGGACAGCGCTTTGTCTCTTTCCTCTACAGAGGACATCGCTTTGTCTCTTTCCTCTACAGAGGACATCGCTTTGTCTCTTTCCTCTACAGAGGACAGCACTTTGTCTCTTATTTTCACTAAGGATACCACACTGCCTCTTTACCCTCCCTAGGACATCACTTTGTCTCTTTCCTCTACGGAGGACATCGCTTTGTCTCTTTCCTCTACGGAGGACAATGCTTTGTCTCCTATCTCTACGAAGGACATCACACTGCCTCTTTACCTGACCTAGGGCATCACTTTTTCTCATTACTCTACGGAGGACACAGCTTTGTCTCTTTCCTCTACAGAGGACAGCGCTTTGTCTCTTTCCTCTACAGAGGACATCGCTTTGTCTCTTTCCTCTACAGAGGACATCGCTTTGTCTCTTTCCTCTACAGAGGACAGCACTTTGTCTCTTATTTTCACTAAGGATACCACACTGCCTCTTTACCCTCCCTAGGACATCACTTTGTCTCTTTCCTCTACGGAGGACATCGCTTTGTCTCTTTCCTCTACGGAGGACATCGCTTTGTCTCTTTCCTCTACGGAGGACATCGCTTTGTCTCTTTCCTCTACAGAGGACAGCGCTTTGTCTCTTACCTCCACTGAGGCCATCACACTGCCTCTTTACCTTACCTAGGACATCACTTTGCCTCTTACCGCCAATGAGGACATCAATTTGAATTTTTATTCTATAAAAGACATCATTCTGCCTCTTTACTCCAGGAAGGACAACACTCTGCCTCTTTTCTCTATTGAGGACATCAGCTTGCCTCTTTTTTCAGCTTAGGACACAATCTCTGTTCTCCACTGAGGACATAATTCTGCCTCTTTACTTTACCCAGGACATCAGTTTGTCTCTTTTTTCAGCTTAGGACACCACTCTGCCTCTGTTCCCCACTGAGGACATAATTCTGCCACTTTACTCTACCCAGGACATCGCGTTGCCGCCTTACTCCACGATGGACTCTACAGAGGTTCTCCAGGCTTCACCATGGGCACCATGCCTCAGTAATGCACAGGAGATCCCGCTGCCTCAGGGTTGAGTAGAGGATGTCACGCCTCCTGCTGACCGCGCTGAGCATGGCACTCCCAAAGGACCACGTCGACCCGAAAGCCTTTATCAAAAAGTGACTCATAACTGGACTGATATAAACACTGTATGGGGTAAAGGGGGAATTTTGCTGTCTATCTGCCTATCAAACAAAATAAGAGAAAAATATTCCCTGCAATTTCAGCCAATCAGATCAGGCCTCATACTGTGTGTGTGTGTGTGTGTGTGTGTGTGTGTGTGTGTGTGTGTGTGTATGTGTGTGTGTGTGTTTGTGTGTGTGGCGGGAGGGGGGCTGGGGGTTGGGTGTTGGTTCAGCAGTAAAACAGAGGAAGCTTGAGGAATGAAAAAAAAACAACATTATCTGAAAAGGATTTCAGCTGGAGCATTAACACACACACACACACACACACACACACACACACACACACACACACAATCTATCTATCTACTGTATTTTCTGACCTGCCTGCATTTCTAAGATTCTCCGTTAAACCTGATCACTTGTGTCAACACCACCACTTTCCTGACTCCATGACAGAGATGTGACTTTTCAAGGTTGTCATCAATCACATGGTGTCTAAAACACAGACATGTAATGAGACAGATGGTCGCGAAAGCACGGCGTATACTAAAATAACCTCTGTGCAAAATGCAGATGCGATTGCTCGCTCGCGCGCACATCCACGGATTATAATTAAGTCTTCTGGCAACCCGGGGACAGGGTCAGAGCTGTTACTTTTTTTTTAATTTAATTATATATTTATTTTATATTTATTGTTGTTTCGGTGCGGCGTCTAACGTTGTTATTATGACTTCACATCCCATCAAAGACTTCTTGAATGTGAAATAATTTTAGCTCACGTTGATGAAGAAAGCTTTTTTTTTTTTTTTTCAAAACCAGAGGCGGTACATATTGACTGACAACCTTTCGCACACTGCCTCAAAGCTACAGTAGATCACAAATTTGCCAGAAACGTGACGGCTTGGGGTGGCGCAGTGGCGTAGCGGTTAGCACTGTGGCCTCTCAGACTTTCAGGTCCGTGCATGTTCTTGGAGGGGGTTTGCTCTGGGTACTCCGGTTTCTTCCCACAGTCCAAAGACATGCAGGTCTGTGTGTGTGTGTGTGTGTGTGTGCGCTTGTGGCCTGCCATGGATTGGCGCTACGTCCAGGGTGATCGGCTCCAGACCCCACGCAACCCTGAACAGCATAAGCTGTCTTGGACACTGTCTTGTGGTGTAATCATTACAGAAATGTGCATAAGTATTCACCCCTCACAGCTGTAATCCTACTGCCACTACCACGCTTCACACCGGAGAAGTGGATTTCACGTCCAGCTTGTCCAAACTGATTAGATTTTCCCCTCCTAATGTGACCTCATGTGTTTATATCGTATCTTTTCTGTACGAGCAGCTCGAACTGTCGAGCAGCTACAAATCACAGGTGTGAACGTGTTATTTATTTTAATCAGTGTTGGGGGACGTTACTTTTTAAAGTAACTACAGTGGAACCTTGGATTACGAGCATAATTTGTTCCGGAAGTGGGCTCGTATTCCAAAACACTAGTAAACCAAATCATCATTTCCCATAAGAAATAGTGAAAACTCAAATTATTCGTTCCACAGCCCCAAAAAATAAATACATAAAAATAATTAATACAATCTATAAAATGAAAATAAAACAACTTAATATGCACTTTACCTTTAAAAAAAGTATGAATAAATCCTGACAGATTGGTGTTTCCGTTGGTGCGTGCAGGCGCCGTGTGTGTGTGTGTGTGTGTGTGTGTGTGTGTGTGTGTGTGTGTGCGCGAGGAATTAGCCTCTTCCCTTGCCTCGTTTTACACAGTAACACTCCTCCTCCCTCTCCCCACCTCTATTTTGATGAGAGAGGTGAGAGAGTGACGCTTGGTGTTAAAATAAGAGTCACATGTGTGAAGCATGATACTCGGCGCTCGTAAACTAATACTTGCTCGGTTTTAAAAAATTATTTTTAATGTTTGCTCGGTTTGCGGAACACTCGTAAACCACGTTACTCGCAATCCGAGGTTCCACTGTAATTAAATTACAAAATTACTGTCTTTAAAAAGTAATCCGCTACATTACTGCGTTACTTTCTGATAAAAGTAACTAGTCCATTGCAGAAAATGAAAACTCCTTTGTGCTTCCTCATGCATGTTGTTTTGGTTCAAGTCCTTTATAATTATTCTACCATCATCACTCAGCGAAGTTTGGCTCAAAATCTGTTAACTACTAATACCCCTATTTCCCCTACACGATTTCACGCGGTGGCTGTAAGTACGGTTCACCCTGACTCACCGCGAGTTTTGCCGTTTTTGAAAAAGTAACTAATTAACTGAGTACTTGAATGTCGGACCTAACGCATTAGATTACTCGTTACACCCAACACTGATTTTAATACATTGTGACGGCGTTACAGTAGAACAGTCTATTTCTCTTTGTACTGTACTCTATAAATCACACATGACACACTTCTCAGTGACGTGACCGACTGCAGACTGCAACATTAAATGCCATGATGGGCCTTAATGAACTCCTGGAATTTGATTTAAATATCCTATTTTGCTTATGTTCATAATTTGACGCCACTGAATTTCAAATAAAAATATCCACCTTCAGCTGTATTCGGACTGGATCGGTTTATCAGCCAGAGTCTTTAATATATATATATATATATATATATATATATATATATATTTTATGAACACAGGAGAATCTTGTTAATTGCATTTTCTTCAATCCCCCTTTATTTCTCTAAAGAATCCTTTGCTACACTAATGCACATATTTCAGTGTTTCACTAGCGCCTTCTACTTTTAATATAGGACGTTTTCCCAGTGCGCCGGAGCCATGACCGTACTGCCTGTTTCACATCTGAAACCCCAGCCTCCCGGGAACTCCTTTAACATGTTGGAAATGGCTTGGGGCGAGGTCAGGACTGTACAGGGGGATACAAGAAAAACTCCCAGCCGAGTTCCTGTAATGTGCAAGTGGTGTTGGTGGATGATCGCGTGTGCAGTTCCCACAGACAGGTGCATCTCTTCTGCAAGTTGCAAGTTATCTGTCTATTTTTAAGGAACAACATTCTTTAAAATGTTTTCACTGTTTAAATGTTTTAATGCAGCTAAGAGTCTCATCAGCGTACTGTGCTTGAGGGCTAATGTAATTGTTAAGCTAACAGTTGTAAACACCCTTCGTACAACAGCGCAAGAGTACAGACCAAAGTAATGGCTTTGTACTGGTTTTGTTTCATGCCATCAGAATCAGAATCAGAAAGAGAATAAAGCTCGTACGAGGAATTTGTTTTGGTGACAGACGCTTCCAGGGACGACAAAACTGGATCCGCAACAGGAAAAAAAAAAAAAAAAGAAAAATCAAATGGAGTAGGATGTGAGGTTTAATATCTGAAGGAAGGGCTCTGACACAGACACACTATGAGGCTAAATAAGGCAAGTAGCAGCAGTCGAAAGTATTTTTTTTTCCCCACCATGAGGTAACCCTGCATAGAAAATCACAGACACATGCGTCCAAAGCACAATGATCACACGGGCTCTGGAGATGAGACACAGCGGGATGAAGAAAAACACACACGGGGAGTAAAATCACAGCTGTAAAACAGAAATGAACCCCTGGATCTGACGCATGTTTATTCTTATCCATGCAGCACTTCGGCATTCTAGTACAATCATCAGCAGAACAACAGGACTTATTACTCTGAATTAGAGAAATCTGAACCGGATAAAAACTGAATCGGATTACGATTTTGAATCATGCACACGACTCCATTGAACTAGCTGAGAATAAAAATTTTAAAAAGCTGTCTATTTTCAGAGACCTTGAATCACACGGATTCCCAGATGTGTTAATTACACAAACAAACAAACAAACAAACAATCAAACAAACAAACAAACGCCTACCTAATGTATATACACAGATATAAAAGAAATACAATTCCAACAACCGCTTTTTCTGTACTAAAATGAAATAAAATAAAAGACTCTTCAGTGTATTCGGGCATCAAGTTATCAAGTACTCAGGTAGCAGATCTTTGTACTTTGTCCAGCACTGATTAACTATGCACAGATAAAAATATATATTTAATAAATAAATAAGGAAACTAACTGCCAATAACTAAATAACTTGGCAAGTGAAACAGTGCAGTGACACACTTCAGGAAAAGAATCAATTCTGTCTTGTTTTCTAACATTAGTGTTGAGTGTTTTCATTTATTTATTGATTGATTGATTGATTGAATGTTTTTCATATCCACTATTAGAACTGCAGGCGTTGATCAGAAAAATCACATTGCAATATTTAAATTTAAACTGCAATATGAAACCATTCGATATTTACCCCGAATAACAGGGAAAAAAAAATAATGTTACAAATGATCGTATTAAGAGATTAAGAAATGTTTGCCTATATTTATTAATCACATTAATATTATTTAAAAAATAAATACCTACTTATATTATTGACAATCTCGACTATGCGTATTAGAGACGGGACTCACCAAGGACCGGTCGATACGATGTTATAGCGATACCTTCTTGCCGATCCAATTTGTATTCTGTAAGTATCATCATTTTATAAACATCCCAACACAAAATTATTATTTTTTGTGTCATTCAGACTGGATCGGTTTATTAGCAATAGTTTCTAATATTTTTTTTTTCTGATAGCATTTTTTTACAAACCTGGAGGTTCTTTTGTTATACGGTCACATGATCATACTTTATGTACAACATTTTAAAATATGATGGGCATTCGAGTTAAAGCGGGACTTAGAATAACTTAGAATAAGTGATTGTGTAGAATAACTGAACACGGTTCTGGGAGTGAAACCTCCCTTTATTTCTCTTCAAGAAAAAAAATATATTTTTCTAATTTTTTTTTTTTTTTTTAGATTTTGTTAGAATTCCAAAAACTTTTGCAAATAATTTGCAAGATGCACACGATGCTGTAAATATGTATGAATAGCAGTTACAGTTTTTATGAAACAAATGATCAAATAATTGTAATACTTTTAAATATACATAATCTTTGGATATTGATTCAATCTGGCAAATTATTTTTACTCAAAACCACAACATTATCACTTCTCTTACCAAGCCTTTTTTTTTCCTTTGGCTAATTGCTACATATTTATTATTATTATTATTATTATTATTATTATTATTATTATTATTATAACAATAATAGTAAAAATGAGTAATAATTGTTCTATTTTAAGACCTTGAATGCACACATTTTCTGGAAAAAAGCAACACTGCACAGCGGCATTACACACTGTAGGAAAACATGACACATAATCGCATCGGTTTGTTCTGTCACACAATCAGTCAAGCAAAACTAAAAGCTGTGTAAAATAGCAGCTGTCGTGAATAAACTAAATGCATTTCTAACACCCTTGTGACTCAAACAAACCATGCACAAAATATTCTTTATCTTTGTAATACACCCCGCCTGTAACAGTTTTGCTTTTTAACATAATCGTACTGTATTTTCACATAAAATACTGCCAGGATGGATTTATCTCGTTTTGCACTGATGTTCACTCATATTTAAACAATAGAAACGGTTTATCCCATTTAAGCACGTTTACTGATTTTAAGGGAATTGTTCTGTGCATCTTGTCGTTATACTAAATTTTTTTAATTGTCTTTTTTTTTTTTTTATACAATTAGGCTGAAAGATTTTATAGTATAAATAGAACCATATTGAAGTACAGTACATACCAATCGAGAGCCCTGTATTTGAGAATGATTTATTTTTTCTTAAAAGTACTTTTAATATTAATGCTTGCGATGTTTTTTAGGCACATCAGGACGAGAGCCGACTGCTCGGTCTCGGCGAGATCTCGTCTCAGCTGTGAGTGCGTTTCTCCTCAAAGCCACACAATTCATCAGTCATGCTGTAGCGGCTCCTCACCTAACGCGATTAAGACGGCGTGCTGTCCCACCGCAGATACTGATGAAGCAGACGGAGGGAGAGAGTGAGAGATGTGGAAGGAGGGAAACGGCCATGGGAGCAGAAATTAAATTTTGATAATGGAGTACATCCATTTGAGGCGCTTTGGAAAAAAAAAAAAAAAGAAAGAAAAAAGAAAAAATGGGGGATGAGCACCATGAGCAAGCAGGAAGTTTAGAGGAGAGAGAAAAAGAGAAGAGCGAGAGAAAGGGAGTGAGAGAGGGCGGGAGAAAAATGATAATGACCTCCGGAGAGTGGATGACTGAGTGCCGGCTTCAATCCGACCTGCCACATCACGTCCTGTTCAATCCCATCACTGCTAACGCCGCTCCCAACACTAATGTGCTATAATTAATATCAATGTTCATTCAGACAGCCCGTGACCCCGTGACCTTCAGATGAGGGGCAGAAGGTTATGTTTTAGGGACAAAAAGAACCACTTAGCAAAGTACGCTGTATTTCTAATATTAATAATATTCTTAAATAAGACGTTTTATTGCTGCCACACGGAAAAGCCGCTGAGATATTTAAAGACAATGGAAATGTGATTTAACAATAAGATCAAACATTTGTTTATAATAAGTGAATAATTAGCGTTTGTGAGCTACAAGGTCTGAACGAGTGCCATGGTGGGATACAATGCATAATAAATAATAATAACAATAGTTAATATTAACCATTATTAATAGTTTATATACAGTATATTTATATTTATATATGCGTGTACGTGGGTGTGTGTCTGACTTAAACATAATTAATAGGGGCTAAAATCTAGTTGTAAAATATACCAATGAGAACATTTATGAATGAATAAATATGGTAATATATAATAATATGGTAAGTAAATAAATTAATAGGTCAACGAACAATGTTGCATAAAAATCATACAGGAAAAATATAAAACTAAAAACTAAATATAAAATTTAATAAAATAAAAAATTATAGGACAATAATCTGGAAAAAACAAACAAACAAACAAACAAACAAACAGTTAAGTGTTTAACATAATTCTATATTTTTCTTTTTTATCTAAGAAAACGAATTAGAGAGCTCAGTAAAAAAAAAAACGAATGAAAAAATTAAAATAGCAAGACTTTTTTTTTTTTTACCTATAAAGTTTAATATTTAATCACATTATTATTAGTAGTAGTAGTAGTTTATTTCTCTCTGTCTTTCTACTAAATTTGCTTCATAAAGATTCGGGTCATGTTATGTGTAGATGTTTCTAAAAATTCCAAAGATGACACGACGTCATGCTGCTGTTGAGGATTAAATGCTCATGTAATCATGTTGTGTAGGTCACTAACAGACACACACACACACACACACACACACACACACACAGACACACAGACACACAGACACACACAGACATAATTTTAATGAGCTTTAGTCTTTCCTGTTAGAGACCTCGTCGTCACAATGGCCAACGCAAAGTAATTAAAACATCGCGGTGTGTCTGTGCGCGTCTCACTTTATTAGTTTGGGGGCTGAGGGACGCGGCGTCCTTCGGCTTCTGAGCAAAAAAATCAAGATGCTCGATCAACACTTTGTTGTTCTGAACTCTACACAGTAACAAGAAACACAAACGGGGCACCCTGGTGTCTAAAGGGAAGAGCGAAAGAGAGAGAGAAAGAGTGAGAGAGAGAGAACAACATGATGCACTCTCACACCTAAACTGATCCGATGTGTAGCGATTAAACACAACCCAATGATGACCAGGCTGCACGTCCATAAAAAATGAAATATTATCAGAAATATGTAGAGAGACAATATTTTTCATGATATGGACTTTTATATTTTTTATATTTCCAGCACTTTATAATCCTAAATAAACCCATCATAGCCGAGTCTCCATCATGTCCTGATGCAATATTATATGTATTTTATAAAATTCTTCATCTCTGATATCTGGCTATGGTTTTGTTACAGGTTATGATACAATACGATCAAGCATTCGCGTTGCCATGCTTCATCATCAAAACAAGTCTGAAATAAAACTCCTTTACGTATTTTCTAAATAACTATAATAGTGCTCATTTGACTGAGAAAGATCACAAATACGAGGGGCGTCCATGTCGAACCGGGACTGGGATGAAATTTCTAGCGGATGAAGATGTAAAACTGTCTCCTAAAGAGCATTTACGGAAGACTTTACATAGTACGCTGATGAGACTCTTAGCCGCAGTAAAACATCTGTAAGAAGAAGAAGAAGAAGAAGCAGGCCGTACGTCCGTGAGTGACGATCCAGGCCGAGGTGGCGCAGAGCACACTTCAGTCGCTCCTGGGAACACTCTGCGTGTGGAACGTTCTGCGTCTGATCGTTAAAAAAAAATCGACGGATAACTTATCATTAACTTGCGTAAGAGACGCGTCTGTCTGTGTGAACTGTACACGCAACCGTTCACCAACACCACTTACACATTACAGGGACTGTACAGTCCTGACCTCACTCCATTTTTCACAGGTTTGGGGCGTCAAAGGTGTTCCTGGGAGGCCGGGGTTTCGGACAGGCGGTCCGATCATGGCTCCGCAATACTGAGAAGGCTTTGGTGTCCAAGCACTAGTGAGACGCTGACATAAGTGCATACTTTGACCTGAACGCCGCTCGTATACAGTTTCTAATTAAGGTTCAGTTTATACTGTATATCTAAAAGAAGGCAGTGTTTACTGGAGTTTAAAAAAAATAACGCAAATGTCTAAAATATAAACGTTTTATGATTGCAACAGTTTAAGATTATATAAAACTAATACGTTTGGAAACAGAGCAGCAATATTTTTGACACTTCAGGGATAAAACACACTCGGAAATATCAATTGTTTTTTATTATTATTTTTTTTTATCCAAAGTTTATTCTAATATTCTTATAAATGTAAGATTTTCAAAGTCTATATACGTTTTTTGTAAGAAGGTTGTAAAAAAAATACACAGTACATATGTTGCATTAAAAAAAGTCAAGTCTAATAGTGACATGTTATAGGTGATTTGTCCTGGAGGTAGACTTTCCTGAAAATAATAAAATAAAATAAAATAAAACTCTCACACTGACTGTAAGTGTGTGTGAAAAGCGTTCTCAGGTCTGCCTGGATTGGGATCGACTCGGTGTTGTGCTTTAACAGAATGAGAATCCTCCAGCAGTCACGCTTATGATCCCACCAGAGATGTTTTATTCCAGGGCCGGACATTCACTCTGTGGAACCAGCGGACACGTCCCAGCTGTCACATCCGGTCTTTCCACCATCTTTAATCATCTCGTCTGTTTCACTGTTTATAACTGGACGCGGCACTGAGCTGATCGTATCAGACACCCAGAGTAACGGCGAATGGATATCGGATCAGTTCTTGTAACGAGTGGCAGCGGGTTTAAAGAAACGAAAGTCCAAACAGATGCAAAAACGACAGCTCGGACATGTCAGACTCGGGCTGAGCGACCTCACGCTGACCTGATGAATAGGGCGTGTTTACGGCGGTTTTTATAGTGAGATTACAGATACTGTACACAAAAATATTTCACATATTTTACAGGTGGGGTTTAAGCGCTCTCTGGGTAGGATTTTTCCAGAGAGATCTGGCAACCCCGGCTTTGACCTCATCCCAGATGTTAAACATGCAACGAACGTTTTAGTGCAAAAGCAAAAATATCACAAAAAAAAAGATACCTTGCCTTATAGAGCACTTGATACATCCTGTACCATCTCCCACGCTATGGAAAAGCAGTACAGTACTCTCCTACAGTGTCTGAGTGAAACCACATTAAAGGTCCAATATTTCACTATTTCTTTGACAAAGTGAACTCGGTTCTCAGAGCTTCCTGACAGTGTGTGTGTGTGTGTGTGTGTGTGTTAACGCTCCAGCTGAAATCTCCTACAGATAATGCGCTTTTCATTTCTCAAACTCCCGTTGTTTCATTCCTGCTCCGAGCATGCTGTTTCAGTGTCTAGGGAAATGAGCGAGTCCAGAGCGACGCCCCTTCAGAGAGCAACAGAGCTGAACAACAAGCCGGGGGGAGGGGCTCTTCTTATATGAGGTCACAATAGGAGGGAAAACCTAAAGGTTTTTAAAACACTAAGGTCATTAAATAAATAAATAAATAAAAAAAGGGACAAAGACAAAGAAAAAAGTTTGCTTTTATGTTTATGTGCTCAGACACACACACACACACACACACACACACACACACGCACGCACGCACACACACACGGGAGACCAGTCTGAATGTCTAAACATGACTGTAAAGGTAAGTTATGTTTGAATATGTTTGATCAGCATTGCTGATCAGTGCTTTTTATTTTATAATATTTATGACGCATGAGATTTAGAGTCTGTGAAATGAAGTGAATCAATTTAGAATTTTTTCTTTTTTTTTTGTTGAAAAAAGCAATAAGTCATGAGTATGAGAGCGTGTTCTGGTGCAGTCTGTAGTTACTACCCCCTAATGTATAGAGTATTACATGATAACACAATGACTTATTTAGTCTCGATCACCTGTGTGTGTATTTTATTATTAATCCTGTGTGTACTCGCTCTGATATATCGTCCATAATCTGATCTCGCCTTGTCGATAACGTTATACATTTATCACCCTCCGAGTGTTTGTGCACCGATAAGGACTTTCTTACTAATGACTGGAATTAAAAGAGGAGCTCAGTGAAGTGGACTTGACTGTGAAGTGGGCGAGGAGTGAAACTTTAACGAGGATAGCAAACGGGGGCACGGCGGAGTCTAACGGGAGCAGAAAACACCCTGAGTGAAATATCACACTGCACTTAATCGAGAGAGAGAGATAGAGAGAGAGAGAGAGAGAGAGAGAGAGAGGTTTATAAAAGCCTCACTCGGGGAGAGGAGAGTGGATGTGAGTGAGTGAGTGAACCGGGCGCTGATGTGACAAGATGCTGCTTTAATTACTACGGCGGGAAAACCCAAAGCGGCGGCCTGGTTTCGTTCAAAATGTCACGGGCTCGCTCGGGACGGAGAGAAGAAATATATACTTTATACACTTTATATACTGTATATATACTGAGAAGAGGGAGAGAGATTATAAATCTTAAAACTAATGCTAAATTGTGGGACTCTTCCTCCTTAGCACATTCCACAACAGCATACATCACCCTGTGTGTGTGTGTGTGTGTGTGTGTGTGTGTGTGTGTGTGTGTGTGTGTGTGTGTGTGTGTGTGTGTGTGTGTGTGTGTGTGGGTGGGTGGGTGTGTGAGTGTGGTTTAACTAAGTGTACTGTAAAGAGAGCTCTTGATGTGAAAATGTAAATATTTAGGCTGAAAGTCTGTCTGTCTGTGTCTTTCTTTCTATATTTGTCTCTGTCCCTCTGTCTGCGTACACCTGTCTCTCTGACCGTGTTTCTATGTCTTACTGTGTCTCGGTCTAAATGACTCTCTGCTTGTTTTCCTGTCTACGTCTCTGTCTCTATACTGACGATACGGTCTCCTTATCTGTCTCTCTGTCTGACCCTCAATCTACCGCTCTGTCTGTCTCTCTGTCCGTCCTTCCTTCCCTCTGCCTGCCTCTGCCCTCTGTCTCTCCATCTGCCTCTATTTTTGTCCCTCTGACTCTCTGTCTGTCCTTCTGTCTCCCCGTCTGTCTCGTTGTTTGCCACACTATTTCTATACATGTTCATCTGTCTGTCTCTCTGTCCGAGGGGACAGAGAGGAGTCCTGAGGGGAGATTTAAGCACGTGTTTAATCAGAAGTCATTCTCGTTACATGATGATGAGGAGACATTAACACACACACACACACACATACACAAATACTGTACACACACACCTGCAGCTTATATGGTGTCACCATGTCAAATGTCAGATCAGGATGGAGTGAATGTGAGCACAAACAGGAGAAAGAATGACGGAGATAAAGACTGAAAGAAGAAAAGTTTAAATGAGAGAGAGAGAGAGAGAGAGAGAGAGAGAGAGAGAGAGAGGGAAAAAAAGAGAAGTGGATGTGAATTAGTGCAAATGAGTGCATGGAATGATGAGAGACAAACTGACAGTGAATACAGGAGAAAGAGGGGGAGAGAGACAAAAAAGAAACAGAGCGATAGACAGTGAGAGTGAGAGAGAGAGAGTTGGAGGATCAAAGGACGAGTCAGAATGTTGGGAATGATGAAATTCTGTTGAAAGCAATTCATCTCATACACACACACACACACACACACACACACACACACACACACACACACATAAGAATGAATAAGAGACAACCAGAGACAGTGAGTGCTCTATACAGTCATGTGTGTGTGTGTGTGTGTGTGTGTGTGTGTGTGTGTGTGTGTGTGTGTGTGTGTGTGTGTGTGCATGTGTGTGTGAGAGAGAGAGAGAGAGAGAAAGACAGAGTGTGTGAGAACGCCAGGCCAGGTTGTGGAGGGGGCGAGGTGTGTGTATGAGTATTTATGAGACACACACACACACACACACACACACACACACACACACACACAAACCATTTTCATCAGGTTCTTTCCCACTCAGCCCTTCTGCTCTATGAATACAGCCAATCACCTTAACACACACACACACACACACACACAGATGCATCTGTGATAAGGACGAGACCCGAGCACTCGACTCAGGCCAGAACCAGAGAGAGAGGGAAAAGAGAGTAAGGGGCCGGTATTTGATGTGGGGATTAACACACACACACACACACACACACACACACACACATATATTCACAGAGAGTGTATTTACAAAGCAGGATTAAGCAGTGGATAATCACACGCTCTGAACAGGTTTAAAAATGAAAGTGTGTCGCTCAAAAGGACGAGTGATTCACTTTCCTGTGTTTCAGTCCACGACTAGCGCTGTGTTTCAAATACCAGCGTACTCCCTTAATCTGGGGCAATTTGTAGTGGACTAGTAAAAAGGGTAAATTTGAAAAGGAAGTGGTTTAGAAAAACAATTCACTCACCAGTGAGTGCAGCGGCATTCTGTTAACTGTAGACTTCACCACCGTCTCCCACTGTGGATGTGTCCCAAATCACATGCCCACTTGTCCAATATCCCACTCACATGACCCGTCCGATATCCCACTGTCCCAAACCACTCTGTCTATAAACTATCATAGAGTGGCTGTGTCCAAAACCACTCTCAGTACTCACCATAACACCACGAACGTGTCACAAACCACTCTCAGTATTCACCCTAACACCGTGGATGTGTCCCAAACCACTCTCAGTATACAGTATTCACCATTACACTGTGGACATGTCCCGAACCATTGTAAGTATTCACCCTAACACCGTGGATGTGTCCCAGACCACTTTCAGTATTCAGTATTCACCATTACACTGTGGACATGTCCCGAACCATTGTAAGTATTCACCATAACACTGTGGACGTGTCCCAGACCACTTTCTGTATTCACCCTAACACCATGGATGTGTCCCAGACCACTCTCAGTATTCAGTATTCACCATTACACTGTGGACATGTCCTGAACCATTGTAAGTATTCACCATAACACTGTGGACGTGTCCCAGACCACTCTCTGTATTCACCATAACACTGTGGACATGCCCCAAACTACCTTCAGTATACACCATAACACTGTGGACAGGTCCTGAACCACTCTCAGTTTTCACTGTGACACTGTGGATGTGTCCCAAATCAGTCTCTCTGTCCACTATTACACGGCGGATGTGTCCCATACCACACACACTCTCTATTCACTATCACACAACAAACATATCCCAAACGACACTGCGGACGTATCCCGAACCACACTCTCTATTCATTATTACACCATGGACGTGTACCAACCACGTAATCTGAGCAGACAAAAGGCATTTTACGAGTTGTGATGAAGGACAGTAACAGCACTGGGATGTTTACCTACATGTATCCATCTGCGTCACAGGTGTTCAGTCTGCAGTACTGAGGAGAGAGCAGCGGCCTGCCAAAACCCACATTCACAACCCGTCTCAGAAACACGCTCAGAAAGAACACACACCTGATAACGTTATATCGTCTTAAACGACACGCTGTCTCCTTATAATTCCTTATAAAGTTGTTCTGAATCGCCTCTGAACCATCGGTGTTCTTTTATTTATGGTTAAAATGCTAATTAGGTCCTAACGCAAGGCTAAATCCCAAATCCCTCTGATCAAGGGCGCTACTTGGTGTGGAACAAGGAACTGTACACCTTACATAGCGCACTAGCTTTCCATTTGGGATTCAACCCGGGAAGCTGATTTTCTGATATATAAAGAAGCTGATATTCTAAAGTGGAATAAGAGGAAATATAAAGTAAATCTCGTAAGTTTCTCAGGACTGCCCTCCAGTCGCGGTTGAAGGAGTAAAAAAACTGGTTAAATTAGGGAACCAAATCATAATCTGTTAATAATACATGGTTTGTGAAACTGGCGTATAAAAACAATATCACACTCAAGGTCATGTTGTTGTACCAAATACGACGTGGTCATATGTACGCGCTCATATTCATCATAACAGCACCACGTGGAGTCTGATATTGCTTAATTATACAGTGGACGTGTCCCAAACCACACACCCTGTTTACTATAGAGGAAGCATAATCACCATCATCAATTCACTATGGCTGTGTTCCAAACCACTCTATATTCACTACACTGCTTTGGAGGTGTCCCAAACCACACATGATTATATAAGCAACATAAATACTATTCTTAGCTCTCTGAGGCATGTGTCCCAAACCGCAGACTCTATCACAAATTCTGACTTATTATCAAGACTTTCTGACAGACGTGTCCCAAACCGCACGCCGCTATATAGTGCTGTCCCAGTGGGTCTTCTGTACACTCTCCAGGCCGCACTGTTGGGACAATACTGCATACAGAATAAGTAAAATGTGTGTAGTTGTTGTAGTTTTCCAGTAGTGCCCTTGGTTTGTAGGTTTGGAGCGTTGCACTGGGACGTGTTCGTAGCTGAGCTGTAAAAGTCACTATTTTTAAAAAGGGCAGTGGAGCTGAAACAGTGCTTGAGCTTGAACTTGAGCTGAACTTGGAGCATGCATCTGGAGCATGCACACAAACACACACACACACACACCTAAACACAAACACCCCCCCTCCCCCACACACACACACCCATACACAAATATATCATAATATTAAACACATTTTTACACTGTTGTAGTTGATGACTTTAAATGTGCTGTTTTATAAATAGCAGATTTTACATTCTGATTTGTTGCATTTTTTTTTTATAAATCCACCTATGTTGGCTTTTGTTTAAACACATAAACAAACAACAAACAAACAAACAAACAAACACATAAACAAACAAACACAGACAAACAAACAATTGTAAATATATTTTCTAGCATGTCATTTTTTAGATTTATCATAGATACCAAATTTTTCTTTCCGTCACATTAATGTTACATTTATGACAAGTTTTTAAAATTTAACACACAAATATATCATAATATTAAATAACATTTTACGCTGTTGTATTAAATTACATCATAAAAACGTGATGTTTTATTAAATCGCAGATTTTACGTTCTGATTTGTTTTTTATTATACAGTAAAAACCACCTATTTCGGCTTTTATTAAAAAACAAACAAACAAACATGAATCAAGCATACATTTTCTAGCATGACTTTTTTTGTATCTTGGATACACAATTTTTCTTTATGTAATATTAAATGTTAATATTTTTAAAATATTTTTTTAAATAATTTTTTAAATATACATTTATGCCTAACACACACACACACACACACACTTACCACAATAAAATTTAATTCTTTTCTGAATTTCACATATCGCACAAAATAAAAAGTACCACGTCGAACGAACAGACAAAGCCTGTGTCCGGCACACAGAGTGGAGCAGAATTCTGGATCCTGATTGGTCGGCAGATATATAATTTCCTCAGCAACTCTCGTAGTACAATAAAAGGTTTTCAGGTTTACAATAAAATTGAGGACGTTACAGTTTTCATATCGTCCTTATCTGTAAGGGGACATTTATTTAGCGTTCATGAAAGGAGCCTCCAGTGTCAGAGATTTGGACTCATAGGACGTATTTGTAATAACGTGACAAACTGCGATAAACGGATAAAAAGTCTTTCTTTAATAATGAAGTGAAACCTTTCGCAATGTAGTGTAATGTAACAGAAGACGAATAAAATATTAAACAGAATGAGAAGTCACTCTTGAGTATGATTATTTTTCTAGAACAGCATGACTTGGGGTGGTTTGGCCCATATTTATTGCATCTACTAATGTGTCTCTGACGTATGCGAGACAAACTGGGGCGAGCGGACGTTATGGCGGGATGATAGAGGGAAGAGTGAACTCGTTCTGCGCGTTCACGTCGATATGAAGACAAATCCAGCGCTTCCTGCTGTAATGCACACTGCAGATACTCGACTGTGACTGATACTTCACTCACTCACTCACACACACACACACGCACACACACACACACACACACACGCGCGCGCACGCAGCACGGATCATCTAGGAATCAGAAATCAGATCTCTCTCTCTCTCTCTGTCTCTCTCACAATCTTGTGTAACACTCGTTCTCATTAGAGCAATGGAAAAGCTGAAGGGACGGATCGATGTTTTCATTTTTCAAATGCTCGTATCCATTAGATGGACCAAATTCATCCATCACTCGCATTCCTTTCTGCTTAGATCCCGGCGCTTTAACAAGTCTCAGCCTCCATATGCATCGAGCCTTATTTCGATAACCTTCATTGTGTCTTTTAAGGAGCTCTCTCTCTCACTCTCTCGCTCTACGTTTCCTTTTCACTTCCTGCCTCAATCTCAACATTCTGGGAAGAACCTGGATCTTCTCAACATTCCAAAGAAAGGAATGAGGGATATAACTCTGCACTTTTGGGCAGGGGGTGAGATTAACAGCAGCGACGGTGGCGGCAGAATCAGCGATGCATCCGGCATACCGAAACTGAGTGCTCATAAAGTTTGTCTTTTTTTTTTTAACACATAAATTACACTCGCAGGAAATTTCACCGCATCCATTAGCGAGGCGACTCCCTGATTTCAGCCTCACACACACACACACACACACACACACACACACACACACACACACACACACACCATGTTATCCGAGTCCAATCTCACAGAGCAGACTGCTGCTTTATCTCACAACTCTGTGTGTGGATCACCTGAGAGCACCAGATCTAATAAATAACCCAGTGCTCATGATTTACACAATATAACATAACACACATCAAGAGGTCATGACGGAATCTGGCTTTTGGGACACCGGAAACAGTTTTAGTCATTGTTACCTGCTGATAAAATCTGAGTCGTACAGATTCAGGACAGACTCACAACAGAGCAGACTGAGATTATATTATTACACACAAACTCAAATATATATTAAAAAAAATACATTAAAAAACGATCTTAAATGCTCACAAACCACAATTAATATGATAATAATTAAAGCGATATCAATTTTTTTTTGTTTTTAAATCCTAATTTTAAAAGCAGATTTTGCAATCATGACTTCCCTGGAAAATTAGCTAGTAGAAGTCACATGGTGTGTTAGAACATTTAGAATGAATACATTAATCAGAATTTTAACTACATTTTATATAAAAATAATAATAATAATTTTGGTATATAAATCTGGTAATAATTGTATTTTAATCATCTTGAAAGAGAAACAATATATAAAAAAAATTCAGATGCAAAATGTCTAGTACTAAATTGATAAATTAATCAAATTTAATATTAATTTTTTTGTACAATGTACTTCTACGTTTACAATTTTCAAAATCTATAAATGTTAAAATTTGATGTAGTTTTTAATAAATTGAGAATATATGTTATAATTTATAATACATTAGGAGTAAGCATCGCTATCGCACCTCACATACAGGGAAATCTTTATTACTTAAAAAAAAAAAAAAAAAAATATATATATATATATATATATATAAAGCCTTCTAAATTTGTTTTGGGAATAATAAATAATAAAACGAGTAAAAATAAAAATACTATAAAAATAGCAGATTAAAAATAATAAAACGAGTTCCTTATCCAACTTGACGAGTCGAGTGTTCTGCTGTACAGTACACACAGAGTGTTCAGGTTGAAGCTGAAGGACTCGGGAATTAACACGAATGCATGGATACAATTAAAAATTCAAACAGAACAGAAAGAAGAAAAAAAAATGTTTAATTTTTAAATGAAAAAAAAAATTATAATAAAATAAAAATCAAAGGGCGCACACAGATACAAAAATACAAAAACTACATGTTGTAAGATACTGCTATGCGTAGGAATTCTTCCAGTTTAATAGCGGGCCGGTGAATAAACAGCACATACAGTGAGTACAGTATTAACACTCGCGTGGTCATTATAGTAGGATCACCACGGCTCTGTCACACTCCTGGTCTGCACACACAGCGAGAAATCAGTGCTAATGAACACATCCTGTGCGAACTTCCCATCCTCACACACACACACACACACACACACACACACACAGAATTCTGTGCAGTTCTGGATAGCTGTAATACTGTATTTGGGACAGTAAGTTCATGTGGAGAGTGTGAGATTGTGATCTCAGCCTGCTTTCACCTCCACCTCCACCACAAGAGGGTGAAGAGGCTTCAGGTTTACAGCCCACCACACACACACACACACACACACAGACACACACACACACACACACACACACACACACACACACTCCTCCCCAGTTTATTTACAGCCCCATTCATAAAATATGGATCAGCCAGCAGAGCGGCGGTGAAGCCCCGGCGAAACACACGCAGCACAGCGAGGTATAAAATATCCAAGCATGTGTCACGGCCTGAACTATGACTCTCTCCTTCGTCAAATATGCATTTTTCCGCTCAATAATGCATGGCTGGCGGAACCCCACAAAGCACCACGTTTAATACCATGGAAAAAAAAAAGCACTGTAGCCACAGAGTCATAAATCCACCACGAATAAACCTTCATATCCAAAATAAATAAATAAATAAATAACAGACGTGACAGCCCGACATAAATATCCACCGCACTCACGAGAGAAGAGAATGAAATACATTTCAGAGTAAATCAGGTACCTCCCGGTGTGAGACCCGGCCGCGCGCACGCGCGACAGTTTATCCTCCACAGCAGCCGCGCTTGGCGCACTGAGCACGCTCGGTCCTGTCTCCATGTTTTTTAACAGGTACCAGATAGTCACATGGTCTGAGGCGACCCGGCCTCCTCGATTAGCGTGAGTGCGAGTGTGTGCGCACCAATCCGGGGTGACAAATCAGCATGAGACCCAAACACACCCACAAACACACATACACAGATACACAGAGACAGTTTTATCTGCTTTGTGAGGACCTTCCTTTGATGTAATATTTAATGTAACGAATTAACACGGAGCTCGACATAAACCTGACCTCTGGTTAAAATATTAACTATTTTACATTAAACACTAAGCCTTTTCATTTCATTTTAATTTTGTGTATAAATTCTGTAAAAAAAAAAAAAAAAGACACAAAACTGGTTTGTGAGGCCCGGGGTGTTTGTGAGGACATTTTACACTAATTCTTACATATTTCTTATTTATTCTTTAATATATATGTTTTTTTTGTAGTTTTTTCTACTAAATATTTTTTTTACTACACAGAATGTTACAATAATTTAAAAAAATAGAGTCTCTCTATCTCTCTCTCTCACACACACACACACACACACACACACAAGCCACAAGCATCAACTCTCTGAACTGATCAACCAAAAACAATGAAGCATGTCAGAAAAAAAGCATGTCAGAAACCTAAAAAACGCTTAGTTTTTACAGTTAAATAAGAAAAATATTATGATTTAATAAAATCTGCATATTGTAAATATTATATATTGATTTAAAACACACACACACACACGCAAAATTAATATCAGGACAGGAATCACCAGGGATCACCCAATACGATATAATCATGATAACTTAGTACTGATTTTATATTGGTATTATGATTCTGTTAAATTAGATTTTATAAATATCTCGAAAAGTATTACTTACTTTTTACTTTTTGTTAATTTTGTTACAATTCTAAACATTCTTAGCAAATAGTGTGGTGCCTGATAATGTGTGAATAGTTTAGAATAAAGGATTATAGAGGAACTGCAACATTTTACCACCTCAAACGCAAACATACTGTATAGTAATTTTTTTTCCAAAAATTTATTTTGAAGGCAGTGTGTCTATTCATGAATGGCCACATTAAAGTATTGCGATACCTAACTGAATCGACCCTCCCCCCATCTCTATTATACCGCATATATCATAAAAATCTGAACAATAAAATGAATAAACGCTTATTCACATACATTTTTGTCCATGCACACGTTTAGTGATATTTGGTGATATTTACATTTAACCTAAAGGTTTTTAAATTAGACATAAAATATATTATTAAATGAATAAACTAAGCAATACAACATATTCTATACTCAATATGATTATAAGGTCATGTAAAACAATTCATCATAAGCGAATATTTTATAGTTTTGTTCTCCGCTGCCAAATTCCCGAGCAACAAGGGCACTACAATGGTGTCTCAGTATGCGCTCTACCTACTGTAGGCTGCCTACATAGGTATGTTTTAGCTGTTTTAAAAACATTTTTATTATATTCACTTAGATTTATATTCAAATTAATTAGTTAATTAAATATTGAATTATTTGTGTAACAGATTTTTTTTTACAATTTAAATGTATTTTTTTCAGTATACCAGTAAACAAAAACAAATAAATACCATTTAAAACCAATTTCAAGTCTAAGACAAAATCACCTTTCAATCAGAATGTATGTTTATCTTATGCTTATTCTTTTTTTATTTTTTAGCATTATTATTATTATTATTATTATTATTGTAGACAGGCAACATCTGTGAAAAGCATATAATTGCGATATCATTGTATCAAGCATTCATAGTTAATTTTTTAATTTCCGAAGAGAAAATGACATCAAGTGTAAAATTGTTTAGATAATTTCCTCCCACGGACAGGAAATGATTCCAAAGGCCAAATGGAGGATGTAAAATAAAATAGGCAAACAAGAAGAATACTAAATACGCACAGACAGACACACACATACACACACACACACACACACACACACACACACACACACACAATAGTAAAACCTAAAATTGTATTAATGCACAGAACAGCAGAAGATTAGAAGAGCCTCTGGCATTTTATATCATTTCATATAAAATTACAAAAATGTAAAAAAATGTATAAAATAAATTTAATAGATAGTTAAGGTATTAAATGTGAATACAGCTGTCAATTAACGCAAGCACTGCTGGCAAGTAGAGATCTTATACACCGCATTTAAATGTCTTAGCTAAGAAACAGAAAAGAAAAGAAAAGAAAAGAAAAGAAAAGGAGAGAGGAGCATGTGTTTGTTAGAGGATGGTGTGCAGAGCGCCCTCCGCGAGTGGAGTTGGAGAGCAGTTGGAGTCTGCGTGTGATTATTTTCCCCCCATTTCACACTCGACAGAATTCACACCAGCTTTTTGTCTTCCTCTCCGGTCACACCACATATTTCTCATAAAAAGAAAAAGACATAAGCTCGCTGCTCACACCACAGATTTGTCCAACTTTTTTCCCGCCCCAGCTCGAGAGCATATTTCGCCGCTCTGCAGATCTGGTGCCGCGAGACGTGTCGCTGCCTGCGCCGGAGCCGCGACGCCCCTCGAGCCACATTTGTTTATCGCAGACCATCGCCCAGGCCTTCGTCTCCGTGAAGTATTAAAAAAAAACTCCACGTTGGCGTAATGGCAGCGTTTACAGCTTGGAGAAGGGAGGAGGCCATGAATTTTTCATAGCCACTCGGAGGGAAAGGTAATTTGCCGCTCGTTGGTGCAGGAAAGGAAGAAAGACTAAAAGAAATATAAATAAATACAAATAGAAAAGAGAGGCCATGTGCTGATCTCAGTCCTGCACACCGCTAGGCCATAACCTTACACCTGCTCGGGTCTGTGTGGCCTGAACATAAGTATGTCCAACTGTGAGGGATAGATACATAAATAGATACCTGAGAAAGAAAAAGAAAGAAAGGAAAAGAAAGAAAGAAAGAAAGAAAGAAAGAAAGAAAGACAGAAAGAAAGAAAGAAAGAAAGAAAGAAAGAAAGAAAAAAGATGGATGAAGGATAGATAGATAAAAAGAAAAATACATAGAAAAAAGAAAGAAAGGAAACGATATATAGGAAATAGATGATAATAATAATAATAATAATAATAATAAAGACAGAATAAGCAGCCCAGGAGCCAATCAGGTGCTTGTTGCTATGCAGATTAAACCTGACCTCCCCACGCTATTGGTTCCTTTAAGACTTGCTCTGATTGGTCGTTCTTTTTTCATTTTTAGTCCAAACGGAACAGGTACCTTAACTTCCCTGATGATGTCCTCAAAAGTGTGTTTGTGTGTGTGTGTGTGATATATTGTCATGTCTACGCCCCCTACTTCCACGCACATCTGCATGCCTCAGCAGACCGGAGCTGTCAATCAAACCCGAGCCGCATTTACCCCCACGCTGAAACATCTGCCCTCTGATTTCACAGCCGGGTCGGGCCACTGCGTGTGTCTGCGTTAACATCATTACCGTAACTAATGGTGCACGATTCGGAATCGCCGTGTTCACACACACACACACACACACACACACACACACACACACACACACACACACACACACACACACACACGACAGCCTGTCAGGGGAGCCTTTAAGGAAAAAAATCTCTGCTTGTGTGTGATGTTATAAACGAGACTTCAGAGCTGCGGCGTGTGCCGATCCATCACGCCAGAGCTCACGTGAAATAATCACAGCAGCTTCTTCTTCTATTACTTTATTACTTTATTTATTTATGAGATCTAACGCCAGGCGATGTCCTCAGCTGAACCATGTCCACATGTCAGGTTTCTATCACTCTCTCCACACACACACACACACACACACCTAAACCATTAGACTCCCAGTTCCAATAGGTTTCACAGGCTGCAGGCTTGTACGCTGGGTTTCACATGACCGGTGATGATCACTATCACCTACATCACCTGTCTAATGTTACTTCATTATAGAGTGCAAACTCTGAATAATCGAACTGTTCTTCATAGTGTAAAAATATAAACAAACCAAAAATTTTATGTGCGTGCATATGTGTGTGTGTGTGTGTGTGTGTGTGTGTGTGTGTGTGTGTGTGTTCTTCAGAAGCCTGAAGTCAACTCACTA
Source organism: Clarias magur (assembly GCA_013621035.1). Lineage (NCBI taxonomy): Eukaryota > Metazoa > Chordata > Actinopteri > Siluriformes > Clariidae > Clarias > Clarias magur. The sequence continues at coordinate 1,789,954 of QNUK01000107.1, read as the reverse complement.
TCTCGCTGATAGATATGTAGAAAGATGGACAGATTAATAAATAGATAAATAGATAGTTTAGGGAGGAAGGAGGGAAGGATCAAAGAACCAAAGATAGATAGATAGATAGATAGATAGATAGATAGATAGATAGATAGATAGATAGATAGATACTGTAGTGATGTCATGTACAATCTTTTACTCTACAATATATAATAAAAAAAAAAAGTAAAAATCAAGAAAGGAAAGAAAGAAGAGGAAAATATATACACTGACAGATACATCGCATGACACTTGAATAAGGAAAAGAGAATAAAATAGGCTAAATAATTTATTCTTTTGTGCTATAAATACAGGAAAAAGATAAAGAAATGAAGAAAGCAATGTTTGTTAAAATTCCAAGACTTTATTAAAATTCAGTCTAAAAATATTTATATAAATTATTATAAATTATAAATATTATAAATTATCTTTAAAAATATGATTATTATTATTATTATTATTATTATTATTATTGTTGGTAGTAGTAGTAGTAGTAGTAGTTGTAGTAGATCAGATCAAATCAGATCTTTGACTGCACTACTGTATGTATGGACAGAATCACATCTGATCAAATTCACTCTTTTTATATCCAGACAGGCAAACTCTCTCTCTCCCTGAAAATCTGATTGAGGATTGTGATTGTGATTTCTATCCTTGGGTTGACAAAGAACGTAAATAATCAAATCACGTTGTCTCTTAAACACACACGCACACACACACACACGCACACACACACACACACACACACACACACACACACTTCTTAAACAGCTTTGACAATGATATTGCGCCCTGTTGATCGGACCTGTGATTGGAACGGTGCTCAGAGCTCAGCGTCGGCTTCGTAAAGATAAAATCTGATGGGAAACATCTCTGATCTCACTTAAGAGACGGGATTAAACCCTCACACACACACACACACACAGAGCACGCACCTATATCCTCACAAAACCCTCACTCTGAATATCATGATGTATCGTGTGTGAGATTATCGAGCTCTCTCTCTCTCTCTTTGTCTCTCTCTCTCTCTCTTAGCACACACGACATGCAGAAAAAAAAAGAAAAAAAAAAAACACAAAAGCTGGCTGAGGATGGTCCAGGAATCTATCAGCACTCTCTTTCTCTATCTCACACACACGCACACACACACACACACACACACACACACACACACACACACACACACACACACACACACACACACACACACATGCCAGCAACATCTTTCAGCAGTCCACACCTATACATCTCTTCTCACACTCAGTGAATGTGTGTGCATGCGTGAATATGTGTGTTGCACAGTAACCGCACTTTGTACTACAATCTGGAGGAATGCATCCACACACACACACACACACACATGCAATGACAGAGTTCTTTATTTTATTAATGAACTATTATTAACTTTATTATGAATAGAAAAATTATGAACTAGAGATATTAATATTGGAACATGAATATGAATGTAAAAAGGAAATTTGTTGGACATTTGATTGATGTTTGAACAGTTAAATCAGGTGTAAAAGCATTAAAAATACTATTAAAAGGTTTGAGTAAGATATTATATATAGCATGATTTTTTTTTCGAGCTCTTGTGAATCGTTCAGGTTTTACGGCTTAACAGTGAGTCATGGAGACGCCGGGACCCTGACGACCTCTGCTTAACAAAAGAGCAAAACCATGATTAAGGACATTCTACACCTCTCTCTCTCTCTCTCTCTCTCTCTCTGTGCACTCCTCTTACATCCAAGCATGTCTGTCTGTCTCTCTCTCTCTCCCTCTATCATAGTAAAAGTGGTCAATAAAATAGCTTTTCCTCCTACTGTAATAATGCAGTACAGTAACACACACACACACACACACACACACACACACACACACACACACACACACACACAGGACTTTTAATATAGGATTTAGTCCGGGTTTATAAACCACACACACAGAGCCTGATATATCGAGTGGCTGACCTCCTTCACAGTAAACGCTTTGACAGAATTCCGTTTGTAAAACATACCATATACAGAAATATGATTTCTCTCTCTCTCTCTCTCTCTCTCTCTCTCTCACACA
>QNUK01000107.1:1702860-1782860 GCA_013621035.1 Clarias magur | reverse complement strand
ACTGCAAGTCACTCAGTAGTTTAGAACTGAAATTGGCATCAACAGTTTTGTAAACTGAGTCTCCATCAGTGAAAGTGGACTTAAACAGCTTTCCTGTTATGCTGAACCTTTAACCTCACAGCACACAGCTACTGATTTATGGTTGCACTGTCTGATATCAACCCTAATGAGGAGAGGTTTCCTGTTAAGTTCCTTGCCACCGTGGCCCTCGGCTTGCTCATTAGGAACAATCCGATAATTATAATTTATACCTTCCCTCCTATATTTTCTTCTAATTTATATCCATATTTTTTTACACTGATCACTGTTAAAAACGCTATATAAATAAAACTAAATTGATACTGAATTAAAGGGGGGATTTTTAAAAATACACTTTAGGTTGTGAATCCCCGATAAAACCCTAACATTATGGGCAAGATAAGACAAGATAATCCTAATTAAGATTTAAATTTTAGTAATTAAATAGATACTTTGGCTATCTCTTGCTAGCAATAACCTCATGCAACAGCAATGTTACCACTTTATTAGGAACACCTGTTTATCTGATCATCATGTGGCAGATTCAGTTAATGCTCCTGTCAGACATCAGAACGAGGACCCAACATGATCTCAGTGACTTTAAGCGTTGTTGAAACAGTTTAAACAGAATGGTGTGGCAAAACTGATCAAACTGGTCTGGGCAGACTACAAGGAAGAGATTGCTCAGATAATCACTCTGTGCAACCGCGCCGAGCTGAAAAGCAACACAAAATGCATGGCATATTAAAGGCCGAGGCAGATGATTCCAGCAGCAGGTGGTTCCACGTCTGTCACACATTTCTCTGATCTTCACCCGTCAAGGTTGTACAGTTTTAGTGTTTCAGGTGGTGTGTTCTCTAGTTCCTTGCATTCTGTATCCTAACTTGTGTGATGCCAAGGCATAACACACAGATATTTATGCAACTAATCGTAATGAATGCAGCAAGAAGCGTTTTTATTGAGAGATGTGAGGAAACAGAAAGCCCGTAGGAAACCTACAGTATACTGAGAAGATATGAAGATGCTAAACTTCAGACAGACAGTAACCTGAGTACAGAGTCTAATCCAGGACTTGTTAGGTGGTGATGCAAGCCACTGACCCTCTCTGCTACCTACTGATTATCTTTTTTTAATAATCCATAATCTTAAAGCAATACCTGTTAGTATTAGACCCTACTCATGCTTAAGTACCCTGCTGCATTTAATTGGCTCTGTACATGTACTTTGACAATAAAGTTGAATCTAATCTAATCTAATCTAATTGCATAAGTACCCTAGAAGGCAGTGATATAGCCTGGACCTCACTCACTCTAGCCCTGCTTCAGAATTACATTTCTATTCTGCTACAACGCACACACACTTACACATTCACACATGCATGCACACACACACACACACACACACACACACACACACACACACACACACACACACACACACACACACACATTTCAAAGCCTCGACAACCATGCACACTTTCCAGGTTGCAGTTAAACAGAAATATGTGTGAGCTCACTGTCCTGAGACACGAGCGCAGAGCAAAGCAAAGTCACTTTACCACTCACCATGTAGCGGTAATGACACACACTCTCCCCAATCTCACACTCAGAGTGTGCACTCACTGTAGGTTTTACTGTGGCAACAGGACAAAGAGCGTGTGTGTCAGGGTTTCCTCTAGGATTTATTCCTTACAGGGTCCAGAAAGCATTTATCTTCGATGATGAACCTGAATTTCACCAGTCACGTTTCAGTTACAGTGTAATAACAAATGCAAATATACTGTAACGTACACGTACTGTAGGATATCAATGACCTTTACCCACTTATTGAAATACTTGGATATTCATAATTTCTAGAATTTTTCCAAACCTTTTTTTTTTTTCAAAAATTGTTTAATTGAATTGTTGTAATTTTTATTTTTCAAGGGCAGTGAAGATGAAGATGACTGATATAGATATATAAAATAAAGCGGTAAAACAGGTGTGTCTGTACATTAAAGATTTTTGAGAAAAATTTTTTTGGAGGATGTAAGATGAGTAATAGAAAACTTCAAGACAGGAATTTTTGTCTGTCTGTTTGTATGTGCTTGAAGTAACATATAGGCTTCTTTTCATCGTAATCGGCCAACAGAAAGAGAAGATATGCTAATTTGAAATTTAAAAGGAAAACGCCATTATATCATAAAAAATCGACCTTGAAGTAAATCATTACTTCATCTCAAAATTCAGTTTTTTGTAATACACTCATAAGTGTGCAATTAAATTCCACGCAAACAAAGTCGTGGGCACATCGAGTATATAGAGATGATTTTATATGTGCCCCAAAAATGGCCACTTTTCAGTGTTATACTGTCTCACTTCAAACAGTATTCATTTAAAATGCAAATTATTCATATTTCTTTGTTAGTATTGCCAATAAAATTGGTGTAAACTTTTAGAAGTTTTTGTATGTCCTGTCAAAATTGTTGCTTAAATTATTTTTTGGTAAAAAACTAAAAATCTGTAGTGTCTGTAACCATGTCAAATTCATGTTGCAATATCTTTAAAATTCTACATTTTTGAATTAGTACCCTTTTTCAAATTCATGTTTTTTCATGTGAAATCTAAATTGGCCAAGTTTCATCTGAATGACAGTTAAGATAATTAAAAGATTTGAATTAAAAAAAGTTACTGCATGAATGAAATTGTATTTAGCAAATGTGTTTCTTTATTTTTCTTTATTTTAATATAAATGTGCATGCATAGTTACAAAAAACTAAGCATGGATCGGGAAATAAGGAGCATTAAGTATTATGAAAAATGGTGTTATATGAATATGTTATATGAAAAATTGTGTTATACTGTATGAAAATTCACTTTTTCACCAAGGTGACACTTTTTAGCACAAATATAAAGGCACGTAAATTTAAACATAAGAATGGGTAATGATACAAAAAGGGTTAAGACAGTTGTACTACAGTATATAATAAACAGTGACGATTAAGCAAAACCCCAACATCAGACTTTCTGTTACCTGTCGAAAAATATCTAGGGTGTACACGGCATCACATGCGGCCTCTACATCACCAGGTGGCATTTCACTGGGAAGTTCTCTTCTGCATACTTGTGAATAGACACGTCTAACTTTTCTGTCCCACTTGCAACACATACATATATACATAACTCGTGTCCTTCAATCCTCCTCTCGCCCAGTACGCAGCACAGTTTTCATTCGATGCTGCAGACAGAAGCCCCTCTATTGACCCGGGCAGAGTTTTAGCCAGCGTGATCTCATACATAAGCACTTTGCAAGCTGTTGCAAAAGTTACAGCGGCGTAACCGTGGAGCGCCGTGATCGCTGCTACTGCTGAGAGCTTGGCGTCAGCGAGAGGTGCGGCTGCTGAGTCAGTCGTCGCTGCATGGTCAGCGTGGGAAGTGACCTTTTCAATGGCATTGTGGCGTGTTTTAATTAAAACATAATCACATTACCTATAAATTTAATCTGATCGCCTAAATGAAGACTTCTCCACTATTAGCAGGCTTATTATTACAATGATGATGATGATGATTATAGCCTGTAGATAATGTCAGTTTTAGAATATGCGCTGGTGAGTATAAAATAAATATGATGAAGAAAACTGTTGATGTAATCATCCACTGCCTGGACTATCACAATCGGAGGATTCAGAGGGGGATCAGGATGATATCCAGGGACCAGACTATTTCCACTACGAATCAGTCTTGTGCTTGATGAGATGCTGAATCTACTTTGCCTGTACATCTTTGTGAGCCTGAACAGATCTTCCATCTAAACACATCACTACCAAACAAAAGCTAGTTTACACCTAGACAAGTTAACATGAACATTAATATTAAAATTAACCTTGCACATGTTAACTGACAAGTTTAAAACATTAAATGTATTTTTTAAATACAATTTTACAGGCAAGACCTGGTTTTTACAGGTTACTCAAAAACTGGTGTGTGTGTGGATTCGGGAAATCACTTTCTTATAAAAGTTATAAAAGAGCGATTAAAAATATATTAAAATATAAACCATTAATAATGATATAAAATCTAACAAAAAAATACAATTTAAAATAAAAGTAAAATAAAAATCGAATCTAAAATATTCTCATAAAATATGATAAAAATATTCAAATAAAAAAACCTTTTCTAAAAAGAATTCTAAGAAGAACAGCCAATTAAATTGTATTTATTTCATATATTGTCTGTTGTTTTTTTAATGCTATTTAATTTAATAGAGTTCACATTATTTCCCCCTCATAGTTTCATCCTGAATTCACTGACAACCTGAGTTTTATTATATTTCAGTATGATGATGAAATTTCATGATAAGATAAATAAATAAAAATTAATAAATCACAGAGTGAACTGACTCGTATTGTTTTGCTTATGGGGCTAAAAAGTCTCACCCAGGTGAAAAGTGGTTTAGATAGTATGATATATCATTAATAAATACAATTTCATGCTCTTTTATGTAGTGTCCGTAACTTTTTAAAATTCAAAAATTTCAATAATCTTAATTGTTCATGCAGATAAAACTTGACCAATATCGATTTTACATGAAAAAAAACAGAAACCTGAAGAAGTGTAGTATTGAAAAATGCCAGAAATGTCAAAAATTTGTTTTTACCGAAAAAGTATTTACACCACAATTTTGACGGGTCATATGTGTCTATAATCTTACACCAATGTTAGCATCAATACTCATAAAGAAATATGAATCATTTGCATTTTGAATTATTATTGTGTGAAGTGAGACAGTAACAGTAAAAAACTGCCATTTTTTGGGGCTCATATAAAATCATCTCTCTAAAAGTCTGCTGCTTTTCACACTTCCATGTTGCATAAACTTCAGAAGTAGCTTCTTTATTTGGCACACACACTTTCTGTTTTATATGTAAAAGATAAAAAATTTAAATAAATCAGAACCAATACTGTGTTTTGGCCGTGACTTTTTTATTTAGAACATTTTCTTTAAACTACCTGATTAAACAAATGCCTTCTGTATGTCTTTATAGATCTATACAAACATCAGATATAATTCACCACACACACACACACACACACACACACACACACACACACACACTACACTCCTACACACACATCTCCTACACTAACTTTACACTATACTGGAAGTAAGAGGAGAGATTTTTTTTAACAGACAGCATATGTGCGTGTGTGCGTGTCTGTGTGTGTGTGTGTGTGTGTGTGTGTGTGTGTGTGTGTGTGTGTGCTGTGTCTGTATGCGTGTGTGTGATGGCTAGTGCCCCCGGGGCAGCCCCGGGCTGGTGGGCAGCAGATTTTGTCAGTGACAGCTATGCTGCGTCCTCTCTCAGCCTGTCCAACACCGTCCATAAGAGAGTTCACAGTTGGAAAACTTTCTCTCGACATACACACCACATGGATGTGTGAGACTCACACACACACAGACACACACACACACACACACACACACACACACACACACACACACACACACACACATTCTGTCCACTGAACCTGAACAGCGTATCAGAGACCAGCACTTAACCTCACGTCCCCCAGTCAAGGGTTCCAGCCTTTGAGGACAACAGTGTCCACTCAATGAAGAGAGACGACAGCTACTTACAGGACGTGTCTGTCCGGAACAAACCATTCCACAACTGAAAGCGGGGGGAGGGGGGCCGGGGGCCGGGGCCCATGCATAAGTACACAACTGTATTTGCTCTTTTATCTACACATCCCTGATATCTCGACATGTCCTAACTTCACACCTTTAATCCTGAGCTTGGAGACATCACGGGTGTGATAAAGATGCACATCCTGGTCTCTGATTAGTCAGAAACAACTTTAAGAAAACATTTAGGGTGTCTTTTAATGGAAGAAAGAAAGAAAGAAAAAAAATCATCATTCACATTTAAGGCCTGTGATATTGAAATGTCTACCAACATATTTATTTACATATTTGTTTATCTTCATCTATCTATTGTTTTTTTTCTTGCTGTTTTCTCTTTTTGTCCATCTGTCTTTCTTTCTTCCTTTAGAATTCAAGGCAGTGGTGTCTGGCACAAAAATATTATTATATAAGTTCATTAAAGATATTAATTTATTTATATTTTTAATCGCTTTTATTTTATTTTAAGCATGTTAATTTATTTACAGTTTATCTATTTATGTATTTTGTTGTTTTCATTTATATTAAAGCAATCATGTTTGTTAATTTATTGGTTGTTGTTTCTTTCTTTCTTTGTTCATTTAGTTATTTATTTGTTTGTTTGTTTTTGTTTATTTGTTTAACTGCAGAAAGCAAAGGCGGAAAACTCTAACGCTCCAGAAGTTTATACTGATTTACAGGTCACTTTGATGTGATGTGATGTGATTTATAGTTTATATTTTATTTTCATGTCCTCGATGATCAAAGGGTTAGATGTAACTATAAACCGATACAAAGTGACAAAGTATCGTTACTTATTTAATCAATAAACATGCACATGTGGAGTAATGTTCACCTCGCTCTCCCTCTCTCTGTGTGTGTGTGTGTGTGTGTGTGTGTGTGCATGCTACAATGAATCCCAGTGTGTTCATTTCAGCCTCATTTCCAACAAGTCACTTTTTTCCACAGCTTTGTGACGGAGTGTGTTGAGCCGAGCTCGCGTTCTCATCGTCGCGTATCACAGCGTCCATCTGTGTCTGTATATGTGTATGTGTTTCTGCATGTGCATTTTTGCGTGCATGTTTCTGCATGTGCATATGTGTGTGTGTGTGTGCGTGTGCGTGTGTGTGCGTGTGTGTGTGTCAACAGAATTGCTCATTTTCAGGCATGTATGGAATTCATCAGTGTGTGATAATGCGTAAATAAACGCACCGAGACACGATCTGCTGTGAAATATGGTGCTTTGTTACAAAAAAAAAAAAAAGAGATGAGGTTGAGAACAGACGCTGCACTTTAACTGCACTGCTACAGTACAGCGTTTTATTCCTCTTATACCTCAGCCAGCATTTACTGCTTTTACATTACCTGCTGGAACACACACAGTTTGTGAAGTTCAATCAAGTTGTGGGGACTTTTTACACACTCACACACACACACACACACACACACACACACACACACACACACACACACACACACACACACACTTATCATACACACACACACTTATCATACACACACACACTTATCATACACACACACACACTTACAGTATCATACACATAATTCAGAGCAAAGACAAAACAGGAGATTCCAACGGACAGGTGGGATCATGGTGTGTGTGTGTGTGTGTGTGTGTGTGTGTGTGTGTGTGTGTGTGTGTGTGTGTTTTCCCAGTCTAAACATCAGAAAGTATATTAATCCATCTCTCCCTGAAAAACAGAGATACCCTGTCTGCTTTATCATCATATTCTCCTCCTCCTCATCATCAAGATCATTGTTCCTATCATCATCATCATCATCATCCTCTTCATAGTCATCATTATTATCCTCCTCCTCATCATCACCTTCATCGCAGTGATTTTAAACTCTGTATGCCAATTGGTCAGAAGCTTTGATTAGTTTTCTCTAACAGCAGCTCATCAGAGCAGCTCTGATGTCTTCATGTAATACAAGAGAAATTCCTTACTATTATTATTATTATTATTGTTATTAATATTATTATTATTTATTTATTTTCTTTTTTTGGAAACAGGCACCCTTTCACTGTTTCATTTTTCAGAGAAAAAACAATTAAACATGACAAGCACTTTTAGAATAATAAAAAAACAAATTGCCAAATAAAAACCTGTCTGAAGATAAAAAAATAAATAAAAAAATAAAAAAATATTTGTTTTAGAGAAAAACAGCTTGGAGTCTCTAAATCATTCTTTTTTTTTTTTGGTTCTTTTTGTTTTGTTTTTTGTTTGTCGTTCTTTTGTTTACATGAGATCTGTAGACACGGGAAATGTCTAAAATAAATAAAACAAATACGTAATGAATAAAAGACATGTACGGATTAAAATGTAGGTGCAAAGTAACAAAACTATTCCTAACACTTGATGTGCGTTCAGCTACTCAACAGTCACACTAACGCTCACAGTGAAGTGTGTTATTAAACGTTAAAGTGAAACACGAGCTCTGACCCTTCATGACGCCTGTTATGACTCTTATGTGTTATGAGTGCTATGACTAGGTCGGTACTGGTCCGATGATGGACGTCTGATGAGAGAGCCGTGTGTTCTCGGGGTCTGTAACTTCATCAGGTATGTGATGAAGACTGACGTCATTCCACAGAGGGGCTGTTTGTGGTCCAGGGGCTGAAACCTGATTCTTGTGCTGTACGGCTGAGCATTGTGGGAAGTGCGCATACGGTCCACAGTGACGTAAAAGGAGCCGAGGTGTCTGTGGGAGCTGCGCGAGTGTGAAACGACACGCTGATGTGGAACATGGACGTACAGCGCTAATGAAGCGGCTAATCTGCCGAGCTCATGCGGCGCCTCCTGTCAGATACAGGAAATGGTTTACAGAAGAAGTACAGTTTGGGTTTGGATTAGAGATGGACACAGGACGGAATCGGTTCGCTCTCTTACTCTGGCATTAAACAGCGTTTTTTCCGCAGAAATTTGTCTTTCCATTATCGTGTTACAAGGTGAAAGGGACAAGAAGAACGAAGAAACACTGATATCTGACATTTTCCACTCAGAGAGAGATCCTGGGAGAGAATCATATTTTCATGGACCCTCATGTTATTTGTCTTTATGTAATAAACACATTTTAAAGGTGAGATCCGGATCAGCTAAATCAGACTAACTGGGTTCAAAATTTTATTATGTTTTAATTTTATATGCATTTTTTGTTACCATTTCAGCCGTTCTCTCTTTTCCGCCTATATTCATGAAGCCACCACCCCTCCCCCCTCCCCCAACCCCCACCCCCAGGTTCGATAAAATGATTGACAGGAGGCCTGTCCAAAAACAAACTATCGCTTCAGATCCAGAAAAAGTTTGTTTTCCAAACAGTTTTTCTCATCCATTTATACTCATCAATTCTACTATAAATACTTCAACCATAGTATTTTGAAATGAAAACAATAAAATATTATTATTAATAATAATAATAATAATAATTTATAAATTTTTACTGCGTCCTTAACCATCAACGCTGTAATTTCTTGCGTAATTTATTATTTTTAAAAAAAGAAATACTGTTTGTTTTTGCACTCGTTGCTGTTGCTCGTTATAAATAAGTAAACCGCGATACATGACATAACATTAGCAACAATAATGAATAATTTTACTCCATAAATAAAAGCAGCTCAACCCTGCAAGATGGAATTCACTTTACTTCGTAATTAGGAATCATAATTTAATAAGGCACTCACTTTTTTTTTCTGTGACTTTTTTTTTGGCATGACTAACCATTTAAATATAATACGCAGAAAGAATATGCAAAAAAATTAAATAAAAAAGTGAACACAGAGCCTGTGCTGTTCGTCACGTTTTATTATATTATTCACGTTAATTATGTTAACTTCACTTTATAAAGGAATTAATTTCTTTTATGAGTCCATTTATTGCTTAATATTACACTTCGTTTAAGCCGCTTATTCACCATTAATCACTCACTGCCTAGCAGATATATTTAAATACATACACTGGATATATGTATATATATATATATAATATGAGCGCGTTTTCTTTTATTAATCGATTCTATTCATTGGACAATCCTGCACTCGTTTCAGGCCATACCTTTTCTTCCGATTTAAAATGCCCTAATTTTGCAGAAACTCACGACTTTCCTGGAAATGTCTTCGCATAACCTTTTATTTCGATCTATCATAAGAGAGGGAGTTAAATTTACACTAATACCCGCTGTTATGTGCTTACGAAGCTGAGCCGAGTGCTTTGAGAAGCATAAACCGAGGTGTGATGTCTCCCTCAGGTAATTTGGGAGAACATGGATCCCGTGGATCGCGTGCAAACTGCCACACACACACACACACACACAAATACATGCACACACACACAAACACAAAAAAAAAATCTTTTTTTTTTCTCTTCCCTTTCTTTCTCTTTCTTTAGGGGGAAGGGGGGTTAAGTTTAAAAATAACTAAACATAATGCAGTAGTTTTCGACTTTATTTGTAGAGATGAGAAAACTTCACTGCAATAAGATGAGAGGCTAAAGGGGAGGACAGGAGAGAGAGAGAGAGAGAGAGAGAGAGAGAGGCAGCAGGGGGACGAGGACGAGGCGGGGGTCGAGTGTGTTGTCGGTGGTCAGCAGTGTGAGTCTCGCCGGGGGCCGATTGCCCTGATTAGTGTGTTTTGTTATCCGTTTCGTGCACGAGGGACACGCGTTAGGTGTGTGTGATAAAAACTAAATTTACTCTGTTGCAGTGGGAAATGAAGGCCGTCTTAAATTAAATAACAGTTCCTGTGCTCCAAAAAAAAAAAAAGGAGCAGATATTAAATTAGAAATTTAATAAAATAAAATTCAATATAAAAATGTAATTGAATTTATTGTATTACTTAAAAAAAAAAAGAAACGAAGGAAATGTGGTGTGTGTGACAGATGTGATAATCATGATTTTTACTATAATTTTATTTATAATTATTATTATTATTATGATTGTTATTGTTATTATTATCTTAGATGTGCCTCCTTTATTCCATTCTTAATCACTTCAATAGAAAAGGTCAACCCTCATCGCTCTCTCTCTCTCTAACACACACACACACACCCACACCTACAGTAATATGCAGCTAGTGTATGGACTGCTATTGTGATAAAGAATACAACAATCTAAAAGTGAGAGAAAGAAAGAAAGAGAGAGCAAGCAAGAGAAAAGGGGCATGGAGGATAAAAATAATGTGTGCGAGCGATGACACTTCTTCAGCGCTCTTACCTTTCACCTGTCAAGAGGGAAAAGGAGCCTGAATTGTTAGTCGGCATATTAATGAGTCGCATTCATAGCATTTTCTGTTCGGGCTTATCAGTCATCAGGAGTGGCCTTTAATATAATAACGCTTTTCCAGTTATTATGAATTGTTGATGCATCCCCCCTCTCTCTCTCTCTCTCTCTCTCTCTCTGTATCAGTTACCAAGCTGTAAAACAAAGCCTGAATTGAATCTTATTAATACTGAGGTAATTATTATAATTGTGATAATAACAGGGAATCTGTACGAGATAATGTCCGAACAACAATCTGATACAGAAAATAACAAAGCGGCGACCTTTTATTTCCGCTCTCTCGCCCACGGCACGTCTCTCAGCGGTGTTCAACATCGACACAGACGTCAGCGTTACGTCTCAGGTCAATTTATTATACAGTATTTTACTCACTGTAACTTACAGTGACTTTACAGCTTCTTTACGTGATAAACGCCTCCACACGCCGACCTTCGAAAGCACCTTAAAACTTACGCTTACGGTGTTCGAGCTCTGACATCATCCCTAAAGTCAAATCATCATCAGAGCACTAAAAATATGAAGGACTTTATTTAAAAATCGTGATGGTTACTACAGTAACAACTGATACGCTGCACAAGCTTTATGTATACTGTACGTGTGCTTTAACGTGTTTAAATGTTGGCATGACGGTGCATCCTGTAAGAAGACGTTTATTTTAGTCATTTATAATTACTTTTTACATAACTTTTTTTTCTTTTTTTTTCGCAACTAAATTCCTTCCTTTTCAACACTATTCCTCCAGGTTTTAATAATGCGCGGGACAGTTCTTAATCCAATTTTCTTTCCATTTTGAATGTTTTCTTTGTTTGCTGCAGGCCAATAATTTGACCCTTTTGAAATGTGTAAATTCTGTGACCTGACACATACTTCACTGATTTTCTTTTTTTCTTTTTCTTTTTTTTTATCATAGTAATAAGCTTTAAGGTCTTCGGCTTTTATCCTCAAAGCTGGATTGCGAATGTTATTTATTTTTTTCCCATCCTCGCACACTTCCTCAAATCACTCCAAGTTCTCTAAATCTGTGTATTTTACATCTTAGCATTCAAGGTGAAGAAAGTAAAAGAATTTCCAAAGAATTCAAATAACCTCACGATCATAGCACTCATGTAATTTGCAGAAGAATAGGGCAATTGTGTAGATTTTATTCATATGGAATAAATCAAGCCATTATACAGTAGGTTTTTTTCTCCCACTCTTGCACTTTACAAGTCAATTGTATCTGTGTTTGTTTTTAGCCACTCAGCTTAAGCTCAACCACTTTCATTTGAAATAATAACTACAACAACCTTCAACAACCTTCATATTAGCTGATGGTTATCTGCAGCATTACGGTATATACAGTAGGAGAGAGACACAGGTATAAAACATCATAGAGCTATAATTATAAATGATTGTGTGTTATAAACCTTTTAACATCCTCAGCAAGATAAAAGCAGTGAGGGTTACCCGTGCTGTGTTCTGTTTATAACTGAGGTTAAAACCAGGAGGTCAGAGAATGAACAAGCAGCTACAGTTACAGGACTGCGCAGGTATTTTTTAATGCCACTGTAGTACAGTACGAGTCTAAACCAGAGAAATATGAAGTTAAGTGAAGTTTAATTATAATGTGAAGGGCAGCAGAGATGAAAATTCAAGGAAGAGCTGAGGGATGAGATATGAAACTAGTCCCTCCTCCGGTTAGTGAAGAGCGTAAAAGACCGTGTGACACCTCTGTAGGTGGCTCCGGGACATCCTGGGGACACTTTGTCAGTTTGTCTTAGAACTCAAGAGCTAACTGGTTTATGGAATTATTGACATAAAATCCTACTTGACTTCATTCCACCATCAGACTTCAGACAACAATACAGTTGTTTTAAGAATAATGTTAGGTAACAACTGTTAACTAGTCAGCGTCAACTAGGCAGAGAGGGAAAACCTCCCATGGCAGGGTGAACCACCGCATTTTTTAATGTCCTTGAGGAAATCGTTGCTTTTTATGATGATAAACAGATCCAAATGTAGCCCTCTTCCAAACGGTTGAGATGTCCCTTCATGGTAAAAGTATTAATAAATTCCAAATTTATAAATAAATAAATAAATAAATAAAATGTTGCATGTTTGGTGGGGCGACAAATGTTTTTGTTTTTTTTTGCCATTGCATGCACTTTTTTATGTCTGATAGCATACTGTGAAGCAATTATAAAGACACCCTATTTAAAGACAATCCCGTCTATAATCTCATCACTATCTAAAGTACAATCTTGTGGATTTTTTTTTAAAACACAGCATTCCTCAAGCATGCAGTAGTAGAGATGGCTCTGTCAGGATAAGTTCGACACATGTTTCAGTATGACATACAGTAGTGAGTCAAAACTGCTCTCTACCAAAAAGCTGAGTAGAACCATAAAGGAACTACGGGTTTCATACTACAGCACTGCTTCTAATTAACACGGCTATAGTGTACACGTTCTGGTCTCATTTACTGTACTGTATGTCTTTGCAAATCTTTTGCCTCCTAAAGACCGTGCATTGCATTTCCTGGGCTCGCATTTACAGTTTGTGTTTACAGCGGATAGCTTGCTCCCAGTGAGCTTTTTTTTTGTGTATTTTATAATAAATCTGATTCCTGCTTGCATCTTTTAAAGACATATAACACACTGCTTATTTATTTATTTATTTATTTATTTATTTTTGCACATCACATTATTGACTAACGCCCCTTGTGACCACTTGTGATGACTGTTGCAGGAGTGCAAAGCAAACAAGCTGTGTTTTAACTCTAAGTGTCTAATTAAACAATTATGTGTAAAGTGTTACATTGAAAGGCAAGGTTAATCTTCAAAAAAAATGGTAAAAACTCTAAAACCATACTTTTTAGGTAAAAAAAGAAAAAAAGAAAAGAAAAATCTAAAATTGTTTTGGGAATTTCTTCAATAATGTCCAATAAATGTAATCAATAACATAGTGTGTAGGTTTAGACAAAACATCCACAGTGGAGAGTTTATTCCTCTTATGCCACAGTGACGATTACGATACAGTATCATCTATTAAAGGACATTCTCTCTCTCTCTCTCTCTCTCTCTCTCTCTTTCTCGCTCTAAACTTCTCAATTCTAAAGACTTTCTAGTGCGAGAAAACTTCACAAAGTGCTGACACATTAAAGCCAGCGCTTTTATTTTGCATGAGTCTGTTTATTATTAGTCTCAGATTATGTGCGGTTTCCCCGAGTCCCTGTGAACGAGCTGGAAACAATATCATATTAAAACTACAGCATTAATACGAAACTCTCCTTCGTCTCACAGCTGGATGTACTCTCTGAACCTTCTTCCCAATCAGGTTTAAGAATTTATGGTGCTGGGGTGAAGATATAGCAAAAAATAGCTATGGGTAAGTTGGACATAGAGTACATTGATGGTTTTTATGTAGCGCGAGGACGCTTAGGGTGTCAGGGCATCTTTCGAGGAGAAAGAGAAAGACAGAGAGAGAGAGAGAGAGAGAGAGAGAGAGAGAGAACACGTAAAAACACCTGAGCAGCAATTATTCTGGATTTATTCTTATGCCAATCTGAGGTTTCAAGGGTGAAAATGCAAATCTGTTCCACATTATTACTAATCTAAACGTGTCTTCTGTTTTTGGTGACTGAACTTCTGAAATGTAAAAAAAAAAAAAAAACAGTTTTTTTTTGGCCTGTAGCGTATAAACAGCAGCTTTCCTTTGCTCGGTGCAGAGATACATCTCTGTCGCCAAAGTAAACAGTTACTCATTCTCAGTTGTCAGGATGGAGCAGGATCGTGTGCCATCTGTGCTGGGAGGAAAAAAGAGATTGGGCCACGGATCGGCGAAATCGTCTCAGCCTCCAGCAAACTGTGCAGCAAACTGGAACTTCTCTCCGAGGCTGATTGAGGCGACAAGCGGCCCAGAAATTACATGTATTTCAACAAGGTGATTAGCGTGAGCAGGTATCGCCCAGGGGACTTGGCTCCGGAAAAACAAAAAACACCCTATGCGTGCTGAGACGCCGACCGGAAATCTGAGCGTATAACGTTAATAACGGCGGCAGCAGCGAGAAAAGCAACGACGACGAGAGCGGCGGCGGCAGCGCGAGGCAACCCAAGCAGCGACATGACAAATATGATGTGTTCCGTGTGCGTCGGAGATCATTTTTCTTCTCCGAGCGCATTATGTGGGGGGGATCGAGTGCAGCTGATTGCATTTGAAATGTATTATGGGACATCTGTCTAAATCTGCGATGATGTAATTATATAATTGAACATGTGGAGCTCTTTCCTGGAATATTGTTACTGGTGGCTGGCACGGGAACGAACCGGGCTCCTGGAACAGAGCGAGGGAGAGCGGGAGAGAGAGAGAGGGAGAGAGGGAGAGAGAGGGGGAGGGAGAGCGGGAGAGAGAGAGAGGGAGAGAGGGAGAGAGAGGGGGAGGGAGAGCGGGAGGGAGAGAGAGAGAGAGAGAACGTTCCGGAAAACCATCAAAACAGTGTTAAAGGGATTTGGAATATTTGGGGAATGTCAGAAACCTATTTTTGGTTTTTAGGTCATTTGTTAAACATTGATTTTGGACAGGGTATTACTCACACACACTCTCTCTCTCTCCCTTCCTTTGTCTTGACTTCCGTCCAATGGTTAAATATTTATCATTTCATTTCATTTTTATTTTCTCTTTTAACTTCAATTATCTCATTTAAAAAAATATATAAAAATTTTAATAAATATGTTTTTTTCTCAATTCTTTCTGACTCTTTATGTGTTTTTCTCCCTTTATCCATTTATTTTCACAATGGTTTCCACACTCTAGCATGCCTTGTGTTTTCCTTTATCTTCCCTTCTCCTGTATTTTCTCCCCCCCCCTTTTTTTTTTACCTTTCTCAATTCTTTATCTTTAATTTTATTTACCTCTCATTTATTGAAATTTCAATAAATGAACCTTAATCTTTTCCTTTCTTTCGCTTCTTTTTCTTATTTCATCTCTTCTGTCTGCTAGTAATTATGTCAGTTTCCATCATGTTTATTTTTTATATATATTTATCATTTGTATAAGAATTATTAGCAGTAAATGAAATATAAAGCAGCCAACATGGAAACAAACAAACAAAAACAAAAGTTCTTATTATTAATAGATGTTTTTATAACATCTTGACATTGGGTTAAAAAAAAGGCAATATCTTTTAATATTATCATATAAAAAAATATCTGTCTATTTAAAAATATATTTATTATTTGAATGTTTATCAAAAAATAATGTTTTTCATTATATTTGTGATCTCTGTACATGTAAGCTGGAACTAACGTGCAGTGCATTATGGGTAATTGGCTTCTTGGATACAAAAAAAACAAAACATTAAAGACTTTTTTTTCACCGCAAATATACTTTGGTGGATTCATTTGCAACAAACATGCACACACGTGCGCGCACACACACACACACACACACACACACACACACTACAGAAGATGCTGGTGAAAGAGTGTCAGGATGAATAGGCCCTACTGCAGAGAGCGTCTTAAAGAAAAGTACACGTGAAATCCCGTCACGGCCGTCCGTCACGTCGAATCTACGAGCGATAGAAGAATAGAAGCTTCACTGCTTGGAGAACTGGTGACAGAGAGAGAGAGAGGGAGAGAGAGTAAAGAAAAGAAAAAGAAAAAGGCCAGCAGCTAATCCGATCTAGGGTTCGATAAAAGACCGAGGCATCCTTCTCTCCCTCTCTCAGCCCATGTGGCGCGTCGGGTGTCTCAGCAGGTGGTCCGATCTCAGACCCGCACGCCTCCGCTACAGCGTCATCCCTTTAATCACGCCGTCCTCCCGGCCCTCATGCTGCGATGAAGTTGTCACCTGCTTTCGTTCAGCAAACCCTTTACCTGTGTGATTTCACCTCGGTGGTTTCTCGCTGATGAAATATAACACGACATCACATCGTATCGTTTACACGCTTCTACAGCTGGTACTTTTACGTGCGTAAGAAACCTACGAGGGCTTAAATTTATTTAGTTTTTAAAAATGTCACGCTGACAACATGTGTTTATAAACAAGCAGATGAAGAACACTACTGTGTGTGATGGCAGGTGAGAAGAAACGTTTAACAAAAGTACAACATGTTTCTCACAGTGAGTTAAAGACATCGAGATGGAGGACAAAAGCGTTCTTTTTTTTTTTTTTTTTTGGTTTGTTTGTTTTATCCATGCTGGAATCCGGACATCATGAGATTCGTTTGCGGAGTGTGCAATGTAAAATGATGACAGGGGCCAAAATGGCGGGCTGCTTCTGGAGACGTTTCAGCTCGACGGAAAGCAGAAATGATAAAAAGAGAAATGTGGGACGATGTCGGCGCTTCCCTACACACAGAGTCAAGTTTTTTTTTTTTTTCCCATTCCTTCCTCCTCCCTCCTCCTCCTCTTCATTGTTCTCTACTAGAATGAACTGTAATATCACATGAGAGCTGCAAGACTTTGATTTCGCACTGACGCTACGCCGCTGCGCCTGATTGGCTCGTCCAGACGGCCGTGGCGCCGGATTGGACGATGCGGTTAGCTCTCTGGCGTAGGCTGCACAGCGTGAAGTGCGTCTCGTACGAACCAAAAACACACACGCTGCTCGGAGAAGAGAAGTGACAGCACTTGATGTATAGCTTTCCCATGAGCCTTTGCTTGTAACAGCTCGGGAAACAAATGTTGGGTTGTTATTTTTTTATTTATAAATGATCCGACCTTAAACTCCTTCCGCTTTAACATGATTTTCTGTATTGCTTCTCCTGTATTTATAAAAAAACAACCGGAGAATTAAATGACTGGTTTAAAAAGCAATAATTAGTGTGTTTTGTTATAAACTGATGCTTATTTATTTTTGGCAAATGCATTTAAAAAGCCCTGAACTAATCTTCTCTGTTCACCGAATGCTCCATGTGAGTGATATCTCAGGATGCTCTTCATCGCTCACTGCTGTTTTCCCTCATTTACTTACGACGTCCCCAATAAATACAAACAAAAACATAATTCTACAGAGATATAAAAATAAATAAACTGATAAACATTTATCCTTGAGACACACAAAATAAATGTGAATGTATGAATGCAAGTCTGTTTGTTCCACAGAATGTTATGCTTCATTAATATAAAATAATGTGATTCAACAGCATACAATATATTTCTAGCAATTTGATTAATCACGTCATTAATAAAACAAAAAGCTTTCTTTCCCTTCCTATAGATCAGACCACTGATATCTTATATAGAGTAGATCAGACCACTGATATCTTGTATAGAGTAGATCAGACCACTGATATCTTATATAGAGTAGATCAGACCACTGATATCTTGTATAGAGTAGATCAGACCACTGATATCTTATATAGAGTAGATCAGACCACTGATATCTTGTATAGAGTAGATCAGACCACTGATATCTTATATAGAGTAGATCAGACCACTGATATCTTGTATAGAGTAGATCAGACCACCGATATCTTATATAGAGTAGATCAGACCACTGATATCTTGTATAGAGTAGATCAGACCACTGATATCTTGTATAGAGTAGATCAGACCACTGATATCTTATATAGAGTAGATCAGACCACTGATATCTTGTATAGAGTAGATCAGACCATTGATATCTAATATAGAGTAGATCAGACCACCGGTATCTTATATAGAGTAGATCAGACCACCGATATCTTATATAGAGTAGATCAGACCACCGATATCTTGTATAGAGTAGATCAGACCACCGATATCTTATATACAGTAGATCAGACCACCGATATCTTGTATAGAGTAGATCAGACCACCGGTATCTTAAATAGAGTAGATCAGACCACCAATATCTTGTATAGAGTAGATCAGACCACCGGTATCTTGTATAGAGTAGATCAGACCACCAATATCTTATATAGAGTAGATCAGACCACTGATATCTTATATAGAGTAGATCAGACCACTGATATCTTATATAGAGTAGATCAGACCACTGGTATCTTATATAGAGTAGATCAGACCACGGATATCTTGTATAGAGTAGATGAGACCACTGCTATCTTGTATAGAGTAGATCAGACCATTGAAATCTTATATAGAGTAGATCAGACTACAGATGTATTATAAACAGTGGATCAGAATACAGGTATCTTATTTAAAATTGATCAAACAACAGGTATCTTACAAAGAGTATAACAAAATTCAGATATCATATAAAGAGTGGTTCAGACAACATATGTCTTATACAGAGTACATCTGACCACTGATATTTTATAAAGAGTGGATCAGACTACAGATATCTTATAAAACTGTATCAGACCACTGCATTGTATGTAGAGTAGATCAGACTATATATATCTTATATAGAGTAGATCAGACCATTGATGACTTCAGTGAGAGCCTAGTGTGCACACTGCTACACCATACACCTGATTGCAAGTTATAAAAGTGTAGTTTGTGGTGTGTGGTGTGTGCTTAGATTCAAGCACATGTATTAAGCAAGCTCAGATGCATCTTTTTTCTCTCTCTCTCAGACACACACACACACACACACACACACACACACACACACACACACACACACACACACACACACACACACACACACACAGCACAACTGTGGATTATAAACTCCAGAATCCAACGCACAGCTCGACTTACCCGCAGCACAGGAAGTGATGCAGGCGGATCTCATCTGGCCAATCAGGAGCCTTGCTGAGTGTAAACACGCTAATCCATGAAGCTTAGTGCAGAACTGGAGATCTGACCATCAGTCTGCACAAAGAGAGAGAGAGAGAGTAGTTTTGGGTGAGTTATTTAACACTACAGTTAGAGTTCATCTTAGCAATCTGTTTTTCATACGATGACCATTTCAGAAGGGTCAAATTATTGGGCTGCATCAAGCAAAGAAAGCAACTAAGGTTATTTTAAATTGTTTATAATAATAAATCTAAAATTAAAACAAATTATCAAAATCAGGACGGACAATGCTGAACCTTCAACTATGTAGAAGAAATGTGGTGGAAAAAAAATCATGACTGGAGATCACTTAAACACAGGCAGTGTACATGTAATGATTTTATTAGTCTTTTTTTATATATTTATTGTTAATTCTTGAATTAAATTTTCTGTACCACAGAGCCATCTTTTTTTTTCTTTTTGCATATAAATACTGTTTTGTGTATAATACTGTATGTTATTTGTTATTATTTATTTAGTTAAATCTCTTTCTGCGTCATAGTGTCATCTTGTCTATATAGACGTTTTTTTTTTCTTAGGTTCTTAGTATTCCTTCTGTAAACATTCTTTAGCCATTCCTTTAGATTATTACCCTACCTATATATATATATATTTTTTTTTAATGAATGAATGAATGAATTATATACACAAGATGATGTATATCTTTGAATATAATAAGATATATTTGAAAAATTGTATATCTACTTCTGATTATTGTATATGCTGTAGATGAGGCTTTATTTTTTTATTCATTTATTTTGACTTTTTATCCATTTTAATCAGGGTATAAATGTATACATAGTGCATGTATATTTTATTTCTTTTTAAAATTATAATTACTAAAATTTCTATCCACACTGGAATCCATACTTTTTTATTTTAGACCTTTTTGTTCACTTTGGATGGCAAAAAATATATACTGTATTATACAAGTTGTAACTTTTTAAAAAAAATTGAAAAAATTTAAAGATTTGACGACAGAGGAGACCTAACCTTTATGCTTCATGAACTTGCTGAGAGAGAGAGAGAACGAGAGAGACTTTAGTGCTGATGGAGTGAATGTTGATATCGGCTCTAACGTGAGTGAGAACAGTTTAATGGTCAGTGTAAACCGTGCAGAGAACGTGTTGAGAGAGGAATCATTAGGCGTTATGAAGCAGGAGCCGTGTGGGAGCGCTTGCACATGTACATAGTGAACTGTAAATGAAGTCATTAGGACGAAAGTTAACAGAAAGTCCTCAGTTTCCCTCTGCGCTGAGAGACGTGTGACCTGTGAACCTGATAGCTGTGCGAATTTCTTTTTAAAACATGTTTTATGGTAGGAATATAAACTCTATACAGGACGTGGTGACAGAAGAGTAAAAGAAAAAGTGTGTGTTAACATTAGCACACACAGGAGACATGTTGAAGAACTGTTTCTCTTTAAAAATCAAGGTTCTGATTAGGGGCAGGTCGCTCTCAGTGCCCGGGCTCTTGGAGGTGTTTGTTTAGCGTGATGTGAGCTTTAAGTCTTCCAGGAGGTTGTGTGTGAATAGTACAAGATGCGTTATCCTCTAACTCTGCATAAAACACATTCATCTAACAGTAAAGTATAATGCTGAGGAGTGGGAATGTGGAATAAATACAGGATGGAGGTCAAGAGCTTAAACACCAGGTCAGAGGCGGGTTTACGTGGTGTTTGACCATAAAGACGTGAGCAGAGAAATGTTTGAAGGAGGTAGGAAAGACAAGCAACTGTACATTATTTATATTTGTCCTTATAACTGCTTCAACAAAAATGTATTAAAGTATATTTTAATGAAGGCCAATCTGCAGGTCTTCGGACTGTGCGAGGAAACCGGAGTACACAGAGGAAACCCACCAAGCCCGGGGGGAACACAAACCCTTGAAGAGGTATTCGAACCCTCAAACCTGGAGCTGTGAGGCCTCGGTGCTAAACACTGAGCCATTGCATTTACCCAACTGAATTTAGCCATTAAACAAAATTATTTTAATAACAACAATCAAAATAAATATTTCACTCACTCATCGACTATACCACTTAGGCGACTTAGGGCACATCCTGTGCCAATCCATTGCAGGGGACACACACATGGAGTTTGCATGTTCGCTCCATGCTTGGAGGGTTCCCTCCGGTTTCCTCCCACAGTCCAAAGACATGTAGGTTAGTTTAATTGGAGTTCCCAAACTGGCAGTAGTGTGTAAATGAGTGTGAATGTGTGTGTGCACTGCGATGGATTGGCACCATGTCCAGTGTGTACCCCGCCTTGTGCCCTAAGTCTCCTGGGATAGGCTTCGGGTCCCCGTGATTCTGAATACAGGATAACGCGGTCTAGATGATGATGCTGACGGCAATCTTTTTCCCCCCTAAATACCCAGATCAAACACTTTTTTTTCCACAAAAATGTCTCTCTCATATTCAGATTCTCACATCACTTAATTCTGTATTTACTTACTACACCCCATTTTCTATAGTACTGTACCTTACCATACAGTAAGTATACTTTCTTTTTTTTACTTTCCTTCCTTGCACTAACGCCATTGCCGTTAGCTATAACCTCTGACTGGTCTAAAGCCCATAAACTAACCGGTTGAGGTGTAGCCATGTCGCAAAAGTGTTTTTCAGAAATTATCAGACCTTTCTCTGTCTTAAATGGAGTGAAGGGGCTCAGAGACTAGTCAGTATAACCAGGATGAGAGGCGAGATTGACGTCTGAACACACACACTCGGTTCAGCGTGACTAGCGCAGGAGACAAGCCTTAATGCTTCTGAAACATAACTAAGACTATTATTAGAAAAAGTAAACAGTGCTTCACTACATGGAGGGTTTTAAAGAAGGTTTTTGCCAGTTAAAAAAGTGTGTATGTGTGTATGAGAGAGAGAGAGAGAGAGAGAGAGAGAGAGAGAGAGAGCGTGACGGCAGTGTTAATTGTTTCGGATGTGTGCTTCGCACTCTGGGCTCTGGCGTAATCAGCGGCCATGATCACACGGCTGCAGTGGGCCATCAGACTCTGCCTCGGTAGAGCTTCGAGCTTTTACACATCTGCTTTGATGACCTGTAATTGCACGTGTCCTGATGAGGACAGATTATTGCTCTCACTCTCTCTCACACACACACAACCACACAGACACACACACTCCCTGTGGCCCACTTCATGGCCGTACGTGTGCTGACTGAAGCTCTTCTGCGCCACTGGTACTCAGACCTGCTTTTCCCACACACTTCACAAAACTGTTTGCGTGTGTGCGTGTGTGTGTCTTGTGAGAGTTCAGTCATAGACGGTTTCCTGCGGAGAGCTAGGATTGGGGTACTTGGTGGGTTTTAAGAGAAGATGTGTGGGATTGAGACAGAGCCCTCCCGCCAGGCCGTGCTGCAGAAGCGGACGCTGTTCGGGGAGATAACGCGAAGCTCAGCGTTCTCAAAACTGCCGAGTCGGACACGGAATCGTACTTCAAATGCGCACTACACACGACGAATCGTACATCGTGACCCCGGGGTCAATCAGTCATTTGCACGGCCTTTATCGCTCGAGTGAAGAAGGGAAGGAAAGGCGTCACGTTCTACAGAGCAGTAAAGAACGAGCGGCTTTCTCCGATATTAGCATTAGCATGGTTTTTAATATGAATTATTTATATTGGAGACGAATAGTTGTGGGAAATAAATCAATAAACCTTTACCAGTTGTGTGTACATACGTGATAAATATGGGCCTGCACGTGAATGATCACTTCTTACCACTTTTAGTGCAACTATGGCACAATTAACAGCTTTAAATAATAATCATTTTTAACATTTATTCAAAATTGTTTATATATAATAGCAATGTGAAATTCTGGATTCAGAGAGCATCGCTCATTTTAATACATTATTGTTTCTATAGTAACTGTAGGACCTTATACAGTACTGTTAAAGTAAGGAGATTTCCCATTTAGGGAAGCTGTACGTTATTATTATTATTATTATTTACTTTCATTTTATTAATTATTTTTGTTCTATAATTTTTTTTTGTAAAGTAGTAGTGTGCAGTAGTATGTTTATTTCACGTGTCTAACATAAACATACCATACCATTATTTGCATTATAATTTTTTTTGTATAAAGTTTGTCGATACATCATTTTCTTTCCCCTCTCTTGAAGAAGGGAAGTTCATTTAGAGTCACCAGCCTCAGAAATCACCAATTAACAACCAGCACCTCAGATTACAGCCATTATGAAGGATTTATAGAGCGTAAGTGGTGACTTATCTGTTCAAAAAATCATTGCTTATTTTGGACAGCTTTATATACATTAGAAAGACGGAAAAACTGAAAAGACCATGAAATTATGTGTAGGGGGGGGGGGGGGGTGTTGGGTTCTTGCCTCGTGCAAACTTAAAAGCACTTTAGACGATGTGAAAAAGGAAAAAAAGAAATTCTCTAGAAAGCTTTGCAAAAGATTTCACTCTATCTGCGATTACTGCTGAATTACACTGCAGCTAGTGGCACCTGAGAGAGCTATTTATTTTGACCCAGATATGTAGAACGGTGGCTGTCAGGTCAGGTCAAATCACAGGATAAAGTGTCGCCTGGGCAAAATTGTTCGAATCACATGAATCAATGCTATTGTTGCAATGATATTCTGCTGATATAAACACAATGGAGCGATTTCATTACAGATTGTGGGTTAGATTGCGGTGTGATGTGATGATTGGGTATATTAAAGCAGCCATGATGGCTTTCGATTGATTGATTGAAGCGAGAAAGTGGGGAAAAACACACACATTCGCCCCCCCCACACATTAGTGTGGCCCAAAAGTCTGGATCCACAGGATCAACGTTTTTCCATTTACACAATCCGTATTATTTTTCCTGTTCTTTTTTGTTTGTTTGTTTTCATCCCAGACCCAAGTTGGATTTAAAACTAACAACAGAACCGAACCAGACCTAACAGAACCAGACCTAACAGAACCAAACATAAGACCACTCGACTAATCAGAATCGGCCCAGAATGATGCCTGCAGTAAAAGAGGAATTCATCTCTGTAAGGTTCTGATGCATTAAAAAGAGTTCAACCTTCTTTTTGTCCAATCATGGAACTGTATTTAGTGTTGATGCGCTGAGCGAACATGTTGATTTAATGTCACGTCCTGAACTAGCAAGCATTTAAATTTGTAGGTCAGGCGTTACGGTTTACAGAGACTCTCTCTTTTCCCTAATTAAGTCTCTCTTTCTCTGTAAGGTTTTGTAAAATGATGTGAACTTTCCCATGTTTCTATGGCAATAAACCAAGCTCATCATTGTGCTTCCTGATTCTTTAATGTATGTCCCATGTTCAGGTTGTGCCTCTCCTGGGCCGGCCGGTAAGCTGATCAAGATGCTCCATAATTCTTCTTCTTTTGATTCCGCTAAAAACTTAACAATTTAGACACTCTTCTTAAACCTAACTCTATCTCTCTCTCTCTGCACTGTTGACCCGTCAGACACAGTTCCCGCGTCTCACCCACTTTCTTTGAGTCTCTTTTCGTTATCAAGAATAAATGTGTGCTTTCATTCTGGGATTTGCACCAGAGCCTTGTTCAATATGAGGAGAGAAATCGAGACCGAGAAACATCCCTGTGCAGCAAAGGAGGATTTAAAACAAAACAACAAAAAAAAAAGGCAGAAAAGAATGAGCTGAAGTAAGACGAGTGCGAGTGTGTAATTAAATACGGCCTTAAAATTGCCCGGTTTTTTGTTCTTGTTCTTATGCACTCCCATTCGCACTAATGTCAGGTAAAATCTGGTTACATAATCCCGGTTTGAAATGACGTTTATTATATAATAAATTAATTAATAATAAATAACTTGTATAACAGTTACGGGAAAATAATCAACAGTTTACTTTCGTGCGCTGAGGTGGCGTGACTGTTTTCTGATTGAAATTGATTGAATCTCATAGTCTGTACATGGTTTTAGACAACAATTTGCCAATAAATAAATAAACAACACATCAGAGGCGCACACACCCTGGACTACTTCTTCTACACACATCACAACTGTTACTCCAGCAAATTAGCATAATGAAAATGAAGCGAGAGGAGACCGAGCCCCCGGGTAATCACGCGCTCAGGATTTGCTGTTGATGCATTTCAGCTCTAACCCCACATTAATCTCGGAAAAAGCCGTCACCGCTGCGCTCAAACGACGGGCCGGCTGAAACCGAGGCGCCGGGGAAAAAAAACATCAAGGTGGTGTTTGTTTTTGTTCCGAAGTGATCCGGGTGCGCTGCTGGAGCGCACCATGAGACAAAGCCCTGATTAAGAGAACTCTGAAACGTCAGCCGGCAGAGAATCATCGCGTGGCTGCCATGGGAAAGTTTTTCACTGCTGCTGAGAGCAAACATAAGCAGGAGGCTGAGAGTGAGAGTGCAGAGGGTTCTCATCATCAGTGTTCTGATCATCATCATCACCACGTCCATCATCCTCAACATAATCATCACAACCTCCATCATCCTCATCATCCTCAACATCCTCATCATCCTCAACATCACCACCACCTCCATCATCCTCATCATCCTCAACATCCTCATCATCCTCATCATCCTCAACATCACCACCACCTCCATCATCCTCATCATCATCACCTCCTCCATCATATTCATCATCCTTAATATCATCACCACCTCCATCATCACCACCTCCATCATCCTCAACATCACCACCACCTCCATCATCCTCAACATCACCACCACCTTCATCATCACCACGACCTCCATCATCCTCATCATCATCACCTCCTCCATCATATTCATCATCCTTAATATCATCACCACCTCCATCATCACCACCTCCATCATCCTCATCATCATCACCACCTCTATGAACATCATCACCCCCACCTCCATCACCATCTCCATCCTCCTCCTCCTCCTCCTCATCATCAACATCATCACCACCTCCATCATATTCATCATCCTTAATATCATCACCACCTCCATCACCCTCATCCTCATCATCACAACCTCCATCATCCTCATCATCATCACCACCATCATCCTCAACATCATCACCACCTCCATCATCCTCATCATCATCACCACCACCTCCACCATCACCACCTCCATCATCTTCATCATAATCACCACCTCCATCCTCCTCCTCATCATCATCTTCACCATCTCCATCATCATCACCACCACCACCACCTTCATCATCCTCATCACCACCATTTCCATCCTCATCATCATCATCATCATCAGCACCTCCACCAACATCATGATCATCATCCTCAACATCCTCATCACGACCTTCATCATCACCACCAAAATGGTGTATTTTTTTTATGTAGAAAGTGTATAAAACCATTTAATAAATGAAAAATATATTTAAAAAGTGAATTGTATGTCATAAATTGTTTATCATTGAATATGATTCTGTATTTTGTCTCATAAGCTGTTTGACATCAATGGAAAACAGTGAAAAAACAATAATAAAAAACTCACTCATTCAAAGAGTGAACTAAACAAACAAAAAGAGCGAGAACCAGTTTACAAAACTGAAGAAAAAGTGATTCATCTTTGCCTTGTTTTTTATTCCAGGTATTACAGGAAGATTAACTGTACGGATAAAAAACAATTGTCTCTTGTTTGGGACTACAGTCACGTCAGGACATACGTCCACCCCGAAAACCTCTCTCTCTCTCTCTCACACACACACAATGGCTTAGCTTAAAATCTGTTAGCACTACTGAAACGTAGCACTACCGAAACAAAAGTATGTGGAAAAATGGAATAAAAAGCTGAAGACGGAGTGTTTTCTTGTGTGAGGTTTAGAGATCATCCGATTGCATGGATACACCTGGACGCGTTATTGACCCGCACTCATCACACTAAGGGATCTCTCTATACACTCTCGAATCCGGGTGCAAATCACTTAGGCCACTTTTGCCCCAGACTCATCTATCTGTCTGTCTATCTATCTATCTATCTATCTGTTTTCTGATCCAAAATACATCCAATTATCCATCTATCAATCTACTGATCCATACATCTGTCCAACCAACCACCTGCCCTGTCCTTTTATACAGCAATGTATCTAATCCATCCATCCATCCATCCATCCGTCTATTGAACTACCCACCTATCTATCTATCTATCTATCTATCTATCTATCTATCTATCTATCTATCTATCTATCTATCTATCTATCTATCTATCTATCTATCTAAAAATCCAGTTCCAGTTGTTTCTTAAAGGATCAAATTGCATTCCTTCTTTTTTTTCTCCTCCATACCTCGATATGATTTTTTTTTCTTTTAGTTTAAACGCCTTTTTATGGTACACTGGAGTTAAATAAAGACAAAGTGAAATTAGACACACACACACACACACGCACGCACGCACAATTAAAGAAACACTCTAAAACATATCTCCTGGATATGAGAGAGTGTAAAGTCGGGCACAAGCTGAATGTCCTTTCTCATTAGGAGACGGGTGAATGCTGATCCAGCGGCTCAGACGCTCCCTCGGGGGGCCGTTTGGTCCTCGGAGTGTGATTTCATGCCCGCAGACACGTCGTCCCATGGGGCAGTTTGTCCCATTTTAAGAACAAACGCTTCTCCTTATTCCATTTCTGAATTAAAGGTTGAGTTGTTTTTATCTCAGTGTACCCATGAGATCACACAAGACTTTCAGACACAACTATTTTGTTTATCACACACCAAACAATGCACTTTCTCTTTTATTATTATTTTTTTCCAAGACTCTATTTTTTTGTCTCTTTTTTTTTTTTTTTTTGCTTCTGAGAAACGCAGCCAGAGACGCCAAAATCAGACAGAGTATGAGATATTGGATTAGACAGAGTTGGCACAAAGGGCTCGAACTCCAACTGCTCTTTTGTGTCCCTTATACACCAGCCAGCATGTGTGTGTGCGTGCATGTGTGTGTGTGAATATCACTCCATTTTCACAAATACAAATCAAAATGACTGTATGTTGGAGTGAAGCGTCTCGCTGAGGCTCGGTGATGAGAGTAGAGAAGGTCGAGCGGCGCAGCAGCCACTCGTTAGTTTGGGGTTTTAATTGACTCGGTTTCTTTTCAGCTCCAAACCACAGCTGCGGCGCTGGGACTCGATCCCGCACCGCTTTAATGGCGTCCTGAACGCCGCCTCTTTCCCACAATGCTCTGCTCCGGCTCTGATCTGGCATGCTGGAGTCTACACTCACATGTCGCTTGATCGTACCACACGCACACACACCAAACACTCCCGGTTTGATGAAATAGTAGAGCAATCAGGTGAAGGAGAAATACCAATCACATAAAAGTCCATTATAGCACAGAGAGAGAGAGAGAGAGAGAGAGAGAGAGAGAGAGAAATAAAGTACTAAAAGAAACCCCTTTGACTTTTTAGCCAGTTGGGTCACATTTGGTGGCTGGATGAATGGATTGATGGATGGACAGAAGAATGAATGAATAAACAGATAGATGGAAGAGTAATTATGAAGATGGATGGAAATATTCATCCCCTCATAGGATGAGTCCTTTAACAGAAGTATATCTGTCTCTCTGTCCATCCATACTGTTAATGATAAAATAAGAGTGTGTTCCTCAGCTACATTAAGTGTCTTTTGTGTGTGTGTGTGTGTGTGTATGTGTGTGTGTGTGTGTCCTCTAAAGGAACTAAACTCTGCCACAAGCACATATGTGCACTCTTTCAGATGGCCAATTATCACAAATGAGGCAACAATTAAATAATTAGCTAAACTCCTCAGTTAGAAGCGGTAATGGCAATCAAGGCAGAAAAGCGGGAGTAATAATTAAAACTAAACACCCGAGTGCAGCGGCGTGCTGGGGCTCTGTGTGCTCTCTCTCTCTCTCTCACACACACACACTTCTCTTTGTGTTCTGCATTAAAATCCTCTAAAATCAGTGAAAATCTGTACTGTTACCTTGATTAATTTCTTATTCTTTTCTTTAACAACGACACTTTAACCTGACACCAAGGCCACACCCACTTCAGTGTGGCAGACAGGTGACCAGGCCACTCCCTCTTTGTTATGACTGACAGGTAAACTGGCTAATACTGTGACCGGGCCACTCCCACTTCATTATGACTGACAGGCCACACCCACTTCACATTAAATGACAACCGGGTAAACATTACATGCCCACTTTACTGTGACTGACAGGAAAACATTACACGCCCACTACACTGTAACAGGCCACGCCCACTGACAGGTATTGTGTGTACTGTGACTGACAGGTAAACATTACATGCCCACTTTACAGTGACTGACAGGTAAACAGGCCACACCCACTTTACAGTGACTGACAGCTAAACATTACCCACCCACTTCACTGTGACTGACAGGTAAACATTAAAAAAAAAAAAAAGCCTGCCATTCTGTAAACACTTGTTTTTAATCAGGGTTAAAATGTGTGTTTCATTTGCAGAGTGTGAGTGAAGTACTTTAGCACTAAGTGTGACTATTTACACTAAATGAGTGAGTGTGTGTGTGTGTGTGTGTGTGTGTGTGTGCGCGCGCGCGTGGTTGCAGTTGCTTTTCCTAGCATTGCTTTGGCTCAACTTTTTTTTTGCACTTGGGTGTAAATTGGAGCTGAGTGTTTGAGAGATAAAACTTGTCAGGGCAAGAACAACAGTGTTCTCTTTCTCTCTCTCTCTCTTTCTCACACACACACACACACACACACACACACACACACACACACAGATGTAAGAGCAGTAAGAGCGTGACTCACAGAATGTAAGCAACAGATTAGATCTGTCGTTAAGAGTTTCACCACTAAGCTCTGAAACAAAACACACTCAGCCAATCAACCCCAGCTGTGAAGACTCAACTGCGCCCCCTAATGGCCGGTTTAAATCTGAAATCTGACACACCTTTATTTATGGGAACTAAACATCAAGGCACAGGCGATGTTGAGGTCATTTTGACCTGGAGACCAATGGGGTGGAATAAAGCTGACATGATTTTAAATGTGAAATAGAAAGCCCCTCTCTCTCTCTCTCTCTCTCTCTCTCTCTCTCTCACACACACACACACACACACACACACACACACACACACACACACACACACACACAGACACCTGTCTTCAAGCTTCTGAAAAGGAGATTTTTTGAGCTTCATTCCCATCAACACTGTTTAAACGTGTCATCACTGGTATGAAGAGACGACAGATTGGAAGCTACAATAGCGCAATCGTGACTTTATTTCCATCAAACAACCCTCATCCTTCCATTTTGTCATTTTTTTTTTTTACCTGAAATACCTCGAATGAAGGTAAAATGAAGTTGAACCTGTTTATCATTTATGTAAAGGAGTAAGAAGATTGCTCCTGAAACCAGATCCGGTGACATCTTGGTGAGGAGGCAGAGCTGTTAACCCTTTAATGCTTAAAAAAACAAATCTAAATGTGTGTGTATGTGTGTGTTTGTAAATAATATATATATATGGTTCTGTCCAAGATACATTCAGATACATTCAGACTGTATAGCTCCTCCTCTTTCTGTAGGGCGGGGCTATGTTAAGCCTAAATGCTGCCTAAGTATAGTTTGTTCAGGTTCAAAGAATAATTACCAGTTTAGGTTTTATTACTCATTATACTGTGTGCATCACTGTGAGCTATTTACGTGTGTTTGATTTTTATGTCTTGAGGAAGTTAGTACAAAAATCCTCCAGTTATAAGGTTTTATATATATATATATTCACACTGTAGTAAGTTCAGCTCTGATGTGAAAGAATTTGAGGCCTAAGACAGCTACTTACTGACCTACTGACTCACTGCCTTACTCACATTCACACTGACTGACTGAATTATACCTGAACGTAATGGCTTACTAACTCATTGAATTATTAACTTACTGATGTATATACTCAATGACTTAATTATTCACGGATTTACTGACTTATTCACTTACTGGTGTAATGACTGACCTATTTACTAACTGACTTACTGGATTAATTGCTTACTGACCTACAGTACATACAATACTCACTAATGTATTTACTTACTGTCATGCTGACTCGTGTACTCTGACTTATTTACTAGCTAACATATGGACTCATTGACTTACTGATCAACTGTCCTATTTACTGGCTGATGACTGACTTATTTACATAATGATTTACTGACTGACTTATATACTGACTCACTTTTTTTTTTTACTGACTTAGTGACTCATTTAGTTACAGATATAATGACAAAGTAAAAATACAGTACTCATTGACCTACTTACTTGTTGACTTATTTTGTTACAGACTTAATAACTGGTGTATATACTTATTGACGTATTTACCTAATAACTTACTGACCTACGTACTAAGTTAATTGTTTACTTATTGACTTACTGACTGACTTACACACATACACACTGATTATTTACTCACTGACTTATTTATCTAATGACTTACTGACTGACATCTATACTCACTGACTTATTGACCTATTTACTTACTGAATAATTTACTTAATGATGTACTGGCTGACCTCCTCACTCACTGACTTGAGTGACTCAGGTGACTTTCCATCCATTATTTTCTGACTGACTTATTTAATTACTAACATATAAACTTGCTGACTTACTAATCAACAACTTACTCAAATACTTGCTGACTTATTTACTCACTAACTTATTTGCCTAATGACTTACTGACTGATTTATATACTCACTGACATACAATATATACTCCCTGAATTATTTACTCACTGGCCCATTTACTCACTGACTTATTTACCTAATTACTTACAGATTGACATTTATACTCACTGACTTATTTACCTAATGACTTACAGATTGACATTTATACTCACTGACTTATTTACCTAATGACTTACTGACTGACTTATACACTCACTGACTTACTGACTTATTTACGTACTGAATAATTTACTTAATGATGTACTGGCTGACCTGCTCACTCATTGACTTAGTGACTGGGTTAACTGCCTAATCTCCATCTTTCTGACAGATTTTCTGATGGTCTTATTTACTTACTAACGACTCGCTTCTTACTAATTAACTTACGAACTTACTCACAGACTCATTTATTATGACTTATTTACTGCCTCGTTATATATCCATCCACTTACTGACTATCTAACTGACTGACCTATGGAGTTACTTAATAACTGACTGACTTACTGACTCACTTTCTGACCTACACTTATGTATTTATTTACTGACTGACTGATATACTGACTCAATTACAGACCTACACTAATGTATTTATTTACTTACTCAATTACTGACCTACACTGATGTATTTATTTACTGACTGAAAAACATGTAACGCTGAGTAGAAATAATACTGCACACACACACACACACACACACACACACACACACACACACACACACACACACACACACACACACACACAGTGATGGACTGCCTGGAGTGTGAGACGAGATGAATTTACTGCTAACTGCTGCTAAGATCTGAATGTACAGTGAATTAAATGAAAGAGTGAGTGAAGTGGGAACGATAAGGTGTCACGTGTTCACAGAGAGGTGAAGAGTGTGTGATGGTCCAGCATGACCGAGCCCTCATGGGCGTTACACAACCCGAGCAAAAGAAACACGAAATCGCTAAATAAATCAGGAGAACGGCTGGTGAACTTCTGAACCATGAGTCACATTAAAGAGCAAAGTGTGTGTGTGTGTGTGTGTGTGTGTGTGTGTGTGTGTGTGTGTGTGTGTGTGTGTGATGGAAGTTGTATTTATGAATAAATTATAGGTAACAATAAAAAAACCCTAGCATGGGTCATGAACTGATGCTAATTTTGAGTTGCTACGCTATATTCTGGTGGGGTGCACTGAATTCATTCGCCTCGCACACTCAGAAATGCCATCAAAGTCTAGGATGCGGCGCACACACACACACACACACACACACACACACACACACACACACACACATACACACACACACACACAGCCTGTGGCGATCAGTGCTGTCTGTGTAAACGGCAGCAGGAGGCGTTGCAGGGGCCTGTGCTTTTGTTTGCGTCTCAAGCAGAGTTTTTGGGGTAGTGTGTGTGTGTGTGTGTGTGTGTGTGTGTGTGTGTGTGCGTGTGTGTGTGTGCGTGTGTGTGTGTCTGTGTATGCAGCATGTATCCTGCAATGCAAGGTGGGGGGGTATGGTTGGGAGTGGAGGCCCTTCTGAGATGAAGGGACAAGAGCAACACCTACAGAGAGAGAGAGTAAGTGATGTAGGATTGTAGCGCTCAATAACAGTGACGGGGTCGAGGGAGCAGGTGAGAGAAGAAAGTGAGGAAAACAGAAGGAGAGAAGAGGAAAGCCAATGGGGAAAAAAAAGGAGCACACTGGAGTAAAAGGTAAAGCAAGAAATGAAATTAAATGAAAGGGAAGGAAAGGAAAGAAAGAAGGGAATGACAGGAAGGGAAGGAAGGAAGGAACATTTAAGTAAATGAAATAACAAGAGATACTAGGAAAGAAACATTAATGAAAAGGAATAAAATAATAGAATTATATGAAAAAAATTACAGAAGAACAAAAAGAAAAATTTCTGTCTGTCTCTCTAACTCTGCCTGTCTCACTCCCTCTGTCTGTCTCTCTAACTCTCTAACTAACATAGGAGGAAAGACAGAGACAGAGAGAGTGAGACAAACAGAGTGAGACAGGCAGAGTGAGAGAGATAGACAGAGGGAGACAGACAAATAGAGTGAGGGACTGAGACAGACTGAGGGAATGAGACAAGCAGTGTGAGCGAGACAGACAGCGTTAGAGAGACAGACAAAGGGAATGAGACAGGCTCAGTGATAGAGACAGACAGCATTAGAGAGACAGGCAGAGGGAGTGAGACAGGTAGAGGGAATGAGACAGGCACAGTGATAGAGACAGACAGAGTGAGTGAGACAGGTAGAGGGAATGAGACAGACAAAGGGAGTGAGACAGGCAGAGTTAGAGAGACAGACAGAGGGAGTGAGACAGGCTGAGTTAGAGAGACAGGCAGAGGGAGCGAGACAGGCAGAGTTAGAGATACAGACAGAGGGAGCGAGACAGACAGAGTTAGAGATACAGACAGAGGGAGTGAGACAGACAGAGGGAGCGAGACAGGCAGAGTTAGAGATACAGACAGAGGGAGCGAGACAGGCAGAGTTAGAGATACAGACAGAGGGAGTGAGACAGGCAGAGTTAGAGATACAGACAGAGGGAGCGAGACAGGCAGAGTTAGAGATACAGACAGAGGGAGTGAGACAGGCAGAGTTAGAGATACAGACAGAGGGAGTGAGACAGGCAGAGTTAGAGATACAGACAGAGGGAGTGAGACAGGCAGAGTTAGAGATACATACAGAGGGAGTAAGACAGGCAGAGTTAGAGAGACAGACAGAGGGAGTGAGACAGGCAGAGTTAGAGATACAGACAGAGGGAGTAAGACAGGCAGAGTTAGAGAGACAGACAGAGGGAGCGAGACAGGCAGAGTTAGAGATACAGACATAGGGAGCGAGACAGGCAGAGTTAGAGATACAGACAGAGGGAGCGAGACAGGCAGAGTTAGAGATACAGACAGAGGGAGTGAGACAGACAGAGGGAGCGAGACAGGCAGAGTTAGAGATACAGACAGAGGGAGTGAGACAGACAGAGGGAGTAAGACAGGCAGAGTTAGAGAGACAGACAGAGGGAGCGAGACAGGCAGAGTTAGAGATACAGACAGAGGGAGCGAGACAGGCAGAGTTAGAGATACAGACAGAGGGAGTGAGACAGACAGAGGGAGTGAGACAGGCAGAGTTAGAGATACAGACAGAGGGAGTGAGACAGGCAGAGTTAGAGAGACAGACAGAGGGAGTGAGACAGGCAGAGTTAGAGATACAGACAGAGGGAGCGAGACAGGCAGAGTTAGAGATACAGACAGAGGGAGACGAGACAGAGTTAGAGGCAGAGGGAGTTAGAGATACAGACAGAGGGAGTGAGACAGGCAGAGTTAGAGAGACAGACAGAGGGAGTGAGACAGGCAGAGTTAGAGATACAGACAGAGGGAGCGGACAGGCAGAGTTAGAGATACAGACAGAGGGAGCGGACAGGCAGAGTTAGAGATACAGACAGAGGGAGCGAGACAGGCAGAGTTAGAGATACAGACAGAGGGAGTGAGACAGGCAGAGTTAGAGAGACAGACAGAGGGAGTGAGACAGGCAGAGTTAGAGATACAGACAGAGGGAGAGAGACAGGCAGAGTTAGAGATACAGACAGAGGGAGCGGACAGGCAGAGTTAGAGATACAGACAGAGGGAGCGGACAGGCAGAGTTAGAGATACAGACAGAGGGAGCGGACAGGCAGAATTAGAGAGACAGACAGAGGGAAAGCAGAACGAGCACCTGAGAGAGTCAGTGGAGTGAAAAGTCATGTCCAATGTGGCAAAAGCATAATTTACTCTGACGGGGGTCAATCTGTCCCTCGTCACTGCAGGTCATGACCCGTCACCCAGGCAACGGTCCACACACACACACACACATATGCACAAACACACATGCATGCACACACACATTTCTCTGGATGCACTGTGATTTTGACTAATTGAACTGGGCCAATCTGACTGGTTTAAAGCATGTGATTGACAGAAGTTAGCCCCGCCCTACTTTGGCTCTGATCAACAACAAGGGGAAAAAGGCAGTTTTTTTTTTGTTTTTTTTTGTGATCACTGAGATACCACCACCTAGAAACCTGAGACCACCACTACACAGAGACACAGGAAAACACTCTCGCCCGCATGGAAAAACACACACACACACATACAGATATGTGTCATGTGTCTCTGGAAAAAACAACCCTTATCTTGAGATATTAATATGCTACTGTTGAAGTTCTTGTCTCTGCTCGGCTCTCACGTTACATTACGCTACGCACCATTACAGACGCTCACACACTCAGCCCGGAGGAATGTGGCGAAACACATTCACACATGCACACACGCACACACTCCATCTTTTGTACAGACCAACATTCAGGCATTATTCTGATGAGGCATGGGTTATCTTATTTCGGACATCCGGACATAGGGAGAACTTCATGCTCACAGACCCGAGGCGGGAATTGAACCCTCGACCCCGGAGGTGCGAGGCCACAGTGCTAACTGTTAAGCCGCCTTGCTGCCTCAAGCTATGTATCTGCCTGGCCAAAAAAAGAAAGCTATGTTTAATACTGAAAGTTAGAGCATGTCCACACACACAATATGTGATGAGAACTCACAGGATTGAGACTAAACAGCTGTGTGTCCATAAGAAAACCACTTGTTTAGTGAGACTCATCTTAAACAAGGTTACTAGGGAGAATAAAGTTTGAACTTTAGAGCAATTTAAAAAAGGTCAGACTGAATCTATTCCAGAGTGATGGGCGTGTCGGGGTAAGAAGGGAAGAGAGTGAAGCAATGCACCTGTCCTGCATAGTGTCCCCTGTCCAAGCCTCTGGAGACAGTGTTATGATCTGGGGTTGCTTCAGCTGGTCAGGTCGAGACTCTGCAACGTTATGTGGCAATAAAATGAAGTCAGCTGACCACCTGAATGTATGGGACGACCAGATTATCACACATGACACGGTTCTGGAAGCGTGAGGAATCATTTTCATTTAATCATGAATTATTTATCCACAGAAATCTTTAACTGACGTGTTAAAAAGCGCTGACACAGGAGACTCCACGCATGACTTTTACACGGGAAACATCGCCACGTTCCGTTACTATAGAAACAATAAGGAATCGGAGAATCGGAGCGAGCTGTGAATGTGGAGCTCTGAGGGCAGAGATCTAATCCGCACCTTCTGACCAATCAGGATGGAGAATTCATCAGCGCTGTGCCGTGGTGTGGTGTGTCATAAAACATGAATAAATTGTTCTAATTAATAACTAATAACGGTCCATAACAACAGTTAAACGAGATTTGTTTTATTTTTCCCGTTTGTCTCGTTCAGTTTCGTGCAAGCGCTCTACACCACGCTGCGCCGAATGAAAGCGGCTATAAATAATTATTTATTAATACTGCTTTAGAGTGCGTTAGCTCGAGACTGCAAGAAGAAGAAGAAGAACGCAGTACGCTACGGGGTCCTACTGTTTCACCATTTTATCATCATCCTCATGAAAATTTTATTGTTAAAAAAAGAGGAAGAGAGAGAGAGAGAGAGAGAGAGAGAAAATAAATAACTAAGCTACAGGGCCGAAATGTCTCTGGAAAAAAAAAAGAAAGAAAGAAAAAAAAAAACATCAGGTGTTTATCGAGCTGAACATAATAACAAGCTGGTGCTATAAATCAATCATTATTTATGTGATGTCTCTTCTCTGATTGACCTGCAACACCCCAGAGTATCTCTCTCTCTCTCTCTCTCTCTCTCTCTCACACACACACACACACACACACACACACACACACACACACACACACACACACACACACACACACACAGTCCAGGTCAATCCTTCACCACTCAAAGATGTCCTGCAAATCAACACTTTCTCAAACTTGACTATGGCATCATCTGCTCATAAATATTGATGTGTGTGTGTGTTTGTGTGTGTGTGTGTGTGTGTGTGTGTGTGTGAGAGAGAGAGAGAGAGAGAGATGGCCTGTGTTAATGAGCTCCATTACGAGCTGAGGGAGGAGCGAGGCTCAGTGCGGTGAAGAAGTACGGCGCCACGAAGACGCTCACTTTAATAGGTGAGGATGTGTTCCCAAAAACACCACCCACCCTGAACACACACACACACACACACATACATAATGGGATGAAAGGAAATGTATATTATTATTATTATTATTATTATCATTATTATTATTATTATTATTAACAACAAACAACAACAAAAAACAACAACAATAATAATAATATAATAATAATAATAAAATCACTGTTATTTCGATATCAGACGCGTGCAATCAACTCTCTAGCTTGATTACAGATGTATTCAGCTTATGTTTTTACCTCAAATGATTAAAATAAAAGTGCTGATCATTTGAATTTACCTAAACAAATTTACATTACATGTATTCCTCTGTTTTATTTATTTATTTATTTATTTAACTTTATCTGGAATTATATGTTATATAAAGTTTGATTCTCTTTGAACAGTTCATTACTTACATGGAAAGGTTGATGCATTGCCTATAGGTTAAAATAAAATAAAAAAGTTTAATAGTCTAAAAGAAAAATATAAACTTGATAATGCTATTTTTTCAAGTTTAAATAAAAACAACAACAACAACAACAACAACAAAATAATCAATGAATGGACAGACAGACAGACAGACAAAGAAACAAACAAATGAAGACAAAAAGACTTCAAAAAACAAATAAAAGCAAATAATACTTAATATTAAAAGAAAATAGTATACAAAATAGTATACAAAGCAACACAAAACAACCTTCAATTAAAACAATCAAATCACTAATTATTTAAATTAAAAAACAAGCAAAAACAAAATTTTTAAAGACACAAATAAAACAACAAAACATACAGCCAAATATTATTTATTTTTTAAAACAAACACAAATAAAACACTTGTTTAAAATAATCATACAAACAAAAAGCACTTAGTTAAATTTTTATTATATATATATTTGATTGGTCAAAAGGTGTGCATGCATTTTATTCAACAGCAGCTCGGACAGTACTGTAATGTAGTTCGGGGCAGTTGAATGCAAATCTGAATCCGTCTGTTGTTTATATAGTAACGGCTGACGAATAGGGATTTCTACAACGGATAATAAATGGTTTTGGTCTGGTTTCTGCTCATCAGTAGACAAAATCACATTTCTGTGGACTTCACAGTTCACATATAAACAATTAGTTCCCTGTTAACTGTAAATGATGCTTTATATTTTGCCGGCTGTATTAACAGCCAAAGCACACATCTCGGCTTGATCATGAGACACTGTGGTTAGGTGAATCCGTCAGTACGTGACAGAACAACTTCTGGATCCCAGAACTCACTCAACAGACGTGCTCTTTCAGCATTCAGTCAAAGAACAGATGCCAAAGTCTACAACACGGCCACGGCCAAAAGAGAAAAGCCTGACAAAACCTACATTCTTCCGTCTAAGGACAGAGATAAATGTGCTGGTGGAATAATCAAGTTTCGGCATGCCACTGTGTGGGCAATCTGAGGAAGATCTGAGCTGGGAATGAGAAGAGGAACAATGAGGATTCCAAGACCACAGCTCATCACGCTGCCAGGTCACGCCCTGCTCATGGGATTTGTTAGAAAATATCACACTGTACTGTCTGAATCAGAAGTGTCTGAGGCTGGACGCTTGCTACATCGTGGATCTTTTTCAATCAGTAGTCAGAATTAGAGAGACGGGAGAAATGAAGCGTGAGTAGAAAGCACAAAATCACCCGAGCGCACAGAACACAGCGCTTAAAGACGTGATTAGAGTATTTTTCTTTCTTTCTTTCTTTTTTTTTGTTGTTGCTCGAATCCAGATCTCTAGAACGCATGGCATTACCGGAGAGCTACAGCTCTGTCCTTTGGAGCTCAGCAGCTTAAAGCAATAAAACCTCACAGTGCAGCCTGAATCACAGCTCGAAGACAGTTGAGTTGAATCACTTTTCACTCGAGGTCACTCACTCGCCCACCTCGCTCAGACCCTGATGGACAGATTGGTCTTGTGTGTGAGTGTGTATGTGCGTGTGACAAAAGTGAACATTTCTGCTCTAGGCAATCGAGTAATGAGGCCTGATTAAAGAGAGAGAGAGAGAGAGAGAGAGAGAGAGAGAGAGAGAGAGCGAGAGAGAGACAAAAAAAGTAAAATTGCTGCCAAAAAAAATTATTCTGGCCACTCTGAAATACAAAAAAAAAAAAAGTAAAAGTAAAAGTAAAATGAAATCATAAAAAAGCAAAAATGAAAAGAGAAATGAAATGTGCTTTAAGTAAATGACCTACTGATTGAGCCAGTGAATGATGAGTGAATGAATGGATAAATTTTTCACTTTTTGAATGCTCTTGCAATTGTTACATTATTACAGTAATTAGTAATAAGCTTTAAAGTAATCTATCTATCTATCTATCTATCTATCTATCTATCTATCTATCTATCTATCTATCTATCTACTACAAGGTAAGAAATACATAATTAAATAGCAACAGCTCACAATTAAAGGTTATTCTACAAAACCCTGATAAAAGAAATACATATACCCTGGTCGGCATGGTGGTGTAGTGGTTAACACTGTCGCCTTGCCCCTCCAGGGTCTGAGTTTGATTCCTGTCACTGTGTGCTTGTAGTTTGCATGTTCGACCCGTGCTTTCCTCCGGGTACTCAGGTTTCCTCCCACCGTTCAAAGACATGCAGATTAGGCTAATTGGTGTTCCCAAATTGTCCGTGATGTGTTTGTGTGTGTGTGTGTTTGTGTGTGCCCTGTGATAGTTTGGCACCTGGGTACAGGGTACAGTATATGAGGGTCATTTTGGGCAATTTTTATTTATTTATTTTTTGTGTTTTTATTTTATTTTATTATTGGTTTGTTTATTTATTTATTTTTGGTGCATCTCCAGTTTATACTGTTCTATTAATGCAGTGATGTTGCATACTCAACATCATATATTTCACATATATGAAAACGTAAACAACTTTGTTACATAAGAAACGGGGGAAAGTTTTGTATTAGCATAAATCAGTCGCCAAAATGTTGTCCTGTGCCATGTAACTGATCATAAAACTAAACTGAAATGTCATTTCCATCACGACATGAACTCACATGATTATTAAAATGTATTATATTTAAAGTTAAAT
This sequence comes from Clarias magur, assembly GCA_013621035.1. Taxonomy (NCBI): domain Eukaryota; kingdom Metazoa; phylum Chordata; class Actinopteri; order Siluriformes; family Clariidae; genus Clarias; species Clarias magur. The sequence continues at coordinate 1,741,483 of QNUK01000107.1, read as the reverse complement.
TGTTAGATGTTAAGCAATGTATTTTCCATTTGAAGAAGTTAAGAATAGAAACACATTGTGTGCTGTGTCTGATGAAATCATTAAGCAGCCCACACACACACACACACACACACACACACACACACACACACACACACACACACACACACACACACACACACACACGTTATAATGCGATACGATCTAATAAACTGCATATTTGTTACAGTAGTGAATTAATTAAAAGGGCGAAAGTTCTGAGATTAAGAGAAGATCATGTATCTCAGTAAATGAGCTGTGTGTTGTGTCGGCCAATTAAACTGTTAGATTGAATGTTTTTTTTTTCCTCCCCCGTCTTTTTCCCCTTTGTTGATGAAATTGTGAAAACGATTAACGAGGCGAACACATGAACACATTATTAAGTGGAATATTATTGCTTTTATACCTGCTGATAGACACACCAGAGCCTCCAGACCCCCAACAGGACTGGACCATATCATGATACACTGCACTTATCTTTTGCATCACATTTCATTACTTTTATTTATACCTTCTGAATAACAATCTTAACCATAATGTCAGAAAATGATGGACCAGCGCTACTGTGTTCCTTCTGCCAGAAAAGGAATAATAATCTGACTCAATTTAACCCTTGAACTTGGTGGTGCAAACACACACACACACACACACACACACACACACACACACACACACAGTTTTAACAAATAATTTTAAAAATAATGTAATAAAGAAGTGCTTGCTTTAATCCTTATAGGTAAATAATATACTATAGAGTGAGAAATACACTATAATAATAAACCTCTGTATGATTCTATTCAAACAAACGTGAAAGAGGAATAGTTTAAGGTTAGGTGGGTAAACCAGGTGTGTGTCGAGTCTTTGCCGTAAAAAGGAATGACCCAGAAACCTCACTCGAGTGTGATCTATAACTAAGCCGGGCTCTCTGCTTCGGCACAGCCATGAAATGGATTTGCTTTTCCCTTTCTGTTTCCTTTTTTGATCAGACCTCCAGCAGGGACACGAAGCCTTCATCTCCACACGCGCTGCCATTTCCCAGAGTTTGAGGACGGCGGCCATTTTGTGCGAGACGTCGGAGAAGATGCGAGCGTACGTGTGTGACAGTGACTTCATAACGCACCAACACTCTCTCCGGGGACAGGCGGGGAAGGAATGAAAAGATGACCTTGACAACAAACTGTGATACGGACGCATGCAGAGATTTTACGCGGTCAACCCAAAGTGTACACGCATGCATACACATGGGTGGGATTTCGAAATGTGAGCACGTACACACACGCTCACGCTTGCGCACACACACTCTGGGGGGTAAATGTCTATTCCGCCCTCTACTGGCCCAATTCGTCTCTCTATATATGCACACGCACGCAGAGATCTGACCCATTAAGTCTTGTGTTCTGTTTGACCATGCACGCACTTTCAGGAAAAAGAATGAACCCTCGACATATATGTCCCTATACAGTCTCTTAACGATGCGTCTTTTACGTTATTATCTGGAAAAGCGCATGAAGTTTCCCTTTAAATTACTTCATTACAAGCTAATTAAAGCTACTTTAATGGTCTTTAAGGTGCAATTATGTACTTTAAATCATCTTTAAAGGTACACTAGATTCACATTTCCATGTAAAATATACTTACTGAAAATACAGAATTAAGATACTTGGATATTAGATTCTACCTAATTTTGTTCCAAGTAAAAAGTGCTTGTTTACCAGCACTAATTACTTCTTAATTAAAGTCAGAAGCCTTTTTTTTTTTTTTTTTAGTTTGTGATTACTGAGTTCAAAGTCACTCTGTATAGGAGCGTGCGTTACAGCATGTGCATGTGATTAACAATAAATTACATAGAATAATAGACACTTAAGTCATAGTACAAAATGTCTCATGTTTGTACAACATATCACAAAAAAAAAACACCTGGAATATTTCAGCGATAATGTAATGTTGCATGGGAGCATTAGCAGAACAAGCACATACACCAAAAAATTTAAACCACCCGTCTATTACCGAGACCAGGGATCCTGAAGAAAAGCCCTCTGAAGGTGTGTTTGTGGTATCTGGCACCAAGCCATCAGTCCCAGATCCTTAAAGGCCTGTAAATTGTGAGGTGAGGTGTCCATGGATCAGAATTGTTCTAGATCTGGAGAATTTGGGGTCAGAGTCTCAACAAGCTCAAATTCAAATTCAAATTCGAATTTTATTCGTCACATACACAGTCATACACAGTATGATATGAGGTGAAATGCTCAAACTCTTTGTCATGTTCCTTAAACTGTCCCTGAACAAGCAATGTGTCATGGCGCATTATCCTGCTGAAAGAGGTCACTGCCATCAGGGAACACTGGTTTCATGAAGGAGTGTACTTGGTCAGCAACAATGTTTAGGTACAGTAGATGATATGTTTGAAAGTAACATCCACACAAATTGCAGGACCCAAGGTTTCCCAGCAGAACCTTGCCCAGAGCGTCACACTGCCTCCACTGGATGACCTTCTTCCCATAGTGCATCCTGGTGCTATCTCTTCCGCAGGTAAACTTGCCTGGGATCCACATGATATAAAGAAAAATGTGATTTATCAGACCAGACCACCTTCTTCCTTTGCTTCGTGGTCCATTTCTGATGCTCAAGCACCCGTTGTAAGAGCTTTAGATGGGGTACATGGGTCAGCTTTGTACCAGATGGGCTCGCCTTTGCTCCTCAGACCTGTCTCTTGCTGGTTGTCATTCCTTCCAGCACATTTGGTTGGTACTAACCGCTACACACTAGGAAAACCCTATAAGACCTACTGTATGTTGGATCCTGTTTCGGAGAGGCTCTTACCTAGTCACCTGGACAGTACAATTTGTTCCTTGTAAAAGCTGTTCAGATCCTTGCGCTTGGCCATTTTTCCTGTTCCCAACACATCCACTTTGAGAGCTTGTCTGCTTACTGTCCAGTGGTTTGAATGCTATGGCTGATTGGTACAAACAGAACTATTTTGGACCATTTTTTTCCCCTCACCATCACCATGGCATGGAATGACACTACTTGAAGCAAATGTTATACAGAGAGGTAGAACCTTCATCTACATTCACTTTATGCAATAGTACATAGTTACTATGTTCTTGAAATTCTACACAACAGTGTTAAATTCTTTCAGCACATCTTTAAGGACTGACTTCAAGCACTGACTTCCAGTCTTGTGTCCAATGCTGGTGTTAACTTAGTTTGACCAGAGAAGTAGATTGGGTTTTTTGTAAATCTAATTCAGAAGCTGATATGAACTCATTTTCACACCACTGCCAGCAGGAGGATCCCCAAGCATGGGAAGGGTTTTCAGGGTCCTCCTTCCACCAAAAATTAATTTTGTGAATGTTCTGATTAGCCTCACTTAATAAAATAAAACAGAATCGCTACTCTTATTAAGGCACTATGATTACATCCCCTAACATACCTCCTCCCTCGCAGCCACTCCATCACTTCCACTTCAATTTGGAAGGATCTATAATGTGGCTTTGGACAATTACCAGTATTAAATGATGCTGTTCTTTCTAATTCATCAGAAGCCCTATCATTTTACAACTTAATGTTCAGCATCAGTTCCTCAATTGTAAAAAACAATGACCAGATCATTAAGCACTTTTTATATTCAAATCACCATTTACTCCTGCTGCTCAAGAACAAATGGGAACAGGGATTTGTTTTTTCCCTTTGGTTTGGAATCGAGCCTAGGCTATTCTCGCCGTTATAGCAAGGTAAAATTATCTAGTTAAAGCAAATAGGTTTTTTCTTCCTTTCTATTTTTTGCTGTTTGTTTGAAAAACTGAATGGTTGGTACTAACCGCTATACACGATCCTAGCAAAATCCTATAAGACCCCCTAAAGCCTAAACAAGTTAAAGAAGTAAAGAGTTTATTGGTTTAAATAGAAGGCCATTGATTGTTCTGTGTCCACCATATGTAATGTTCTTAGGAAGTCAACCTTCTGGATTTAGGATTGAAATAAACATATTCATAGAGCAGTTTAGAAAACTGTTTAATGCAACACCAAGCACTTTTCTAATTTTTTCCAGATATAAAGTAATATAAGGATACGTATTATACGTATTGCATGGTGGCCTTGGACAAACAACATTTCCCTTTAATGTACACAAGTTGTATAATGATATCACACTAAAAGCCCACTTCTCTTGAATGTACCTGATGAACGTGATAAGTGGTGGCTCAGTGCTTAAGGCTTTAGGATCCTGATCAAAGGCTCAAGAACTGTTAAACTGCCAATGCATAGACCTTAAACAATGGCTTATCACCTTCAGCGGCATAGCTATCATGGTTTACCCTATGTTCTCACACCAGTTTCATAACAAACTAGGATATTCAAAGGAATGAATTTCACTGTACCGTACTTGTGTAAGTGACTATAAAGGTTCTTGACTTTCTTCATGAAGGACTCAAGCTAGATTTATTGTGTGTCTGGCTCTAGTTTAGACAGTAGATCCCTGATGGCATCATGTCCACCAAGACTGTCCGTATTTTCTATCCTATCGGATATGCCTGTGGTGTTTGATATGATGAACCATTAGGTTCTCATGCCCATACTGCCCAACCCTAGAACCACTGGTACTGCACCTGAATGTTTTGAGTCTAACCACCGAAGGGGTGAGGAATCACAACTGATTCTTGTCATCTTCTCTTGCTACTATACTCAACCCTGCAGGATAATAGTCCATTTCCATAATTTCTTCTATCACTAGTGTAGTGAAGAAGCTAATCTCTACCTGCTCTTCCCTCCGTGCAGTTTCAACTCCTGTTTGGATACCTCACAATGAACCAAGTGTCATCCTCAAGACTTTTCAAATCCTGGCCAGTTCCTCGTCCCAACCCAGCATCACATGCAGGCTTGATACAGAGTGTCTACTGCAAGATCTTTCTGGTACCTTAGACAACAGAACAATGAACAATTATGACAACTACCATGACTAACATTCTGTGCTTGTTGGCCTCCCAAATTATCTGTTGAACAACTCAAGACGACTCAAAAGTCCCTCAAGTCCCTGTACTGCATTGCAGCAAGGCTAAAATAAGATACTTCTCAAATAAATTTGGCGACAATGAAATAAACTACAGTATGTAGATCATTCAAAAAGTTTCTTTACAAGCTCGAAGACATGCCAGAAGAAAAATCATAGATAAGTACCCCTGCTTCATGGCCAATCTTCACAGCAATGCAAAGAGTGAGCATGTAAACCAGTTACTACAGAACTTATGTTTTTAATATTCTTCATATGGAATCATTGTCCTCATTACTGACCAGAAGGTTCATACTTTCCTCAACAATTAAATGCCTTCTTCGTTAGCAAACAAGCGACTCGGATTGCACACTGCCTCACTTGCAAAAGAATGCAAGTAAATGTTAACATAGCACATGACAGTTTTAGCTCACACCATCAACGAAAGGGCTTTTTCGGTAAGGAACCCAGGAGGATCCCAGTACTGCGAGAGTGACATGAGAACAACTCTCTACAATCTACCAAAACACACACGATCATGCCAAAATACTGCTGGGACAACATCCCGTAGACCAATGAGACCAAATTAGAGTTTTCTGGTAAACCTTGCCATGTCTATATTTACAGAAAAGGAAACAAGGCCTTCAACAAAATGAACACCTTTCATAAATCAAGCCCGGGAAAAGGTTCAGTTATGTTGTGGGGCTGCTTTGTTGCCTCTGGAACTGGGTGCCAAGAAATCAGCAGCTGGTTGCACCAGATAAAAGTAACTTTGGTCCTTGGGCAGGTTGTAGGCAGTGCTAGAGCATACATTGAACGTAGAGTTAGTTTAAAAACAACAATACTTAAATTTTTATCTGCCAACCATACACTCGAAGTGCACAGCTGATAGTTATAGTATGAAGTGTTCCCTTAATTCCATGGAAGTGGTGGCTCAGTGGTTAAGATTTTGGGCAAAACGTTCAAATCCCAGCATTGCCACTGTTTTTTTTTTTATTATTGCTTGGCTTGTATCCTCTGTCACTTGGCACAACTCTTGCGCCTCTACCATCAATCAGACAAACTACATTAATGGTTGAGATGTTGGTTAACAATCCATTATATCTTTATTAGTGCGTATATGTTCTTGAGCCTAATTGGTCTATAAGCTGATCATGAAATCAAATAAATTAAATGATTTCCATATACATAAGGTATGATTTGGCAAACGTACAGTGTGTACAAGCAGGATGGTCTAGATCAGGCCATTACTAGAGCTATCAAAGATAAGATATGAGGTCTATAGTTACGCAAAGACAAGGCTATATAGCGACAGAACCACAAGACATACCATTTATCGATTGGCTACATCCTTTGTCACTTGAATAAGGGTGTTAACAGAATGTGGTATATGGTTGTCAAACTCTTGCCTCCACCATCAATCGGACAAAAAAGAAATTCTCCATCTGTGATCGAGATTCTGGCTGGCACTTGTCATTTTACAGTCTAACATATTTCCAAAAAAGGACCGTCTCTCTCTCTCTCTCTCCCATTGTAAATGAACAAGTAAATAAATAAAATCTGATATTCATTTTGGTGCATGGAAGTTCTTCAGTCTGATTAGTTTCCTTTAAAAAAATCAAACAAACAAACAAAAAAAGCAACTCCATTACTATACCCTTTAAGACAGTCTTATACTAACCTTCTTGTTCCACTTCCACCAAGCTCTTTCCTTGAACCCACCATTGATCATTGATTTTGCATCAGTATAGCTACCAGTCACCAATATCTATCCCGTCTTAAGGTTCTGTCTCTGTTTCTGCGCATTTACACTTATCCATAGACTCATATCTTATCTTTGCTAGCTCTAGACATCCTTCCATTACAGAATCCCTCAGACTCTAAAACTGTCCATCCTCCCATTATTTCTTGTTTGTCAACTGATTTATTTTAAAATCACAATAATTAATACATCCTTCCAAGGGGTCTGCCTGGTACCTTACCTGTGCCCCACATACTGTACGCATCTTGATAAAGTCTATGCTTGACAATCATCCACACCCAAGATTTTATTTTAACACCATTTTACTCCATCCCCCTAAATTGATTGCCTCTAAATACATTTGCTAATTGTTCAACTCATTAAAAAAACTGAAAATTTTGACTGGTTTTAAAAGGGACTGCATTTGTGCTTACAGAAGACCAAACATCAAGTTGTTTTCAAGGACGACTGACTAATTGGCACTGCACGTTACCTTGTGGACATGGGAGCTTATCTTTGATCCAACAGAGTCACGACTGAAGGCCTGAGGCTTGGGTTTGTGTGGGTGAGCAAAGTTTAAAGCTTTGTATCCACATCTGTTTGCTTGATAAAACTGGGATAAAATGCAATGAATTATTATCTGTTTTTCTAATTTGTCAAAAAAAAGAAAAAAGAGAGAGAGTTGAAATTGCAAAACATTGCCCAGGCTCCTTTTGTGCCAACGGGGTGGCTCAGGCCCCTCAGGGTGTCGATCTGCAGAGCCTCTGGGAGGGGGGTGCTGTGGTCTGTGACACCAGGATGTGAACAGTTTATTCTTGGGGTGCTGTGGGTTGTGGAGTGGGGCCTCCATAGATCGGATTGTGGATCTGGGGAGTTCAGAGGCCTGGTCAGCAGCCTTGGGCTCTCCAAGTGCTGGGCCCTGGTGAGCTAGGGGTGCACTGGGTTTTCTTTGTCTACTTTATGGATTCTTATTGGACTGAGAACTGCTGGTTTTCTACTTATATTAATATATCCTTAAAAATATTCAAATATTATATCTGTAATTTCTCACATGCTTAGTTCTTTCTAAAATCAACCACCATCGACCCTTTAATTAAACATTTTTCAGAACTTTAAATAAGCTAGTTTTTTTTTCTCTCTCCAAAAATCAAGGCTGGCTGAGAGTTAGTGCTGCAAAATACATTACAAGATGTTTGACAGACTGTAATTTCACAGAAACCCAATAATCTATGTAATGAACCTCAGTGGAATGGTACGATTGTTTTAATTCTTCCACAGAAGTCAAAACAAGCTGCCAATGAAAAAGTACTTTATGGTTGAGTCTGAAATTGGCAGTCTGGGCTTGTTTGAATATGAGAGTATATATATATATATATATATATATATATATATATATATATATATATATATATATATATATATGTGTGTGTGTGTGTGTGTGTGTGTGTGTGTGTGTGTGTGTGTAAGTAAGAGAGAGAGAGAGAGAGAGAGAGAAAGAGAGAACGTGATTGTTTTACTGTGACAAGTTCTTCTATTCTTTAGGCAAAATCTTCGCCCTTTTCTCTCCTCTCTGTTCTGGCCCAAACCCCGACCCTGATGCCCTCTCGACTGTAGCTCACAGCTGCCGTATTTTCTGTCAGGGTCTATTACACGCTTTGCTCTGGAATCTCTTTAACGGCACGGCGCTTGCTGCAAGGCCACGCAAGAAGTCAACAAATGAGCGGGATGTTTTTTTTTTTTTTTAAACTTCTTTCAAAGGTTGTAGATTGTGCCTTTGATCAAGGCTGTACTGAGGTGACAACTGACTTTATCATATTTTCTGGTGCTTTTTTTATTCCCCTCTCTGCTGGGTTTTTATACTATGACAGAAAAGCTTCAAAGCATTTCCAGCTTTTGACATGGGCAGAAAGTACCTTTAGCAGGAAAACAGCAGGTGACTCTAGACTGTGCAGGTAGACCTAGTAATGCATACTTAGTTGTGGTGGTGTTGTTGACTACGAATTATTCAATTAAAGAAAGAAAAGAAGAAGAAGAAGAAGAAGAAGAAGAAGAAGAAGAAGAAGAAAAGGGTGCATGAATACATCTCATAGTGTGCCTTCACTAATACTAATTAATTATTTAATTTACAAAGAAATATGTAATCATCAGGTGGACAAATCCAGTATTCTTTGAGATTTCATGAAAAATAAATTCAGCATGGCTAATTTTGTTCCATTTGAAGCTGGACCAGGTACCAAACTTTAAGTCAAGACAACTTCCCGACTTTGTGACTCAAGATTTTCCACAGCCATTGATGAATGCAGTGACATTTCACAGGCTGCATTTTTATTCCAACAGTTTAATGTAGGTGCACTTTCCTTCATGGAAAATGACTTGGAAATAATAATAATAATAATAAAAAGAGAACTTGAGCAAGTGGTAATGTTGGCATGAAATCAGAAGTGGAGGAAATGGCAATTTCTGTCTCATTTAATGCAAACTAGACATGAAATGGCTTTAATAATTTTCTTGAAAGTGCATAATTTCACGTCTGTCATGTTTTAATAAATTTGCTTGATTTACATATTGGTGAGAGCGGAGCTCGATTTGAATAGTCCTCTCCATGTTCTCAGTGTCTCAGTTTGCGATCAGATGTTTTTCGGACTGCTGTTCTGAAGTCGAAGAATCGCAGAGCAGAAACAAGATTTGACGGACAATATGTAAATATTGGAAACATAATATAAATATGGATACATCCAGATGTCTTTTATTTAGACATACAGCACTGTACAAAGTCTTGACCCTCTCATTTTTTCCTATTCTGCTTCCAAACTTTCTTGTACTTTTTATATAGTCTTGAGGAATAGCTCTCCAGGCTTCCTGAAGGACTTTTGTTTTGTTTTTCTCTTTTGGCAAGTTTTTTTTGCTATTGTTTTCAATCCAGTCCCTGTACCTGAGCAGTTTCTGAGGAATGTTTTTCATTTGTTAAGCCACATAGTGACCACCAAATCATTCAAGCATAAAAAAAGCATCTAGTTTAAGGCATGAGCCTCAGCCTGTCACAGTGAAGCATGTGTTGCCATTTCTTTCATTTAATCTACATAATTTAATTTAAAACTTAATTTAATTTAATATGACTTTTGCTCAGTACTGTATAACTTGGTAGTTTTACAGGGTCTGATCCTAATGGCATTGTGACTAAATAACCTGAAGTCTGCATCTCTAATTCATCTATAACCAAGAAACATTAAATTAACTCTGAACCTTGTATTGATACCGCATAGAAATGTGTACAAGATATGAATAAACATCATAAAAACATGACTTTCACAATATAGCCAGAGCCAATGGCTTTAAACCGGCAGAAAATTTTAAACACAAACACAAGTCAAAAATCAGCTCAGGTATGCCACATGTTATCATGTCTGAATGAAGCACAGTCCTCAAAAATTCTGCTAAAGCTTAACACAAGGCAACAGACATCATTACTGATAGAAACCTTTCTCCTTTAACAAGTAAAGTTTTACTTTGCTGGCTGTTGTTCAGTTTTGTGCCTATAATGTTTCCCTCATTATCTCTTGGACTGATCAGTCAGTTATGGGATCACAATAAAGCACACTAAAGCATTAAGCACTGATTTTTGGCATATACAGATTGCTTTTGTGTACTCTGATTTAAGATCACATTTCAAACTGAAACGTAACTGTAACTCGGAAGTTCAATTCTCCGGTGTATGGACATGGGGAAGACCAGTGGCAATTATAAAATAAGACACATAGGCTCAGCCCCTAATCAGAATGTACTGTAACATATAGATTGTCTTCTTATTAATACCTTTATTTTTATATTTTAATATAATTTTAAATATATTTTTATTATCACCTGTATTAGTATTACTAGTACATAATTTACTTTTTATGCCATATTTTTCAAGAGAACCTACTGCCTGTATTAAAATATTAGTTTTTTTGTCTGTTATTGTACAGGTGTTGGACAATGAAACTGAAACGTCTGGTTTTAGACCACAATAATTAATTAGTATGGTGTAGGGCCTAATTTTGAAGCCAATACAGCATCAATTCCTCTTGGGAATGACAGATACAAGTCCTGCACAGTGGGCCAATGGGCTTTTGAACCATTATTCTTGCAGAATAGTGTCCAGGTCACCACGTGATGCTGGTGGAGGAAAGCGTTTCTTGACTCACTCCTACAAAACACCCCAAAGTGGCACAATAATATGTAGATCTGGTGACTGTGCAGGCCATGGGAGATGTTCAACTTCACTTTCATGTTTATCAAACCACTCTGTCACCAGTCTTGCTGTGTGTATTGGTGCATTATCATCCTCATACACGGCACCGCCTTCAGGATACAGGTGCCAATGGTCCTCTAGAATGGTTCGGTAGTCCTGGGCAGTGACGGTCCCATCCAGAACAAGTATTGTGCCTAGACAATGCCATGATATTGCAGCCCAAACCATCACTGATCCACCCCCATGCTTCACTCCGGGCATGCAACAGTCTGGGTGCTACGCTTCTTTGAGGCTTCTTCACACCGTAACTCTCCTGAGTGTGGGAAAGACAGTGAAGGTGGACTTTCAGAGAACAATACACGTTTCACATTGTCCACAGCCCAAGATTTTCGCTGCTGGCACCATTGAAACCGACGTTTGGCACCAAAGGTTTGACTATAGCAGCCCGGCCATGTACACTGACCCTGTGAAGCTCCCGACTGCAGTGAGTTGGGCAGCTGTGGTTTCATGTTCCGGACATCCCTTTCAGACAGCTTCCTCTAGCGTCCACAGTTATTCCTTTTGGATGTGGTTCGTCCTTCTTAGTGTTATACTGACATTACCCTGGATACCGTGGCTTTTGATACATCAAGATGGTCACAAATGCGCCACCAACAATTTGTCCTCTTTTGAACTCTGATATGTCACCCATAATGTTGTGTGCATTGCAATATTTTAAGCTAAACTGTGCTATTACTCTGCTAATTAAACCGTCACACTCTGCTCTTACTGGTGGAATGTGCAATCAATGAAGATTGGCCACCAGGCTGGTCAAAATTAGCCATGAAACCTCCAACACTAAATTGGCCAGTGTTTCAGTTTCATTGTCCAACCCCCATATATAATAATAATGGTTCAGAATGATTAATAACAGATTTTGATATTATAAATATCAATATCTTAAGGTTAAAGCACGTTTGTACCGGATTAATGTTAAATGAGAACCGGTCTTAAGCAAACTACAAGCAAGCTGAGAATTATGGCGACAGGGGCAAGGAAAAACTCCCTGAGATGGCAATAGAAAGAAACTTTGAGAGGAACCAGACTCAAGAAGGAATCCATCCTCATTTGGCTGATAACAGATAGCAGGGATTGATCTACAGTTACACTGTGTGTTAGGAGGCTGAAAGTTCCATATAACAGTTGACGTGTTTAAGGTAATATGGAGTCCAGTTGGTTATTCGAGGCTCAGGTAGACTGTAGGAAACTCCAGTCATGAACTATTTAATGACTGCAGTCACAAGTCCTCAGAGAACAGGACCGTCTTCATGGAACCGTCTCAAGTCATCACACGCATCCCAAGCAGACCACATGGGGCATCCATGCGACGAAATCCCCAAAAACCTGTAACTGTTGGTCTCTAAGCAGAATAAACTATAACTGTAGATTTTAGAAAACAGTTATTATCATGGGGGTGCTAAGATTAAATTTTGGGGTGCTTAGGCATCTCTAATAGGATGATTGAAGCAAGGGAAATGAAATGCAGAACAATTGACCCTGGACAGAGGATGAAGTGAAATGTCTGATTTTCAGTACAGGCAATAGTAAAGGGAGTGGAGGGGGATTTAAAAAGTGATCGGAAGTTCAAATCCCAGCACCACCCAGTGGCCACTGTTGGGCCTTTGAGCAATGCCATTAACCCTTAACTGCTCAGATCTAAAATGAAATACACACGTGGACAAAATTGTTGGTACCCTTTGGTCAATGAAAGAAAAACTCACAATGGTCACAAAAATAACTTTAATCTGACAAAAGAAATAATAAATAAGAATTCTATGAATGTTAACCAATGAAAGTCAAACATTGCTTTTCAACCATGCTTCAACAGAATTATAAAAAAAATGAATTCATTGAAGTTCATGGAACAGACCTGGACAAAAATGATGGTACCCCTAACTTAATAGTTTGTTGCACAACCTTTTGAGGCAATCACTGCAATCAAACGATTCCTGTAACTGTCAATGAGACTTCAGCACCTCTCTGCAGGTATTTTGGCCCACTCCTCATGAGCAAGCTGCTCCAGTTGTTTCCGGTTTGAAGGGTGCCTTTTCCAGACAGCATGTTTCAGCTCCTTCCAAGGATGCTCAATAGGATTGAGGTCAGGGCTCATAGAAGGCCACTTTAGAATAGTCCAATGTTTTCCTCTTAGCCATTCTTGGGTGTTTTTAGCTGCGTGTTTTGGGTCATTGTCCTGTTGCAAGACCCATGACCTGCGTCTGAGACCCAGCTTTCTGACACTGGCCAGCACATTTCTCTCTAGAATCCCTTGATAGTCTTGAGATTTCATTGTACCCTGCACAGATTCAAGACACCCTGTGCCAGATGCAGCAAAGCAGCCCCAGAACATAACAGAGCCTCCATGTTTCACAGTAGGGACAGCGTTCTTTTCTTGATATGCTTCATTTTTCCGTTTGTGAACATAGAGCTGATGTGCCTTGGCAAAAAGTTCCATTTTGTCTCATCTGTCCATAGGACATTCTCCCAGAGGCTTTGTGGCTTGTCAACATGTAATTTGGCATGTTCCAGTCTGGCTTTTTTCTGATTTGTTTTCAACAATGGTGTCCTCCTTGGTCGTCTCCCATGTAGTCCACTTTGGCTCAAACAACGACGGATGGTGCGATCCGACACTGATGTTCCTTGAGCATGAAGTTCACCTTGGATCTCTTTAGAAGTCTTTCTGTGCTCTTTTGTTACCATTCGGATTATCCGTCTTTTTGATTTGTCATGAATTTTCCTCGTGCGGCCACGTCCAGGGAGCTCAGCTACAGTCCCATGGATCTTAAATTTCTGAATAATATGTGCAACTGTAGTCACAGGAACATCTAGCTGCTTGGAAATGGTCCTATAGCCTTTACCTTTAACATGCTTGTCTATAATTTTCTTTCGAATCTCCTGAGACAACTCTTTCCTTCGCTTCCTCTGGGCCATGTTGAGTGTGGTACATACCATGTCACCAAACAACACAGTGACGACCTGGAGCCCTATATATAGGCCCACTGACTGATTACAAGATTGTAGACACCTGTGATGCTAATTAGTGGACACACCTTGAATTAACATGTCCCTTTGGACACAATATTTTCAGTATTTTCTAGTGGTACCATCATTTTTGTCCAGGCCTGTTCCATGAGTTAATTTTTTTTTAATAATTCCGTTGAAGCATGGTTGAAAAGCAATGTCTGACTTTCATTGGTTAACATTCATAGAATTTTTTTCAATTATTATTTTTGCCAGATTAAAGTTATTTATGTGTCCATTGTGAGTTTTTCTTTCATTGACCGAAGGGTACCAACAATTTTGTCCACGTGTGTAAAAGTTGCTCTGGATAAGGACGTCTGCCAAATGCCATAATGTAACTGTGAATATAAACTAAATAAAGAAACAGTCTTTTTATATATAAACTCTCACACTACATGGTATATAATATCGCTGAAAGTATGTGTACCCTTGACACATGTGATTGTTGACATACCGTTCCAGTTTTATTCCCTCTTTGCTGATATAATGAGCTCTTTTTTTGTTTGTTTTGCTTCGCTTTCATCTACCTTAATTGCATGATGTACAGTACAAACACACCATCTTTAACTACTGTGTCACTTGTAATTACTCGTAAACTTGATCAGATCTTTTCTTGCACATGTGCTTTTAGATCTATGTAGTGCTGTGATCCAGGAAACACACTGTACTGTTCGCTATTCATAGGCTAAGGAGCTTTTTAAAAATTTCATAGCAGGAAAAACAAGTGTCTTGAAAGGTGCATAGGTGTTGCCGCTAAAAAAACAACCAATCACTGCTCTCAGTTCCGGAGAGCAACTTGTTAGCTGAAAAACATGCCTATGTGACCTGTCCTGTCTTGACGTCATGCTCCTGGCTCACAAAACAGGCGACAATCAGGACCTTGCATCGCCACTTCCTGTATATATAGAACCTGACTGTACTGTCATGCCCAGGTAAAAGGGGTTAATCAACCACAGAGCTGGAAGAAGCAAGAAGGCGGGCAAAAACCATGGACAAAAAAAAATAAAAAATAGTGCAGTAGAGAGGAGGTTAGTGTGACGTCTCGAAGTGGAGAAGATGGATAGAAGCGGAAATACTAATATTCCTGGCTCATCGCAAAGCACAAAAGACTGAGAAGGGTGTGAGGAGAAAGAAGAATGTGTGTATGGTATAACGGTATAAAAAAAGACATAAAAAAACATCAGAGTTTCTCTCTGTCATGAGTTTCCTTCTCAGAAGAAGAAGAAAGAAAAAACAAACAAACATGAAGGTCACAACTCCGGAGGACGACTCTGAAGACGGAGTCACTGCTGTGGCACTCCGGCAACAGTTGCCGTGGTGACCGTTAGTGAGGCAGTAATGATGGTCTAGGCAGAGTCCATTATGGCCATTAGTGCTGTGGGTTAAGTGGAGGCTTTACAAGCATCTACATCCAGGGCTTTACATTCACACAACGCACTTACTCCACAAATCAAATGCCGTTTATGGGAACCGACTCTGCCTGAGTCAGGCAAATCAGCAAGATGCTGCACAAAACTGGGTCCATCCATCAATCCATCCATCCATCCGTCCATCCATCTGTCCATTTATTCATTTACTCCTATGCAGTCATTTCGAGGATTACTGCTATTCTTTCTACAGAAGTCATCTTCATCTTTTCACAGTTGGCTGCCAGGTAAAGATGATATTAAAAAAAAGTTTTGATTAACATCAGATGAAGATGCATCTTCATCTTTTCATGCACACTCAGCTGCCTAGGTAAAATGCCCTAAAAATGTTTTGATTAACATCTATCTATGGTATCTATCAATACATTTATGCATTCATAGTCAGGCTAAAAAATATATCCTTTTAAAAAAGATTATTAAAAAAAGTCCATCCATCCATCCCTCCATCGATCCATCCATCCACCCAGTCATCCTTCCAAGCACAAAGTGTTGTTGCTGCCACTCAGCCTGCTGATTTTCATGCACATAAATCTCATTAAAAGTACACCTTCTACCATACAAAGATGACTCACGAGTGCCCGAATGTTGAGTTAACTGAAACAACAAAACACGAGGAAAAACCAATCCCAAACAGCACAAGTGGCGTGTAAAGTAAACTGTGAAATACAGAGACAAGGCAAAGATACAATAAAACAATATACCAGAGTCAACACGGGAATATGCCAGCGGCATGGAGTGCTCAATATTACCGTATATTGAACTCTATCTTGTGAGTTCTAGCAGAAAAGGAAATGAGGAACACACTGATCAATGTGGTGATCTTTTTTCTCTCTCTCTCTCTCTCTCTCTCTTTGTGTGTGTGTGTGTGTGTGTGTGTGTGTGTGTGTGTATATGTGTCCTTGCGCATTGGCCTGCACTCTCTGACATTTCCTTTTATTTGTTTATCACCGCTTGTGCTCTTAAAGCGAATGGAAAAGGACAAACTCTGCTCTGAATAGAGACACTCCCACCCCGCTCATGCCTGCTCTATATTTATCTCCTGGATAGCGAGTGGGAGTAATCTGAGTTGGAGAAACGAATGCTCTCTGTGGTTCAATATCAATCTGAATAATGTCTGATCAAAGCTAATGCTGTCTTATGGAGGACAAGATCATGGGACATGGCAGGGAGGTTGCGATGGTTTAAGAGCTCGGGGTAGAAACGAAGCTTACGCATCCACTTCAGACCGGCATCCATTAGTCCCTTCGGTCAAAACAATCCTCTCACGAAACAATCATTGGCTCTCCTTTCGCGTCCTCTTCTCTCTTCCTTGTGCTTTCCTCTTCTTCCACTCGCCAGATTGGCTATACCTCCTAAACAACTCTTCCTTTCATCTCTGCACTACTCTGCTCTGCAGCACTCTCCTCAGTGAGGCCAAGCTGATTGCTTCAGGTGGCTGCACTTCATCATAAGACATCTGTGTGCGGCTCGGCTTTCTCTCCCTACTGCCTTGTTCCGTTCCTGCGTTTTCTATGTCCCTTCAACCTATTAATCTTCCTACTTGTTTTCCTCCATCTTCAGCTTCACTCTTTCTTAGTCACACGTTCCTGCTTTGGCGCTCGTCTTCACCTCCATCACTTCCCTCCTGCTATCTTGGGCTCCGAACCTCTCTGCCTTCGGGAGCTTATTTGTGCCATACCATGCGGCACGGAGGAAATGGTGAAGTGTCTGGGCGAGTGTGTGTGTGTGTGTGTGTGTGTGTGTGTGTGTGTGTGTGTGTGTGTGTGTGTGTGTGTGTGTGTGTGTGTGTGTGTGTGTGTGTATGTAACAGCCCCTTTAATAGAACTGCTCATCACTCAAGCACTCCAGTCCAAACTGCCCCATGCCACCCAGCGCTTTTGTGCTCCTGTCTCTTCTAACACAAATGTCCTCTCCAAGTCCAAACGATTTTCATTTAAAACAATGCTCTTTCCTGATGCGCCTCTCTCAGGCTTTTATCTTCACTTGTCCTTGCACTTAGATACAAGTGTGTGTGTGTGTGTGTGTGTGTGTGTGTGTGTGTGTGTGTGTGTGTGTGTGTGTGTGTGTGTGTGTGTGTGTGTGTGTGTGTGTGTGTGTGTTAGAGAGAGAAACACTTGCGAGTGGATGAAACACAGCAACTAGCATGACGGACATTTATCTTAACCTTGAAGTGTGTTCTGCAGCACGTTATGGACCGCATCTAAACCTTATTATTATGACGTAGTAAACCAGTGAGTCTAACACAATGCTGTGGAAAGAAAAGAAAAGGTTTAAAATAGCACATTTCCTCCAGCATGGAACTGTGACAAACCTGTGGTTTTATCATTATTTCCAGTGCGCAAGTAACCTGGACCATGAACAAGATCTCATCGCGGACCCTTTCTCCTACGTAACAGCTGCATCTAGGGGGAGCTATGAAAAAAAAAATTAACTATGGGCTATTGACACATGTTTAATAAGGAATTTGATATGAAAATAACATGTATTCATATTCATACTTTGGGTGCAACTCTAACCATCCATCCACCATCCATCCATCCATCTATCCATGCATTTTCAAACAGATTAGTAATTATATCCTTGACAAAAAAGAAATGAACTGAAAGGACCCTAAATGTATAAACTATTGAAGTAGACTGGTTTATTATAAGATATTTTATGTCGCTCCATTTATCATCCATCCATCAAGTCCCAAAGACCCACCAAACTCTAGTCAGCTTCAAGAATAATGACACTCATAGTAAAGTGAATTATTAGCAAAACATGTATTTGAGCACTCTATCTATCTATCTATCTATCTATCTATCTATCTATCTATCTATCTATCTATCTATCTACCTATCTATCTATCTATCTACCTATCTATCTATCTATCTATCTATCTATCTATCAATTTCTCTATCTATCTATCTATCTATCTATCTATCTATCTATCTATCTATCTATCTATCTATCAATTTCTCTATCTATCTGTCTACCTATCTATCTATCTATCTATCTATCTATCTATCTATCTATCTATCACTTACTTTTTTTAATCAGCTCAAGCAATATTGGTGGCCTCTGTAAAAAGTGAGTAAACCATTAAAGTTTGAACTTTTTCTAAAGTTTACTCTTTTTAGAACCTTTTTTTGTCTTTCCATCCATCCATCCATCCATCCATCCATCCATCCATCCATCCACCTTGCTGAAAAAGATTATAAAAAATATTGTGGTTAACATACGTATGTATGCATGTATGTGTCTGTCTGTCTGTCTGTCTGTCTGTCTATCTATCTATCTATCTATCTATTTTCAATTAGATTTAGCATAATTGGTATCCTTGAAGTAAACCCTTAAAGTCTGAACCATTGAAGTAGAACATTAAGCACCATTAATGGCAATTAAGTAAACCATTTTTTAATGTCTCTCCATCCATCTGTCCATGCATCCTTTTGTTCATTTACCAATGCTTACTGTGATTTTTTTAATTCATCCTAGTCTTAGTATTCTTCTCCATCTGTGAACTGACTATTCTAACATTATAATTTCCCCATAATCAATCAATCAATCAATCAATCAATCTAGCTAACCAAAATATTTTTTAAAATTATGTGTATAATGCTGTGCAGAAGGGTTGAGGCTTTTTTTGTGCTGTTTACAGATTACTAGGTAATGAAGTTGAAGTGTAAATGGTGGTTTGTTTTCTCTCAGCTGCTTACCGAATAACTTCATTTCAGATAAACACAGTTGAAGGAAAGGTTGCAGTTTTTGGTGATGTGCAGCTGGGAGACTCTTCAGAGCACATCTAACACTGACTGAATTCCCGGGCTCAGCATGTGTGTTACACCACCCGCCGTCTTTCAACAAGTACTGAACAAACTTATCAAAGTTCAGCTTAGCCCAAGTTTACAGGTCAGGTCTGACTGATCTAATGCGACAGAATAATGGCTAAACAGAGGGAGGGGGAGCAAGGAGGGGGGCAGGAAAGAGAAAAGAAAAACGTTAATAAGGTTCAAGCTGCCCCAGACTCCTGCCATCATGCCACAAAGAAAATTAAAAATGGGTGCAATTAAATCAATTTAACCCGAAGTAATTTCCCGTTCTTTTACTTCCGATGGCTCTTAATGGAAACCAGCAGCGCGGCATAGAAACACAGAGAGAGGCAGCAAGATAGACGCATACAGCCGTGTAGCTCTTCTGTTCGTTCAAATAATACACATTAAACATATTGTAATATTTGTAATACATGTTTTTTCTTCTTCCTTTTTTTTATTTTTTTTATTAGTAGTGTGTTGATTTCAATACGTTGAGTCATGATGTCAGCGACAGTTCCACAGTCTTTCTCTAGTACATTCTCAGATCCCTGGGTTCTACAGTTTTGTACTGTACACAGTATTATATAATGTTAACCTACTTAACATATGTACTGTATTACTTTACCTTATATATTAACTAAAATATAGTAACTACATCTAGACATTTGGCAGACGCCCTTATCCAGAGCGACTTTCATTTTTATCTCATTATACATCTGAGCAGTCCTTGCTCAAGGACCCAACAGGGACAACTTGGTAGTAGTGGGACTTGAACCTGGGACCTTCCGAACCGTCGTCCAATGCCTTAACCACTGAGCTACCCCTGGCCCGATTAATGTAATGTAATTGAATCGAATGAATTATTAAAATAAAACCTGAAAGGAAAGTACTAAACTGCAAATTCCACACAAGGTATGCACACTTTAAAATAATAATAATAAAAAAAATCGCATGCACCAAAACAAATAATAATAAAAAGAAAATCACAAAAAAGCATCAAAAGTGGTGCAACAGTAATACTGTACATTGCTACCATAATTCAATCGGTGTTTTAAAAAGGGCATAGATACAGTAACAGCTGTTGAAGTGTAAAGGGTGTGTTTTTTGGCCCCTCTGTATATATTTTTTTTTTGCTGATTGTCTGATCACTTCCTGTTTCTTGTTCCTGATTTTTCTGATTGTTTGCAAGCATTAACTTGATTGTACCTGCACCTGTACTGACCTGAAGTGGTTTATTCTCTTTGTACCGCAGAAATATGCTATAATTACTTGAAGAACGACAGATTTTGCTTATCGTCATACACAGTGTCTTATAGTTGCTATAAACTTAACTTAACTAGTCACGACACTGACGCGGTGCAAAGCGTTAACTCGTCTGTCCTGAAGATGTCTGGAGACTAAAAGTTACAGCTTCATCTCTGATGGTAAGTAAACATCTCCTGGGCGGCACTGTGGTTTGGTGGTTAGCACTGTCGACTTCAGGTTCTAGGTTCGATACCTGCTTCAGGATTGTATGCATGTAGTTTGCATGTTCTTTCCGTGCTTGGTGGGTTTCCTCCGGGTGCTCCAGTTTCCTCCCACAGTCCAATAAGTCCTATTTGTGCCCCCAAATTTTCTGGTCGATGATCCTCTGGAGGAGGAAATGGCGACCCACTCCAGCATCCTTGCCAAGGTCATGGAAGGCCTGGCGTGCTATGGTCCATGAGGTCACGAAAAGTCGGACACATCTGAACGACTAAACAAACAAAACGCCTCCTTTATACAAAAATCCTGCGTATATAATAAGGAGTGCGCCAGTATGAGAAATAGGATTCAGCCTAGTATAGATCTCTGTAATAAACATCATTACAACATTTCTGACATCATTACCAGTGCTCAAAAAGCTTTCTAATTACAAAGTGACAGGAAATTATGTCAAAAATCCTGATGATACTGTACATGTTTGATTAATATTTAACTACTCTGTAGTCCTCTGCGGGGGAAAAAAAAAGGAAGAAAAAAAATAAAAATCACGCTAGCATGCAGTGAGCTGGAGTAATTGTCCTGACCTCTTTCTTCCACATCTAACACATGCAGAGTGCTTGATAAGCCCCCTTTGACTGAAAATACCCCTTGAAAAAAAAAAAACACAAGGCATGCTGGGATGTGGCATGAATGAACAAAACGTCCTCCAAGTTGCCATGGTAACCGGACGCCTTAAAAAAAAAGTAAAAAAAAAAAATAAAGTGGCGCGTCGGAATCGAGAGTCGAGGGCGGGGAATGTCGTCCTCGAGGTAGATGGCGTGGTCATGCGTGAACTGTTTTCGAGTGCCGCGTGGATTAGGTGGTTGTGGATGACATGACGCGTGTGTGTGCGTGTGCATGTGTGTAATTACGGGCTCGGGTTCCACATGATGGCTCGTCATCGTGGAGAATAACACACACACACACACACACACACACACACACACACACACACACACACACATACATACACACACAGACACACCACATGGACACGTAAGTGTGTCATACAAACGAACTGTTCTTAGAAAGCTGTCGCATCCGCTAACACGTCAAAGCTGCGAAATCATGCATTATTTAACAAGCTGCTGATCAGGGGTCAGAAATACACTTCTGATTCTCAGAGTGTGTTACTATGAGCATCTTCAAACACATACATACACACACACACACACACACACACACACAAAAATCAAATCTGCTTATTCACACACATGACTGCTAGAGAGTGGAAAAAACAGAGAGAGAGCGAGAGAAAGAAAGCAAGGAAATCAGATATACAGATAAATAGAGTGTTAGCAAGAGAGTGGAGTGAAGAAAAAAACAGAGATATGGAGAAAAGAGAGAGAGATAGACAGCGTGAATGAATAAGACAAATTAATGGAAGAGAGGAAGAACAAGAGAACCCGAATTTGAGAGAGGGATGCACAGTGAAGGATTGAGAGAGTGAGAGAGAAAGAGAGAGAATGAAGTACAAACGAATGGAAAAGAGAAAGAGAGGAAGAGAGCAATAATACACAAATAAATGGAAGACAGACAGACAGAAGGCATGAAAGGCAGCTCAAATAAATAATGCATTTGTTATTATTATTATTATTATTATTGTTATGATGATGATGATGATGATGATGTTTGTCCGTATTTGTCACTAATATACATTTACATTAAAAAAACAACACCATAAACTTATCAGTACATAAAGTTCAGATGCGTTGAGGTGAGTGAGGCTCTCAGGAAACGACTGTAATGAAGTAATGCTGGATCCACAGCGTTACTCTGACGTGAGATGAAGACCGCGTGGGTTCGGCGACTAGCCCCTGATCGCTACATCGTGTTTGCTAACATTTCAGCTCTGCTATACGTGCTGAGCATCCGCTAAAGCGGTCTCCTCGTCTCGTCTTCGCTCCCTCTCGTTCCCGAACATGCTAATGAGACGCGGTCTCGTCTGTCCTCTGGCTACGCCTCCGCTCGCACAAGTGTGAGAGAAGTGAACGCTGAAGGGAAGGAGAAAAGTTCCTGAGAAAATTAATGCTAAGGGAGAAAAGGTGGAGAGTGAACGGAGCGAGTGAAGAAAGGAACAGAAGCGATGGTGGGAGGTAAAGACGCAAAGGATGGAGAGAAAGAGAATGGCAGAGAAACAGTCGGATGAGAACCTCTTCTGTATGAGACAGAGACAGAAAGACAGAGAGAGAGAGAGAGAGAGAGAGAGAGAGAGAGAGAGAGAATGACCCCAAGCATCTGCCGTGCTCTAAATGCTAATAGAGGTTTCAGGGACACGTCAGTGGAGACATGTGAAATTAATTGCTTAGCGTATCAGCAAACAAAATGATTAAAAATATTGGCACCCATTCGAAGAAAGTTCCTGTCTGAGATATGTAGGTCTGGCGCACGCCCCACATGCCCACGGACACACACACACACACACACACACACATTCACACAGAATACAAATCTCGTTGTAGTTAGAAAGTTTATACAAATCTACACAACTATTTAAGAAACAATTGCTACCATACTGTAGTTTGCGTTAAAAGATTGTAAACAAATATATAACTGTCCTGAACAGATCTCATGCATTTTTCCCCATTTTCATTTGTTTCATTTTACTTTTGAAATGTACATTTTACAGTATGTGATTTGTATATTACTTATATCTATGACATGAAAAAATATTAATAGGAAAAATATGTAAGTAAGAAACTATGAACTTATTATTACTTTCGCTCTCACTTTGAAAAGTTTTCAACATTAATACATTTATACACACATAATCCCATGATTTATAATATTTATTATTATTTTTATGGTTTAGGTTTATTTAGAATTTTAGCTCAACGAATTGACATTTTTCTGTTGGCTTGTTTATTATTATTATTATTATTATAATTTGTTTGAAGGAGTGGACCGTTTGCTTACCACCCTGGACTGTTACATTTCAGGGTAGGTTTGCAGGAGAAAATGGAGGATTATGGGATGAGGCTGATGGAGTAATGGCGGGTGTGATGAGGCTGAACTCTGTTTGCCCGATCTGTATTTCTGCACTGTGTGGGATCTTGGGAACTGGCAGCGAAACTGAGAGAGAGCTCACACTCTGAGCCACCATCCTGCGCTACAAAGCCCAGAGTCATTCAGTCAGATTATGCTCCAAAGTGATGATTTAACTTTGAGAAACAAACTGAATTTCCCTGGATCTGTTGTGCGCGCTGCCAGATCATCCTTCGCCAACCCCCTGGCATCACTTCTACAAAGAAAGGGAGTTTAAATGTCACTTATTTCTGTGTTGCAGCTTGTTTGTGCTGTACAGATGAGTGCTCATTTTGGATTGTGAGACTTCTTAAAAAGTTAGTTACACAGTAAAATGCTCAGTGTTTATTTAACACTCTCAGTGTTTTGAGTTAAAAAGTTAGTTACACAGTAAAATGCTCAGTGTTTATTTAACACTCTCAGTGTTTTGAGTCCAACTAGACTTATATAAACACTGCCGGGTGTTAATTTAACACTATAAGTAGCTGTGTTCAAGAGTAAAGTTCAAAGTCTCAGCATCTTAAACCCCATTCAGATAAAAACCAAACATAAACCTGCCTAAATTACCAAAAAGCTAAACGAGTCACTAAAAGCCTAACAAAATAAAAAATTAACCAAGCCACTAAAGCCCTAACCAAATTACTGTACCAAAGAATGAACTGAAATATAAAGTAAACCAAAATGATCGAAGTGACTGAAAAAATACAAGAAAAGAAAAATTGTTAAATTATGAGAAAACTAAGCAATTACCAAAAAGTAATTAAAAAATATAAAAAAAGATATAAACAATTAACAAAGAACTAACCACATTACAATAAGCAATATTAAAAAAGAAATAACCAATTAAAAACAAACAAACAAACAAAAAATAAAAGAACCAAAGTCCAAAAAACCAACCAAATTACTAATTATATAACATATTATTAAAGGCTCAAATTCCCCAAATAAATAAATAATAATAAATAATACTAATAATAAATATTAAAATATAAAAAAGAACTAACACAACTAATATATAATGACAAACAAATAACCAGATTAACAAAAGTAGGGACCAAATCACCACCATGCACTAACCAAAACTACCAAAAAAGTTTACAAGGAACTTTCCAGATGATGTACACTGTTGTATTTATTTATTCATTTATTTGAAACTTGCATGGGATATTTAGAAGTTTGAGTTGCACACTCAAATAAAATAATCATGGCGTAGTTATTTATTAAGTATTTGCATCCCTTTGATTTTATTTAAATGATCTTTTTTCAAAACATATCAGATAACTTACAATTAATTAAAATGTGTTAATTATGAAAACTATTTAATCAGTTAAAAAGTATGAATTTAGTTTAAATGTCTGCGGAACAAGATCCAATTAGTTAAATTGTATGAGAAATGACGCTGTTCCACACTCCAGTAGGTAGAGGGCGATAGCAGCAGCAGGTCAAGCAACACCTTCATTAACATTTTGCACTGGAGCAATTTGGATTGTGACCTCGTTTAAAGATAAGTTACATTTGTATTCATCCTTCATAATTTGTTGGTTTCTGCATATGTAAATATAGTTTTAGTGTTTTTGGTATAGTATTACACTAATACAGTATTACTAGCTAGCTAGCTTGCACATGGCCTTAATAAATATAAGCTAACTTTATCCACTTAGCATTTTTTTAATTGGCCAATATTAGATGTGTTACTCATAAAAAAATATAGGGATGTTTTTTTCCCCGTATTTATATTTACATCTCTATTTTCTGATCTAAATGTCTAGTAGCTGTGTTCAGGCCTTAGCATCTTAGCTGGGGGTCAAAATTAATAGTCGACAAGGACCAAATGTGTGTGTGTGTGTGTGTGTCTGTCTCTGTGTGTGTGTGTGTGTGTGTCTGTCTGTGTGTGTGTGTGTGTGTGTGTGTGTGTGTGTCTGTCTGTCTGTCTGTGTGTGTGTGTGTGTGTGTCTGTCTGTCTGTCTGTCTGTGTGTGTGTGTGTGTGTGTCTGTGTGTGTGTGTGTGTGTGTGTGTGTGCTTGTCTAATAGCTTTAAAATATATGAATATCACTGTGGCTGGTATTGCTATTGACAACTCATTCTCTTTATTTATCCTCCAAGTCTGTGAAAATTCAAAGGCTGAGTCTGGAATTGCACAGACGACCAGGGGCATCATGTCATTCGGGCAGTGGGTGCTGGACCTGCAGATTAACCTACAGATGTTGGTGTGATACTTGCGGGTTTGGAGTTCTGCAAAACCTTCACGCATGGATGTGATGCTTTTTGGACTAATTTATGCACTTAACCTGCGCTACCCTATGGAACTGGTGCACATTTGAAGTGTTTCAGAAAATCCTGGTGGAACAAGAGAGACTACGGAAAATGAAGATGCTTCTGTGATTAATTAACAGATTAATGTGATTAATTTCCTTTTTTTCAATGGAAGTGGGTTGACTGTTTAACTGTTTTTTTTCTCTGCTTTGTACTGTTTAAGTTAACTTTTATACTTCAATGCTTGAAAGCTGAATTCTGTTATTTGTGGTTTTAGTTATGTAATATTTGCTGTGGAGTGTTCACTCTATACTACGATCTCACAATTAAACATGCATAGAAAAGTGCAAGTGCAAAGACACCACTGAGCCTTAGGCCTCTGAATGTTATTGTAATGTAAGCAGTGATGTTAGCCTTAAGTTACCATAAGTTTCACATGTTTTATTACAGTTCTTGAAGAAACTTATCTCTAGCACTGGCTAGTATGTTTTGCTCCCAATTGTTGTTTTTTTAAATCCTCTTTTTGGTTGTTATTAGTATAATATGCCTTGAAGCATAAAATGTATTAAATAAATAAAATATGAAACAAGGTAGTCTGTTGTTTTTGTATTGCGTATTGTATATTGGGATATGGGAGGAATAAAAAATTTAATATAATATTAATATAAAATATTAATGTTAATGAATCGGGTTTATTATTAACAATTATCTAAATGCATTTAAAGTAAGTTTTATGATGTAATAATACATAATTCTCTTCATTATATATTTAAAACAAATTGGATTTATTGGTCTGATATACATAAATCTCATTCTTACTCATTTTATTTACATATAAATTGCAAATAAGGATCACATAAAGTTACTTTTAGCATTGGTTATGCTAAAAGTATGTAATCCAAATGGATGGACATTTTATATGCAATCAAAAAGCATCTCTTTATTGTTAGGCCTAAATATTTTTTTGAGTGCATGATGGTCAAAAATAATATTAATTCTTAAATGTCAATAACTTTTTAAATTTTATTTTATTCTCACTCTGAGACATTTGTTAGTTTGTTCTGGTTATTTGTGAATGGGAGTTTGTAGATTATTGCACTGTGTGCTATATTTCCTTTTTCTACATGATGAATTATCAACTGAGCAATCAAACAAATAATTGAAGCGTTACTCCTTAATGAAGATGAAACGAACAAGTAAACAACCACAACAAAAACCTCTCTAAAAGAAAAGGCAGAGAGTGTGGAGCATGAGGAGGATGAACACAACGGGAGGACGCGGAAGCTGCAGCGACTCAGCGCTAAATACATTTTTCTTCCTTTGCTCTCAGTTAGCGGACTCATCGGCGGGTCTCCGGAGGCGTCCCTGTCGCCATTTCAGCCGTTCCTAACTGCGCTTTTAATAACCCTTAGCCCTGCACTGCGAAAACACTCCGGTGATTTAGGGTCGCTCGTCGAGTTCTGCACTAGTTTAGGGAAATAAAACTGGACTAACGGCATGCGGAGGAGGTGGAGGAGGAAGATGAGGAGGAGGAGGAGGAGCAGGAGGAAGAGAAGAAGTGGGGCATCAATCGCAAATGCACCTAGGGAGCATGGGAGGCAGTAGGGAAGCTCTCTGGGCCTCTGAATCTGCTTGGCTTGCTCTGTGTCTCAACCACATATTCCTGGGTGTCTTGTTATCGCTGCAAACACTCCAGTGGAAGGCAGACACACACTTTTTTCCCTGTGTTTCGTCCCTAGGGGCCATCGTGGTACGCTATCCAGTGCTGGATGGAGACGCGCATTGTTTTATATATATATATATATATATATATATATATATAT
Source organism: Clarias magur (assembly GCA_013621035.1). Lineage (NCBI taxonomy): Eukaryota > Metazoa > Chordata > Actinopteri > Siluriformes > Clariidae > Clarias > Clarias magur. The sequence goes on along the minus strand of QNUK01000107.1, from coordinate 1,713,621 downwards.
ATATATATATATATATATATATATATATATAATATTTTTTTGAGCCTTGGAGAGATAATGACACACCTCAGCCGTCAATTCTCAGGCACAAGATCCAAGTATACTGTGTCTACACACACACACGCACACAAAACCCACACAAAACCCCAATATGACAAAGCCAGAAAGAGAGAGACACTTGTGAGGACACTTCTCAGTTCGTACCACACACACACAGACACCCAAACACAATCAATTATTAATTATTGAGCAAATTTTACTAGCAAAATCATTAATTCGCCCCTACACAGCTTTTATTACGATCACTCCTCTCCCAGTGTCAAAGTTTTCAGCGTGTTGAGATGATGATAATGATGTCCGTAATGATTTCTGTATGAAGAGATGATGAGAAAAGGTTTGAATATAAGTTAAAGTGGATGAAGAACTCAGCACACACCTCATTAAACCTCTAAACCTCAAAACACACACACACACACACACACACAGGCACTCATTAAGCAAACCTTCAGCAATCAAAACAGTGCCGGGGTTAAAGGACCATCTCTTACACTCTCTCAATCTCTCGTGCTGGGATTTAAACTCACACCCTTCTTACTGTAGATGCTTCATCATCTTAAACGCTGCAACCTGATTGGCTGTTTAACTCTCCTGAAACAGGACAAAATCGGACAAAAATCCGAATCATCACTGAGATGGGGCTGGACATCACTGGACTGTTACATGAGCATGTCTTTAGAGGGTATGTACCTCAAGTCCAGCATGTGCACGACCTACTGGCCCGAACACACTCATTATTAAACTGACTACCTACACACAGGAGTACTTCATCGAATTTAAGCTCTGTCTTCCCAAACACATCACGTCTAGCCCCATCTCAGTGTGTGTGTGACATGAGAACAAGGAGGTGTTGATTTGGATTTGTCAGATTTGTGTCTGCCTACTATTTAAGCCTTTAGCAAGAAAAAAAAATCTCTCTTTCTCTCTCTCTAATCTAATACAGTCGTACTGGTTGTGTAATTTATACCTTGCCTTCATTACGTCAATTAATCCAATCAATCATTTCATCAGTACCCTCGCTGATCGAGACTTGCTTTCAATCCTCAAGGCTCACACTCTCTCCGCTAGGGTGATGTTACAACCTACGGTGTGTGAAAGTGTCACAACATGAGGGCTGGAAAGGCGTACAGGTGTACAAAGGTGCTTAATCAGAAGGTGATAAATTTGCTACAGCAGCAGCTCTGACAGTAGCGCTGATTTATACTGGCTTTTATCAATGTACTGTACGTGTATAATATGCTAGTGGAACAGCTTATTTAACAGGGACAATTACCAGTTTAAATTGATTTATATAATAATAATAATAATAATAATAATAATAATAATAATAATAACAACAACAAAGTGTGCTTGTTGATGAAGTGGAAACAAGTCTTCAGTGTCAGAGGTATGGATGTAGGTTTAAAGGTTTACTATTTCTAATATAACACTTTAACACCGTTTTCATAGACTGTTTGTGGTAATGCCCCACCTGAAATACCCCTCAGATAATGCCTGTTTTCCCATATCTATGCAAATGAGCTACTGGCACTTAGATGAGGTCACAATAGGAAATGAAAAAAACGAATTGCTTACTTAAGTTCCAGGCAATGTACATTACACACAGACTAAAGAATTGGACACAGCAACCTTAATAGCGCTCTTATAGTATGTAAGCACCGGGAACGGGAATCCACTGTGAAGAATGTCATAAAAATGAGACTGGTTGAGTACGTTCTGCTCTCACACAGGAAATATATGCAGGACAGGCTGGATGCAGTATGGTGGCACAGCTCCAAGAACTAGGGAGAGTAGAAGGCGATGTTAAGAGTCTTTTAGAATGGGGAGTCACTGACCAGGGACGGAAATGCTTAATGTCTTTTTTAAAGCAGACTGGATTGGAAATTTGGCAGTGAAGCTGAGGAGAGAGAGAGAGAGAGACACACACACACAGAGAGAGAGAGAGAGAGAGAGAGAGAGAGAGAGAGACAGAGAGAGAGAGACAGACAGAGAGAGAGAGAGAGACACACAGAGAGAGAGAGAGACAGAGAGAGAGAGAGACAGAGAGAGAGAGAGAGAGAGATAGAGAGCTATAGGTGTTGGTGATGTAACCCACAGAACTCCAATTACAGATGCCGAGCGGTACTGAGAGCAAACGTGTCGAGAAGAAAGAGTGTGTGTGGAAGTACCGAAGAAAGCAGCCGAAGAATTGAAGACATAGAACAAGTCGGGAAGGCTGGACTGGAAGATGAGGGAGAATGAGACGTACGGTTGGTGGTAATGTTACCTACTGGATTCCAACAACTCCGCCATTAAATGACAAAGAAGAAGAAGATAACGTACAGGCACAACTGAGACCCAAGTGGATGACTAAACATAACCAGAAAGTGAATTTTGCATAATTTCTTTTTCGGTCGTCTTCAGAATGCTTTACGGTTTTCACAAACAAGACAAGCTGTTTTATTTGTGTCTCATTAATTTAATGAGAAAGAGATTAAAAAGAGACTGGTGAGAAAATGACTTTTTTATATGGATATATTAATTCAAAGCAAATTTCACACACACACACACACACACACACACACACACACACACACACACACACACACACAAAAAAAAAAAGTTGATTTTGTAACATAATAAAATAAAAATAACAATAGTTGGCAAAAAATATGCACTCCATTTTGGAAAGTCTCACTTCACAAGTACCTTCGGGGGGTTTCGCTGGTCTCTATGGGGACAGATTTTCGATCTGGTGGCGTACAATCCCCCTGTCAGAGAGGTCAGAAGCGAAGCAGTGGTGCGGTTTTGCTTTATTGTAATGTGCAACATGAACAAACAAGCAGAACAGAACTTTAACTCGGAACATAAACCAGATGCTAACATATGCAGGAAGCGCTACGCCATGTGACCGGGGCACCGTAAAGGAAGGGGAGGATAAGTAAAGATAATTCCAAAGGCCCTTCGGTGACAGCGCGCACTTAAGAAGGCTATGGCGATTAATAAACGGTTGGCTTTGTCAAGCTTGGGGCCCCAGTATGGTATTAGGCTTTCAAGGAGCCTGGAATCTTTAGCGGCGCCCCACGCATTGTTTAGTAACAAAAGCAAAACACTGACACGTGCTGTGTCCCGTTCGACAGTGTACATAAACAGTACTGCCTACACCCTGTTTAGGGAATGTCAGATAAGGAACTGTCGTTGACAAATTCCTCGCACACTGTGACGTCGCCAGTGCTGACAACACCTACTCCATGCGTTACCATGGTAACACGAAGACCTCGGAAAACAGCTGTGGAAATTTCACACTGCTGGCAACAAACTACTGAATATATACAGTAAATAAACTGATACCAGCTTGTGAATAAATGTGATGTGCTTCATTTACAAGATTTACTGATTACCATTATAAAGATTCTTTACAAATTGCTAAACTATATAATATTAAGTATTTAATGTTTTAATATGAATTATTATTATTATTATTAGAAATATTCTATAAACAAAATTGAAATTTGTACATTTAATAGATGCTAGAAGATTTGCTCTTGGCAACTGGAAAGGCTGCATAATAAAAAGTATGTAAATGAAAGGAACATAGGACTACAGCTTGTTTTTTTGTTGTTGTTTTTTTTAAAGATGCTTTTGTCTTTACGTGTGCTTTTGAGCAATATTGAAAAAAAGACTTAATAAGAGAAAACTATTTAAAAAATTATGTTTCTTCTGAGGCATCCATGATATACATCATTAAAGGATGCTTTCAACAGGACGTCTGAGATATATTGGTGTTTGTTTCTCTATACGAGTGATTTGTTTTCAGTCTGTTATTTTTTTAAGAGCTGCTAATTGACTGTGTCAATTTATTCAGATTAATTTTAATATTATGTTAATTATCATGTAACAATTCCGAAAGAATGGGGAAACTTTCTGGCTCTGTGGGTTTCTCCATTAATCATCCAAACTGCTGGTGGACAATTTAATAGTTAGGGTGTCTCTTTAGAACGGCGTTTACACAACAGCTCTGTGGTGACGGCGCAACTCAAATGCACGTTTGTATTTAAATATTTTTATGCCTGTGCGACACACATTTATAAATCTCTCTCTCTCTCTCTCTCCCTCTCTCACACTCACACTACACACTATCAGAAGAGACACACAGTGTGTATAGTATTCCCCAAAGTCCCCGCACAGCTCAGCGGCTCACTGCATCCCGTATCATGCATGTCAGGATTGCTTACACCACCTACTATATGGGAAACAAAAAACGGAATTCACATTGTCAGTTTGCGGCATAATAAATAATGTATACAGGGAGGCTCAAAGTAACCGAGTAATCATTGGGAGCTCCACTCCGTTATAGAATAATGATTTACCAAAATAAAAAAAAATAAAAAAACCCACATTACCCACCTAACTGCATGTTCTAGAATTTCAGCGCATGTGTGAAAATGCTTCCTCATCCTCCCAGATCTGAGTCCTGGAATATGCCTGTGCCATCAAGAAAAACACTATTTATGTGATAACCTGGTCATTCAGTACATTCAGGTCGTCAGCTGATTTCATTTCATTGGCACATAGAATGAAAGCAGCCCCAGATCATAACACTGCCTCCAGAGACTTGTACTGCGGCCACTATACATGATGGCAACACCTACTGTATCCTCCTTGAGAGGCTCAATCTGACCTTTTAACATTCAATCTTTATGTCCCTTAGCATAACTGAATCCACACAGCTGTTTAGACCCTTCTCACACATCACACTGTACAGTATGTGCTATACTAACCACAGCTCTGACAAATGCTCATGTGATCTCCATCACAGTCATTTTTCTGTACTCCAGTGAAGTCTGCTTAGTTGTTTTCTTTGCTTGATCCAGGCCAATAATTTGACCCTTCTTAAACAAAGCAACACCCTCTCCGCCACCACGACTTAAAGGATTTGCCGCCAGCTGTAACGTATTCATCACTGCAGTAATTACCCGATCGAAGATTCCAAGCATTCGCTTATTTAAATCCGAACGCCGTCGCCTGAGCTTCACTCCGTTACAGAGTAATGCTTTGTGATGTATTCCTGGAAGGGAATAACACAACCCTTTTCCTGTAATATATAACAAGGCTCTTAAGGATCTTGCTGTACTTCGCCATGTGGACTATTTCAAGCTTGTTTACTTTGGTAAGTGTGTAAGCGTGGATGCTTTCTTCTGATCATGCCACAGCTTTTTGGCACTGATTAAATTTGTAGGCTGAGCTGGTTGTTGTAAGGCACCGACTTTATCCCTCGTGGTCTTTGATTTGTATGCATGCTTGCGATGACTTTCTGGAAATATTCAATGAAGGTTAAGTATTAATCTCCTGGCAGAGGCAAACAGGATTTGGTTTAAAATAGCCAGCTACAGCTAAATTCATGATGTCTTTTATTTACTCAAGAGGCCCTCAAACATCAGGAGTAAAGCAGCCCTGAAGCATCACTGATCCACTACTGAAAGCAGCATGTTTTAGACTTTTCCATTCAGACATTTTCGTTTTCATTACGACCAGGCATAGACACATGACTCCAGTGTCCTTCTCAACAGCCCATTTTATCTCAACCCTCAAAAGTCCAGAAAAGTGCCTTAAAGGTCCGGAAAGGGAACAATGATAAGCCACGGTAATTTCTCTAGAACCACCTGGAACTTTTTGGTGATTGCACACTTCTTATACATTGTCAGGCCAGAAAGAGCTCCATCTCAGGGTGTATAAACTAGAGCCATGGAAGCTTGAAGATAAGCATCAGGTTTAATGTGGTCCATGAAACCATCCATTGATCCATCGGGCCAATTCTTGATCCAATACTCCCATTGAGGAAACTTCTCCAGATATCTTTTGCCCCCTCGTACATGTTCACATGTACTTCACAGAGATAATAATCTGCACCCTGGATGCAGCCTCTGATACCCCAGACCCACAAGCTGTGGTGGTTTCTTGCATTACAGAACACATTTGAGACGATCCCAGAAGCTTAAACCAAGACCTCGCTGTCCTTCTGATTCTCTACGTAGCCTCATATTTCCCTTAAAGACGCCTGCGGAAATTGGACAGTAATACAGCGAAATAAATGTGTTTGTATTTCATATCCCATCACTCGAAGCCGATGTCTCAATTCAGGTAGGTTTTGGTCACACATAGTGAAACACAGCTGCCTCGCGCTAATCCATTATCCGCACTGCACATGCGTGACTAAAAGAGGGAGATAGTGCTTCTCGGTTTCACAAAAGACGGCGAGGAAGCGAGAGAGGGAGAGAATAAGAAAAAGGGAGGTACGAACTTTCTGCCCGTTCTGCCATCCAAAACAAGATTTGAATCAGTAATTATTCTATTGTTTATCAAAATATAAACAAATTAGAAATGGTGCCGTCGGGTTGAGAGGGCGATTATGCAGAGTGAAATGGAGTGGAGTAAAAAAAATTATGGTGATGTTCTAGTTAGCGGGAGATAACTGGATTTTTTTTTCCTTAATGAGTTATACACACACACACTAGACATATACATACAGTATATATCACATATATACAGTATACTGTATCTACACACACCACCAGTAAAAGGTTTGGACACAACTTCTAATTCCATGGTCTTTCTTTAGATTTAAATTTCTCTCTACGTTGTAAAACAATGCTGAAGGCATCGAAAATACTATTTGCAATAACCTCACGGCCTTCTTTAAAATGTTTGCACCATTTAGATGATTTACTGTGGCTAAGAGTCTCATCACCGTTCTGTGCAGTCTTCTGTAAATGTCAATCATTTTCACATAATGGCAGACACCTTTATCCAGAGCGACTTACATTTTTTAACTTATTATAAATCTGAGCAATTGAAAGTGGCAACTCGGTTGTTGGGGGGGTTTGAAACTGGAACCTTCCAAACTGTAGTCCAATGGTTTAACCACTGAGCTACCCCTGCACCGCCTTCATTACCAGAAATTTCATCACCAGTCCCGGTTTGACATGAACGTCCCTTGTATTATACAGTATATCTCAAATTCCTGTTTGTTATTAAGACTGCACAGTCCAGGGGGTCAGGGAGAAGTCATAGTCAGCTCAAAGGAAATTGGCTGGGTTGATTAGGAACAGCCCAGGAGCCACTTTGCAACAAGTTTCCCATGAGCATCTGGAAGCAACTGGAACACCAGTGTCCATGTCTACAGTCAATCCAGTTAGACATCACCTGCCGTCCAAGAAAATCCAGAGCTTCAAGATTGTCCTCATAGACAAAGAACAATCTTCTGGAGGACACTTTTGACCTGAGGTACAGTATGTTTGGAGAAAGGTGAGGCATTCAGGTACATAACTGTTGAGCATGGTAGTGGTAGCATCCTGTTCTGGGCTGTTCTGCTCCCAGTGGAATTGGATGGAGTAAAGAATAACGAGTACCACAGAATTCCTCATCCAAACCTTATCATACGAGATGGTCGAAACGTTGGCAAAATTACAAGTCAATTCTACGAGAATTAATGTTAATGATAACCAAAAGCATGTGAAAAAGCAAAACTTGTCAAAGCATGCTCAACCAGATCTTAGGAGTGCTGTACTGTAGGTACAGAAAATCCCCCAAATAAACTGCTTTTAAACCGAATTCGTGGGGTTGTCTATTACTAAAGATGTATGATGTACCATCATTCTGCCCCAGAAAGAGGAACTCTCATGAGTTTGCTGCAAAGTGGTTGCTTGGTTACTATGTCAGTGTAAATGTCAATTGGCCTCTTCCTGCTACAGTAGGCAGGTTAGCCTTGGAGAAAAAATAAATAAATAAAAATAAATAAATAAAAATAAGCAAACCCTAAGATCTTTGTTAAGGCTGAAGGTAAATACAGACTAACAATTAACACAGCATGGAAACTGTAGATTTTTCTACTGACCCCTGCATTAAAAGGTTATGATTCCATAAATTGATGTTTTCCATAAACCAGAAGCAAATGTATTTTTTTATTACTGTATGTCATGTTTGGTCTTTTATGGCAATTATTTATGCAATGACAAATCCAAAGATGAAGGGAAAAAGTCGTATGCACTTGTGTGTCATTTCAAAGTAAAATCAGATGTTTATTTGTTCAATGCGCACACAAAATTTGTAATTTTCAAACTGAAAAAAAAGCTTCTTTTCAATTTTTTTGTCACATAGTTAATCATTATCATATCCAGATATACTGTATGTTAATAAGTAACAGATTTCATGCCAATAAATTCTATTCATTACATTTTTTATTTGAATACACACAAATCATTGTTGTCCCTTTAAGGGTCTGCTTCCTGCTTAATTGTACTTTGGACTGCGTCCAGGTTGAATATCGTGTTCTTGTCCTATGGCATCAGATTTGTTTAGTGTTTCCCCCTATTCTGCTATTTGTATGGCAACGTCAAGAGTTGTTTAAAGACAGGTTTGTCAACCCTGAACAGGCAAACACAATACACAACATGCTACAGAACTCAATGTCTGGACAGCACAGAAAAGTGAGAAGCACTTAGAGAAGCCACAGTACTGTACACACAGACGCTTGTAAGACAGTGATGGGGAAACTTATAAAGAGGTACAGTACAGGTGATAAGATCTACCATTACAGCAGGACATAAAGCTGAGTGGAAATAAAGGGAAGGAGAAAGTAGGGGACCTGAACAAGAGAGAAGGAAAGGAAGAGAGAGAAAGGGAGAAAATGAAGAACAAAATTTGAAGAGATGGACGGATGAGGAAAGGAAAGGTCTGTGCTGTTACGCCTCTTTCAGGAGCTCATTCGGCCGTCTTCAAGGCCGCAGCCTGAGGGTCAAAGCAATTCCACCACATAATGTGAACAACTTTCAGGTCCGGGGAACACCGAAGCAAAAGAAACCTCTCTGTGAACATGTGTTTGTGCAGGAGAGTGGAACAGAAGGACAAAACAGAAAAACTGCTCTGAGAGAAGACGTGTCAAAGATCAGTGCGGTGAAGGACAGGTTCTGCCGGTATGGGTGGTGACATCACAAATGTCTGATCTTTCCAAAACGCAGAAGAACCTTCTCCACAGAAAATCTAACTAACTGAGAACTCGTGTCTAACCGAACATAACCAGAAATGTGATGAGTGGATTTGTGCTTTATTTTGGACATGTTAAAGAAATTTCAACACAGAAAAGGGGGCGGGGCGGGGCTATAACACTTTCACTTATATAATAATATATTACTTACACAAAGTTTCCATAGCTGATTATATTACCTGATTAACGACAATAAAAAATAAGGAAGGTGCCATTACTTTTGGATAAACAAAGCCTTTAGTTTAGGAGTGACAAGTTATGAAAGGGTAAATAAAGCAGCAAAATGTGCATAGATAGTTAGATAGATAGATAGATAGAGCCTGAAAGAAAGAAAGAAAGAAAGAAAGAAAGAAAGAAGACAGAGAGAGACAGTCAGACAGGCAAACAGACGGACAGACACAGAGACAGCCAAGCAGACAGAGAGGACTTGGAGGAGAACCCCAGGTGCTAGCTGTGCGATTAGCAGAGTGTGAACTCTCCAGTGGCTCATGTTAAGAGATTAAAATGGTAGCCATTTTGGCTCTGAACCAGGCTGCAGTGTTTAATCCATTAGCGTAATAGACATTTCAGCCCATTTTGTAAAACATGTTTTCTTGAGAATCCTTGCAGGCCGCTATAAAAAAGACAGCCGGTCACATGAAAGCCATAAAAAGTAATTATTCCTTTGTAATGCAAGTAGCAGACATCATAAAAGTATAAGTGTAATTGCCATTAATTGCACAAGGCCGAGCGCTCCTGCATGCCTAATGCTCCGAGCGCGCGGCGATGGGAGTTACGCTCTTTGATTCGCTTTATTAGAGTAAAAAAAAAAAAAAAAAAGAGTAATATGATAAAGACTTGTGTTTTACAAGTCTGCTTGATCACAGTAATGCTGCGGGAGGTGAGCGCTCTCAGTCCATCTCACTGAGCTTGTGGACTTTCACTTACAGCATCGTCAGCTTATCTACTGGGCACACGGAGAGACTGCCCAGGGGGGTGGGGTGGGGTTTAGTAGATGGATTGATAGACAGACAGATAGATACAAAAGAAAGACAGATAAGTAGACAAACAGAGAGAAATACCAATATAGAGACAGAGAGATAGACGGACAGAGAGATACTGCAGACAGACAGAAAGTGAGACTGACAGATACAAAAATAAGACACATGGACAAACTGATAGATAGATAGATAGATAGATAGATAGATAGATAGATAGATAGATAGATAGATAGATAGACTGGTAGATAGATAGGCAGATGGAATGAAAGGTAGATATATAGGTAGATAGACAGACAAACAGACAGATGGATAGATAGAAACAAATATAGATAGAATTATGGATGGTCAGACAGACAGATAAATACACAAACAGACAGACTGAAAGATACAAAAGACATACATACAGACAGACAGTACACACAGACAGACAGACAGTACACAGGCAGACAGACAGATAGTACACACGGACAGACAGACAGAACACAGACAGACAGACAGATAGTACACACAGACAGACAGACAGTACACAGTCAGACAGACAGACAGTACACAGACAGACAGACAGACAGACAGTACACACAAACAGACAGACAGACAGATAGTAGACAGACAGACAGTACACACAGACAGACAGACAGTACACACAGACAGACAGTACACACAGACAGACAGACAGACAGTACACAGACAGACAGATAGTAG